>CM051843.1:5816153-6276153 GCA_028451465.1 Erethizon dorsatum | reverse complement strand
AAGCTGTGAGTCACCTGAGTAACCAGAAGGAGAGGGCTGTAGGCACTGAGGCATAAAAGAGAAGACCAGAGGCAGGAGTAAGTTGGCATGCTTAGAAACCAGTAGGGGAGAGAGAGTGAAACTGAAGCTGATGGATCAAAGATACACGTTTTAGGAGACAAGGTCTAAAATGTTGTTCAGGGCATGGGCCAATCACCTAGGGCCTTATTGACCATAGGCCAATCACCTAGGGCCTTGTTGGGCATGGAACAGTCACCTAGGGCCTTACTGGGCATGGACCAATCACCTAGGGCCTTATTGGACATGGACCAATCACTAGGGCCTTATGGGGCATTGCAGTCTTGGCTCTTGTTTTGAGAGAGACCAGAAGCCACTGGGAGACTTTGAATATGAGCAACATTCTTTGACTTCCACCTTAAATCAGTCTCCTAAAGGGTCTATATTATAATCTACATTTTGGGGTTCCCCCAAATTTTATATGTTGAAATTTAATTCCCAATGTGATAGAATTAGGAGGTGAGCCCTTTGGCGGAAGTGGTTAAGTCATGAAGGCTCTCCCTTTTCAGGAATGGGATGAGTAATTTTTAAAAAGAAATCGGAGGGAGCAGATTTGCTCCTTCCACCATGGAAGGCAGCAGCCAGAAGGTACCATCTCAGAAGGGGAGACCTAGCCCTACCGGACACCCGATCAACTGGAGCCTTGATCTTGGATTTCCCAGTCTCCAGGTCTGGGGGCGATACATTTCTATTGTTTGTAAATGACTTGGTCTCAGATATGTTGCCACAGGAGCCGGAATGGTCTAAAGGCTGGGTGAGGAACATCCAGAGGTGGGACAGAATAAGAGACCAGTAGGAAGCCACATCAGAAACCATGTAAGAGAAAACGTGAAAGACAGAGGAAGTGACATGGATCAGACTGAATATGTCTTCAGAGCTTAGTTCTTGGGAGCCGAAATAATCTGGATAAAGGGATAAAAGTGCCATCTCTCTTCAGTGCCTCGGATGGCAATGCCACTTGCATGGCTTCAGACCCTGGTGGGACACCAACCTGAAGGGTACATTTTTAGCTTCCTCTACATAGGAGAAACAGGAGAGGCGAACATCTCTCTGATATTCTAAAACTTAAGGCGGGAAACTGAGGCTTTAACTGACCCCTTATATTTTCCACCTGTCTGTTTTGACCAGAGAAGGAACGACTGGATGTCCCAGAAACATCACATCACTGTATTTTGCAGTGCACATTCTGAGTGCACAAACGAATCACTTCATTATAGCAGGCACAATACACAGCTCGGCATTTCACAGCCCAGGATACACACATATCCCAAGGGTAAAACGTATACATAATTTGCAAAAAACACCTCCATTACCAAGCCATAAACTATTCTAGTCCATGCTGCGTAGAAGAGATTGGAATGATAGGATTGCTTTACTAGAAACTTGACAAAGTTGTCTTTTCCCCCTCAAAACATTAGACAGCTTGATATTATACCAGATACTTTACAGAGAGCTGTATATTACTCAAATAAACAGTGTACTCCATGAAGCTTAGTAGAAGACTGACTGAGGTTCATTATTTCCTTTTCCTCATGGTAGTTTGGTAGCCAATACATCATGGAAATTAGTTAGGTATGCTTTTATCAAGCTCCTCAGCACAGTGGAGATTAGGCTAAATTGTTTCAAGCATTGAGAATAAGTGAGATCTTGGAGAAAATACAATAAATCAAGGTTCAGCATAGGCACCACATGAAATGTGCAGTGTAACATGATTCTCTGTAAGAACTGTCTAGAGAATTCTTTTGGAGAAAAAAAAAATCAGCTCCTTCATTATAGTTCCAAGATATGCTCTGCTCTTACTGACATAACCCATTAGCAACACTGATTGTGTTTTAAAGATTTATGGAAATTCCGAGTTATATCATGTCGGCAAAACGTTTCTCGTAGTGCAGTCTCCATGCTGACGTGGCAGACCGCTGAACTAATATAATGTTATTCCAATTAAGCTGATTAAACAGTGTGTATATTTTGACAAATGCTAGGGAAAGCTAAGTGTTGGAACTGTAGTTAATAATGAAAAAATTCAAACATGTTCCATGTTATACAATATTGTACCATAACTTCTCCTCCCAAGATTGTAACGATACAGTAAGTTTCCTTTCTCATCTAAATCTAGATTTAATAAGGCAGTGTATATGCATATGACACTCATTGTAGAATGTCTGAGAAGACAGTTCCTAAATTCAACTTTTAATAAAATATATATGCGGTGACATTAACTCATATTTAAGATTTAGTATTTAAAAAGCTAACTTTTAAGGAGATGATTATTTTCCTAGAAAATACACATAAACACACACACACACACGTGCGTGCATGCACACACAGTTTTACAGGGTAAATAGTTAAACCAACAAAACTAAATTTGTATAAATTATTTCTTTTTTTTTTTTTTGTGGGTACCGGGGGGTCGACCTCAGGACCTTGCGTGCCAGCAGGCACCTGTGCCGCTGAGCGATATCACCGGCCCTTTTTTCGTATGTGGGTTCCGGGAGTTGAACTCGGGCCCTCGCGCTTGCCAGGCAGGCGCTTACACCGCTGAGCCATCTCACCGGCCCTGTATAAATTATTTCTTAATTCAGTCTGGTTTTATTTTCTTCTTCTGGTTGACCATTCACTTATATCATAGGTGGTTTCTGCCCAGAATTTTTGAGGGACAACCTGGAAAGGGAGAGACATTTCTTTGTATAAAGTAGCTATTTTTTCTTTTTTCTTTGGCTTTCCTTCAAAAACCAGTGGAGCAAGATAAACACCAATACCTATGCAAGGCTGTAATATACTGGTCCCCTGCTCTTAATGGATTCTTTCTGAATTGAACAAACATTTCTTAGCATTCAACTCTTTTCACTACTGACTCAAAGCACGAGGAAGCACAGCTGTCATTCACAGAGCACTCCAGAGTTCTCGAAAGGCTTTTGTAATACTTATCTTAGTTTATCCTTGAAACAACCCTTGGAAGAAGAGAAAGCAGGTGTTGTTATGTCTGTATTCAAAAACACAAAATACGATGAAAGAGATTATGGAGGTATGCAGAGTTCCTACAGCCAAAGATGTGCTGCTTTGGTCTTTGGATTGGTAGTGTGGCGATTTATCTAAAACTCTGTATTAAAATCTTAGATTCACTTCTTCACTAAGTTTTGCAGTTTTCCAATCTATTGTTTTCAGCCTTTGGTTAATTTGTTCTGCACGCCGCAATGTAAGCAGACATAAATACTATCATAGACTGAACTGTGTCCCCTGAAAATTAGTAATGTGGAGCCCTAATCCTCAATATGACTGTATTTGGAGAGAGGGTCCGTGAAGAAGTGACACCGGTTGGGGTACTGGTGAGGCCATATTGGTGGAGGCCTAGTTTGAGGTATCCGATACCCTACACAGAGAGGAAGAGGCAGCAGAGCTCTGTCTCTCCCCGCTGTGAGGAGACGGTGCATTCTTTGCTACCTGCAAACCATGTGGAGTCCACCCCACGAATGGAACACGGCCTGACCTTGATTTTGGACTTTCCAGCCCCCAAAACTATGAGAAAAATAATTTCTGTGGTTTAAGCCACTCACTGTGTGTTATTTGGTCACGGCTGCCTGAGCAGACTAATACAAACATCGTAGTATGATTTTGAGAATTGTGGGCCGTGGCTTTTCTCACGTGTGACAATCACATACTCATAAATACATATACATAAGGGCTATCAGCTGTGATGGGTAATTAATGACCTCTTTTGTTAGTCAATTTTCTGCTACTATGTCAAGTATCAGAAACACTTAACTTACAGAGATAAAAGGCCTATTTAGGCACGTACTTTTGGAAGTTCCGCTCTATGCTCAGTTGGCCCTGTTCTTCCGAATCTGTGGTAAGACATCTTATCAAACAGGAAGTATGCAGCAGAGCAAAACTGCTCAGCTCATGCCCAGGGCATGGAAGAGAGACTGTGTCACTCAGTTCCTTACCGTCCAGCCCAGCGACATAAAGACTTTCTACCAGGCTCGGCTGTCAAAGGCGCTGTCACCTGCCAAGAGCACCACGCCTCTAAAACTTGGACATTGAAGGGACAGTGCAAACCATACTCCCCTTAAATGTGTGCCAGACATCAAAGCTTGCGCATATTCACATGTATGGTACAGGGACTTGGTGGGTGTGACCACGAGGTAGCCAGATTATCCAAGGATGTCCAGAATATTCCCAAAGGGGATGCAGGAGGCCAGAAACACAGAAGACGTGACAGCAGGAGCAGTGGTCAGAGTGACAGAGAAAGGGACCAAAAACCAAGAAAATGAATTCTTTGGAAACTCCAGAGGGAGCACAATGTGCCCCCCACCAGTATTCACCTAATGAGGCTGATGTTTTGATTCTTAACCTACAGAACTGTAAAATGAAAAACTTGCATTGGTTCAAGCAACCAGATTTGTAGTAAACTATAAAGCTACAGTAGGAAATGAATGCATCACTCTAAAAGGGAACCCTAGGATTAGAATTATTAAACTAGAATGTGAAAAATAAAACTGTGTTGTCGACCGACAAAGTTTGGAATCAGTGGGTATAAAGTGTCATTCACAAAGAAATCAGGTTGTTAAAAAAATTTCAATTGTAATTTGAAAAAAAAAATAATTTGAAAATCTCACTGACTGTACGCGTGTAAGTCTATTTAGGAATAAACGCTTTAAGGACATTAGAGGTCATTTAAAAAAAAATTTGGAGCAGCAGAGCCTGTATATCTTTGAAAGCAAAAAGCAGAGTGGTTGGAAAAAAGCAAGAGGACCTATCTCCTACCCTGGCATGGCTAAACTATGTAAATTTTGCCTCCTGGGTCACATAAAAGGGCCTGCTTGTTGCTGCTTCCGGCAATGCAAGAAAGACGCTCTTGGTGTTTGTTTTGGGTATTCAGCACCCTGCATCTCCTAAGTAAAATGAGTCCTTTCCTTTGTGAACATTTTAAAATCAGCAGGCAGTTATGTGAAGGGAAAGACTACATTTTTAACAAGTAAAGTTTCCCACCGTAGGAGGTTCACAGGAGTACAGTAAAGGCTGCTTGAAAGAGAGTAGAGTGTTTTTATGTGGTTTCCTTTTGATACGAAAAAGAACGACTTGTGGAGAAGCACCTCTGTGCACGTCTTCACCGAGGTGCTGGAGCAAAGCACCAAACCTAAACTCCTGTCTGTCCTTGCTGGGGTGAAAGCCCATGCTCAGAGCTCAGCTTCCCCACTCCTCGACATCCCTGCCGTCCTCGATTCTGACTTCTCCAACAGCCTTCGACAATTGGCCTGTGGCCCACTCTTACATCCGTGAGCATTTTGTAGGTATTTATTTATTCATCTTGGCACTGTGCGGGCTTGACCTGAATCTGTTTCTCCTTGCCGGTCTGCTAAAGAATCAGAAATTGAGAGACAGGATCTGTGGCTGATCACCTACGAGGTCCTTTCTCAGCTCTTGCTACTTTTGTCCCCTGCAAGCATGTGTATGCTGTTTGGTATACAACAGGCATTTGTTATGGCTTAGATCTAAAATGTATCCCAAAAGACCCAAATGTTCAGAGTTGAAGCTTTGGAAGGTGACCGGAACATGAGGGCACTATACTTGTCAGTGGATTAATCTGTTGATGAATTTATAGCTGAATGTGCTATTAGGAGAATTGGGGCTGGCTGGAGAAGATGTCTTTAGAAGATTTATCTTCTCAGGTAGATTTCTCTCTCTCTCTTCCTCTCTTTTTCCAGCAGCTTTTCTCTGCCATGCCCTTCTGCCATGACATTTATGCTTTGGAGCCAGCCAACCAGGGACTGAATCCTCCAAAACTATGAGCCAAATAAAACCTCTCCTCCTTTAATTTGCAGATATGTCCGATATTTTGTGCCAGCTGTGGGAAATTTGATTGATATAGCATTCAACAGTGACAATCAAGGTTGCTGGGCTCCTATTAATCACAGGCCTGTGTGAGTCCCTGGGACTGTTCTCTGCAGGTACATCATGTCCTTCTGATCCTTCTCTGACACCAGTCCACTTAGATGTTTCCTGCACATTGACCTTCTGCACCAGGGCCAGGTTCCACAGAACAGGCCCGGTACGAGGTGCAATGGTGCCTCTTCTTCTCACTGAGAGCTACTCAGCAATAGCTACCTTCATTCTGGCACATAGCATTCTCCTCATTCACGTGCTTTCCAATGAGATCATTTTATTATACCTAAAGTCAAGACAAGACGAGACACTAAAAACAATTGTTCGGATAGCACATTATTCAGTCACTCAGGAAAGATGGAAGAAATAGGAATTGTGTTTTCTTTTTCAACATGTGGAATTTAAAGCATAGGTTGATCATAAACGTGGATATCCATGAAAGTTCTGGGCAGGGTTTTGGTTAATTAGAGATGGACAGGATTTTGGATGTGTCCCAAGTCTTCTGGGGCCTCCCTACCCTAACAAGTGCTGCTGGGGGTCAGACACTGGTCTCTAGAGAATCATTCAGTGATTCCAACATTTAGCTAAGGGCACAAAGGAAAGGTGGCCAGCAGGAAATGCGACTGCATTTGGGGGACTTCATTTTACTCACAAGAATTGTCTAGACTGAGGAGAAATATGCCAGTGTTTTTATGATTTCAATTTAGGAATTCCAAAGCAAGGCTTCTAGACAGGAGCTCCTCTTGAAGAGCCCTCTTCGTGCTCACTTTGGCAGTACATATATTGAAGAGCCCTCTTTGTGAGTCCTGACGTGCCCTTTCTGGGTGTACGATGAGAAGTCACCACTTGCACAATTATTCATTTCTTCAGGACTAAAGACTCTGCATATCCATTCCCAATATTTCTCTTTACACAGACCTTCACCATTTTCCATAGTAGAAATCAAGACATTCCTAATCATAAGTTCCCTTCACATCACCCCTGTGAAAGTAATAAGCTACCTCAAACTTCAAACATTTGAAACAAGGGAGTAACTTTTAATATTTAGTATACATGCTATTTTTCTAGAATAATCATATATATCTTGAGGTAGTACAGTAATTATCAGTTGGCTGTTTAATACCACATTAGGCATTCACAAATTAAAGTTTTATTTATTGAACTTTATAAATGCATTTAGCCAAGCATGATGGTGCACGTGTGTAATCTTGGTACTCCAGGAGGCTGAGGAAGAAAGACTGCAAGTTTGATCTCAGCCTGGGCAATTTAATGACTTAGCAAGATTATGTTCCAAAATAAAAAAGTATATAAAAGAGCTGGGGATATAGCTCAGTGTGAAGGTCCTGGGTTCAATCCCCAGTATCACAAGGAAAACAAATAAATACATTTAAGAATGTTTAAAAATTACTTGCTTGAAAGTGCACCTTATTCATATTACTTGATGTAAGCAAGCCATTATCTTCAGAATGGAGATTTTTGTTGCAATCCTCCCTAGGTTATAATATTCACTTACAAGTATCTTTTTGACTAGTATGAAGTGTTTTTTTACTAATTACAGATTCTTGGTCAGTGGACTATTAATTATTTTTCTTTGAAATGGTGGATAGAAGAGTAAAACTAGTGTCTAAAAAAGCATTTTAAGCCCCTGACAAATATATAAGCATTTAATTTCTTTTACTTGTCTCAGTGGCACAATTTCACAGACTATAGTTTGTTTCTGTCACTCTAGTTTTATTTATTTAGAAGAATTTAGCAGAATTACTAAAGAAAGGACCCCAGATTTGCACATTAAACACTGTCCCTGTCAGATTCTTTTGAACAAAGTTTTTTTTTTTTTTTTGTGGGTACCGGGGGGACGACCTCAGGACCTCGCGCGCCAGCAGGCGCCCGTGCCGCTGAGCGATATCACCGGCCCCTTTTTCGTATGTGGGATCCGGGAGTCGAACTCGGGCCTTCGCGCTTGCAAGGCAGGCGCTTAAGCCGCTGAGCCATCTCACCGGCCCTGAACAAAGTTTTAAAAGGAAAGGAAGAACTATTCTATTAAGCAACAGATGATCGGCACAAGCGAAGGTGCCTTACACATATCTTCCCATTAAGTGCTCAAACGCCCTGCTTTCTATAGATATGCGTGCAGGATCAGAGGGAATAAATGTGGTCATCTGTGACACCTCTAGGCACACAAGACAGGGGTGGTATTCCCGACTTCCTTCATTCTTCCCTACTTTGTTTTGATCCTCGATGATCTTTCTGATGAGCCAGCTTGACTTGGCTCCAGAGCCCGGGTATGCTGGAGCTAGTGATGATACTGTCATGAAGACCTGCAATTAAGTCTATAATCAGTTGACCTCAAGGAAGAGATAAAATTTTAGGAGATCTGAGTGGGTCTGAGCCATACAGCTGAGAGACACAGAAAGGAGAACCAATGTTTTAGCAGCAGGTGGAAACGAAGAAATTCTGCTCCAGAAAGTAGCTTCAGCTTTGGTGGCGAATTCTAGTCACCCTTCCTGGAGCCTGTCCTGTGGGCTGCAGCCTAGTATGTCCACCCCTCTCCATCAGACAGACACACAGAAAGACAGATCTTAGCAGCGTGAGTCATGGGAGGGGAATATGCAGTTTTAGCATTTCAATCAAGGCTGTAAAACAGGAAATGCTCTTAACACAGTGATTTCCTGTTGCACCTCTACTCAAAAATCACCATCTCATCTCCAGCTCTGCTTCTCTTTATCTCCCTGCCCCAAGGGTGCTTTTGATTGTCTTTCCTACCTTCATGCATCCTCATAGCTATTTTATTATACAAACATATATATACGTGAATAAAGCTGCTGTGCATATTTTGGTGAAAGTCTTTTGTCATTGTTCACATGTACTCATTGTTACTGGGCATATACCTAGGAGTTCAATTGAAACATACACATCCATCAAAGGAAAATGCATAATCAATAAGTGGGGTGCTCATGGAATGGGGTGCATGGATATTGGCAACAATAGCTACACAGTGGAGATAAGCGATGACCTCTGAATCTCTAAAACGTCACATTGAGAAAGACATGCTAACATAATTGATTCCTTTGACCCGTAAGATTATAGACACCTTCTCTGTCTCCCTACTCTCTGTAGAAATTTACAAATGCCCCCTGCACTATACAGCTGCCTGCCATCTTTTCGTGTCTCCATATAAATTTGTGTGAAATCTTATCATATATACCATCCTTCCTCCATACAACTTTGATTCAAGTACATGTAGATGGAAGTCTGTAAAAATTCAACACTTTGAAGTTCCTAAAATTCACCACTTTCAGTCTCTAAAAATTCCATGAGTCAAAATCCACACAAACTCTCAGGGAGCAGAAGTACTGTAGGCACTTAGCGTGTAACTCTCTTAGAATGGGAGTGAGCGCTTTCTGATCATAAAGCTCCTTCCGATGAACCAGTCATCAGTACCTTGTTGAGAAGAACTCAGAGAAGCTGAATAGTCATGGGAATCTGAAGTTAGAGCTCAACAGAGAATCCTCGCCTCTACATTTCTTAGGCTTTTTCCATTGTGATCCCATCTCCTTACTTTTAAATTAGTCATGGGAATCTGAAGTTAGAGCTCAACAGAGAATCCTCGCCTCTACATTTCTTAGGCTTTTTCCATTGTGATCCCATCTCCTTACTTTTAAATTAGTCATGGTCTGATTTTGGACCTTGAAATAGCAAAAACAGAAGTGGAAATAAACTTGCTGCTAAGTGAGGACCAATATTATTCAGAAAATTGTAAAAGTGAGTCCTCAACTCTTTTTCATTGTATTTTGAAGCTTAAAACTATGAGGCAACAGCCATGTGTAATAGTCAGCTTTCTATCACCATAGAATGGTACCTGAGGTAATTCAATTATAAAGAGAAAAACTGTATTTCAGCTCATGAGCCCGAAGCTTCCAGTCTTTAACTGAGAGGACACATTGGTCCAGGCGCCATCATGGTGGGAGGGTGTGACAAAGCAAAGCAGCCTACAACATGATCCAGGGAACACAGAGAGGAAAGAAGAGGAGATTGGGGTCCCACAGTGAATACACTTCAAGACACCCCCAGTAGCCCAAGGACCACCACGGTGCTGCTTCCTCAAGTTTCCCTCACTGCCCACACCTGCAACAGAAGAGCCTTGCAGAGACACACGAAATCCCAACTCTAGCATCCTTTAATGGAAAACAGCCTTAAAAGAGCCACCCTCAGATGGAACCCAGAACATGGGATGGATTCTTCTCACCAAAAGGAACACACATGTTGAATTTTATCTACCTGCCAGCAGAAAATGCTCTAAAAATTATCGAGTGATAAAACAATGTCTGTAGAAAATACCTTCAACGACGAAATGCTCTTATATTTTAAGAAGTTGCATAGAGAAGGTGGGGCAATGTCTGTAGGGAGCAGACGAGGGCTTCCTCCCGCACACTGCGAGGCTGAAGAAGTTTGTTTCCTAAGGAGAGCCGAGAGGCAAAATCCCAAATGTCAGTATTGGAACCCTAAAATAAAGCCACATCCTAGCAGCAGTATGGTGCCCCGGGGAAGTTACATGGCACGCTCAGCATGAATAGCGCTTCTCTGGCTCCTTCGTGTTGAAGGCAAGGTATGTCAACCACTTCTGGGTGAAAACTGTACGGATTACATTCCCGAGGAGCCAAAGCTGCAGCCACAAGAGTTTGGCAGTCATCACCCCCACCGTAGCCCTGCACACTCGCACAGGTATGGTCTGGCAAATACAGTACCGTGCCTACCTTGTGTGTCTGCGTCTGCGTGCTGAGGACACCGAGGGAGATTAAGACAGTGTGATGGGAGGCGCTGTTTTGTTGCCAAATAAATGTGTAAAAGCGAGAGCAAATACTGCATTTACAAGGAAGTCTCCACAGTCCTAAAATAATTGCTAAAAGAAGAATGTGACACAGGAGGTTTAAATAGCACACGGCTTCCCTTAGAAGAGAACCCCCAAATATAAATAATTTAAAGAGCAAAACGAGAGACAATGAGAGGAAACGAGGAGGTCGACTTTGTGGAGATGGGACAGAGAGCCGAGCACAGGAAGAGACGGGGTTAGGGATGGACGGGGAAGAGAAAGCGATTGGGGTGCGGTATGCATATGTACCAGTTCTTCAGGACGAATGTGATTGCCACGTCTTCCAAACATACTAATTTTGAAAGAAACAAAAAACATAGCAAGAGCGTGAAGTACAGGAGCGAGGGTTATGATTTAAAGATTTACACGAGGGGCCGGTGAGACGGCTCAGCGGCTTAAGCGCCTGCCTTGCAAGCGCGAAGGCCCGAGTTCGACTCCCGGAACCCACATACGAAAAAGGGGCCGGTGATATCGCTCAGCGGCACAGGTGCCTGTTGGCGCGTGAGGTCCTGAGGTCGTCCCCCCGGTACCCACAAAAAAAAAAAAAAAAAAAAAAAAAAAAAAAAAGATTTACACGAAACTATGCTGATAAAGTAGCTCAAATTTTTGGAAAAGTTCTAGAAAAAAGTGGTTTGACAGAAGAGAATCACCAATAACCTTTACGCTTCGATAACACCCACACTGGTCTCCACCTCGCTGGTGTTTTAAGTGTACTCACTCTCCACCCCTCACCCCCATACAAATACACCTGCATCTCAGCTTTAAGCAAAGGGAAAGGTGATTCTGGATTTCCGTTTCCTGCAGCAGCCAAACTAGCATTTCACAACCTTTTCTTAGCACACACGAGAGGGAGAACACTTCCTGCCACATAAAGGACCTGGGTTCCCTTGGCCGCTCACAATCTGAATTGGTACGTGATGATCTTGATTCAGAATCTCTGCTCACAGGGCCAAACGCTGCTCTCTCTGTGTGTCTGGTTTTTCTCCTCCGGAAGCAGGGATACATTTCCCACCTACCTCCCAGATGAACTGTGAGCTTCAAGTCAGATAAGGAGAGACAAACGCCTGCCGTAATGTCATCTCAGAAAGCTCCATTTGAAATGGGAAAAAAAAAAAAAAAAAGTCATGAATTTTGTTTTCTTTGGCCTGACCCTTGAGACTTGAAGAAGGTGGTGGATCAAAATGCATAAAGCTTCAGCCTGTAATATGAGAATGTCGACGATCGCCAGCGTTTGCTGTATGTGTGTGATCCAAGTGGCAGCCAGCCACAGGGAACAAGCTGTCCCTCTGTATTGTCACTTGCTCCTGGCATAGCCCATTTCCGTGGGCACGGCCCCGCCGTCCCCGACCCTGTGTTATCAGGAGACTTGAGAAACTTGACACATTCTTTAGTGTCTTTTTGACTCAGAACCTGGAATAGTTTTGCCTCTTAATCTGGATTCCCTTTCAGTTCAGTAAACACAGCCAGCTGCTTCAATAGAGACCTTGCCTGGTTCTAAGACCTGGCAGGTCACATTTGGTGGACATGAATCGGTAGGTGGAGATCACTTTAAATCAAGATATACATTCCTGTACACGGTTGGCTTGAACAGCCAGACCAAGAGAGCTTTAAACCGAGAGCCCTGGTCTTTTCTTGTCTTTTTTTTTTTTTTTTTTTAACCTTTTTTTTCCCTCTGGTTGTTGTTTCCTAAAATGAAATTGGTTTCAAGGCTACCCATTCAGTATGCCTAAAGAAAAGATTTCTGAACAGAAAGATGTTTCTCTCAAATATTTCTCAGGAGAGACTGACCCACAGATTTCTGATCTTGAGAGAAACGTGTAGGGTGGGTTATTTTTTTCTCTCGGGACTTTTCGAGCAAAACGCCAGCTGCCTACTTTCTTAGAAACTGCTTCACTGAGGGCTGCAGAAAAAGAGTGAGGGTTCTTTGGCTATTAAACAAGAAAAGGGGGAGCAGTGTTTTAAGGATAACTCTAGCTAATGGCTGCTTTGAAAGGTTCAAAGAAAGAAAAGAGTTCTGTTTGCTGAGCGAAAAGTAAATCCCTCCTCCACCTTGACAAATGTTGAGGGTTTCCTATTCCAGGAAGATGGCCCCAGAAAAGGGAAACATTCACTTGCATAAATAAAAGTTTGTGCAAAATTAAAGTGAATGGGGAGAAAAAAAGGAAAGAAAGAAAGAAAGAAAGAAAGAAAGAAAGAAAGAAAGAAAGAAAGAAAGAAAGAGAAAGAAAAAGTCAAATCCCGGACAGGTTAGTTTTCTGCAGGTGTGTTGGATGACTGGAACGAGGCCATACCAGGATTGGGGGCTGTGACA
Organism: Erethizon dorsatum; assembly: GCA_028451465.1. Taxonomy (NCBI): domain Eukaryota; kingdom Metazoa; phylum Chordata; class Mammalia; order Rodentia; family Erethizontidae; genus Erethizon; species Erethizon dorsatum. Next base: position 6,263,032 of record CM051843.1, on the reverse strand, counting down.
TCCTCCCGTAATTCCAGTTCACTGACTCTTTGTGAGTGCAGAACTCAAGACAAATGGGGATCTAATTGGTGTCCTCTGGCCCCATCCAAACCTTGGCCAACCTCGGGCCGGCAGGCAAAACCAGCTCAACAAGCTTCAGCGACTGCCAAGGAGGCTGCCCCTCCGAGGAAAGGTACGCATATACAAAGGCATTGCCACCTGAGTGTGCGGGCTTAAAGACTCTGTTCTGAAAGCAGCAGAATTACTTCTGTGTGGTCTCTGGCTTCAGTTTGGGATATTTTCACTAACCTCAGCTTTGAGGTTTTGTAAGTAATTTATTTTTCTCCTTTCTTTTCCTCAGCTAGCATCCTGAAAGGTGTCTCTGCTTGTGTTTGTTCAGTTCAGACTTCTAAGTTAAAAGCTTTATTCATGGGCCGGTGAGATGGCTCAGCAGCATAAGCACCTGCCTGGCAAGCGCGAGGGCCCGAGTTCGACTCCCGGAACCCACATACGAAAAAGGGGCCGGTGATATCGCTCAGTGGCACGGGCGCCTGCTGGCGTGCGAGGTCCTGAGGTCGATCCCCCGGTACCCACAAAAAAAAAAAAAAAAAAGCTTTATTCATATACTGGTGCAGGGCTTGAAAACAATTTTCTGTAAAGTTTTAGGTAGTGAATGGTGTAGGTTTTGCGTGCCACGCTGTCACAGCTCTCCCATTATAGCCTGCAAACAGACAGTCCACGTGCAAAGAGTGTGGCTGTGTCCCAATAAAACTTGTGGGAGGGCATGGCTGACTTCATGGATGGCAGTTTGGTGACCCCTTTTCTAGAAGGTAGTGTCCATGTGTATAGAACCTGGGCACATGAACTCGGGGTAACAATTTAAAATGGGGGTTGGCAAACTATGAATGGTGACCAACTGTCTTCTGGCAACCAAATCTTAGTAGTTTACTCAGTAAAATGTGAAACCCCAAGCAAAATAAATGTGCCGTAGAGTACTTTATCAATGCATCCTAAAGACCCAACACTGAAAGAAAAATATCAAATCCCTAAATACCACATTGAATTCCATTCTCTATAAAGCACAAAAACAAGTAAAACTGATCTTTGGTGTTATGTTAGATTTGCCCATTGTAATTTAATCTAAATGGAGTCATGTAATATATTCTTTTATAATCTGGTATCTTTTCTTCAGCATAATTTTGAGACTTGCTTATTTTTTGCATGTAATACTACTTTCTTCATTTTTATTGCAGGATATCAGCTTTTCGATGTACCATAAGTTTGAGCAGATACTAAGAAGTTTTCAATGGGGTTCGGTAAATTAATTAAAATGGGAGGAGTCGTATAATCCTGGTATGGAAGACGCCATACCGGACTAGGGCCACGCCTTCCTCTGTAATCTTATGACATCATCACATCTGGGATGCTAATCTAATAGGGGTCAATTTGGGGTCCTTTGGCCCGTTTGAAACCTTGGGCAACCCTGGGTTGGCAGGCTAAACCATCACCAGCTTTTAAAGAGGTCACTGGGAATGCTAAACAATGTTTAAGTAGAGCGGTATCAGAAAAACTTGTAGGTGTCTACTGTAGTGTGCACTTGGGGTGGGTGGTAGACATGAGGTTGGAGCGAGGGAGATGGGTTTGAAAGATACTCTAAGTTAGGTTGGGTGGGATTTGCTGAAGCTAGGATATGATTTGAAAATACTTTTCATACAGTGTACCGTATCTTTCCCTATCAAGTGTCTACGAAATTGTTGGTGTCTTTGAAAACCTAATGGCTCAGCTGCTGGGTCGTTCTATGAACTCATAACAGTCATTTCTGTCTTATGTTGATGACATTTAGTGTCAGATTTTGATAGCTAAAAGGCAGAAATAATAACCAGGCACCAGTTAATATTTTCTTTTGGACATTGGTTTTATACTTGTCCTAGTACAGAGGGAAGCAGCATGTGGATTTTTGGAAAACGTTTGAGGGCTTCCTTTTGCATTGTTCTCTGAAGGAATAGGAGTGCTGAGAGATTTCTTTCACTCAAAAATAATTACTTCAGAACTTTCTCTACAGAGACCACAATACTTGGCTCTATAGGAAGAGAAGGATATTAAATTCTGAACGTTGAATATTGAAGAACTCCATCTAGTTATGCAAAATTTATTTTTTAATGAAAACCTTCTTTGCCTAACAGAGGATTTTAAATGAAGGGCCAAATCATTGCAAGAAAAGAAAAAGGTTCCTCGGAGCCACACCCTGCCAGAACATTTTCATTTATCCTCTCACATTCAATAAGACCACCAGGAATTTCCATGCATAGATTTTAGGAGCTTGCACGTTTTGATTTCCAAGTAAGGTTGTCACTTATTGAGGTCCATTACTCCAGTCATCTCTTCCAGATGTTCAAGCCAGTCTTTCAAACTACAGCAGTCAGTTTCCCCAATATCTCATCCATTCTCTCTGGCTTTGACTTCATGACTTATGTCTGAAGACTTTTTGGAGTAAATAAAAAAAATGTTAAGAAGTTAACCGTTTGCATTTTATAAATGAGGATCATAATTTAAAATTTAAAACTCAGAAAGCATAAACTATGCATAAGCTGCTGTTGAAGTGATAGTGCACTGATTCGTTGATAAAGAAAAGATGGGAGCACAACTTGAAACAAATTCTCCTTCCTCTCTCCTAAATTTGTGTGTTTATTAGCACGGTTGCCAGTAACAACGAAGTCAGTTGAGGACACACTTTCACAATTTTCTGAATAACATTGGTCCTTAATTAGCAACGAGTTTATTTCCACTTCTATTTTTGCTATTTCAAGGTCCAAAATCAGACCATGACTAATTTAAAAGTAGGGAGATGGGATCACAATGGAAAAAGCCTAAGAAATGTAGAGGTGAGGATTCTCATTGATGTCTCCCACTTTAATCCATTGACATGAGGGTCAATGTGAGAGTTGGATTCTAAAGGTCCATGTGATAAAAGATTGGTCCCAGAGTGGTGTTTTAAGGAGTGTGACCTAGTAGGGCATCTTCAGGTTACTGGGGACATACCTTGGATGGTGACTTGGGGACTCAATCACTTCCTCTTTTTTGTGTCAGGACTATGAGATTAATGGCTTTGCACAGAAGTCAAATGGGTAGATCTTACGTGTCTTATTCAAGGCACGAAATAAGTGGCTTTGCTTTGCTATGTACTATGCCATGATGCACTGTCTCCCCACATTCCAGAAACAATAGGGCCAACCTGTAAAACTGTGAGCTAAATACATTTTTCTCTCTATATAAGTTCAGTATCTCAGTTATCTCTTGCAGTGACAGAAAGCTAATATATCTTAGCCTATTCTCCTTGATTTTCTGTAATTTTTCACTCAAAGTGGGAAATTTGTTTCCCTCTATTTTCATTTCACTGCATTAATTGCTCAATTCCAATATACATATACCGTGGTATCACAGTTGTTGGTCCATATCCCCAAGAGCATGACTTTACTGACTAGATTCCAGTGCTCATGGATGGCTGCTTCTGTTGTTTGTCTCAGGGTCTCTGTGTATCTTGCAGAGTTCCTTTTCCAATCATTCCCTTCATTGTAGCTTTTTAATTTAGTCATCCCTACATATCTACAGACCTGCATCCTCAGATTCAGTTAACTGAAGTTCAAAAATTTTTTTAAACTTTTGCATCTGTACTGAATATACACATTACTTTCTCTTGTCATCATGCCCTAAACAGTGCAATATTTATGCAGTATAGCATCTACATTAGGTAACATAAGTCATCTACAGATTATTTAAAGTATACAGGAGGATGTGTGTAAGCTATATAGAGACTTTATGTAACTTCATATAAAGGGCTTGAGCATCCATAGATTTTAGTATCAGCAGGGTGTCCTGAAGCCGGTCCCCTCTTGACACTGAGAGATGACTTTATTTCTAACCCAGTCATACTGCTTTGTCACAGTCTGCATTCCATTCTGAATCTTTCACCTTCTTATATGATTTTTAAAAATATTGCATACATCAGGTTTCACTCTTCAGCTGTAAGCATCTATAAGTTTCGTTGAATGCAGTGTCATTGATTCACAATCACAATATCCCGCAGAATGGCTTCGCCACCCTGCAAACTTCCCATGCTTTGCTTATTCAGCCCCTGCCCCCCACTGTTGACCTTGCTGAATGATGAGCACTTTTATATCACTGTCTCCATGGTTTGGCCTTTCCCAGAATGCCATATAAACATAGAATGCTGCCTTTTAAGAGTGCCTCCTCTATTTAACAATATGCATGACAGACTCCTGCATGCTGGTTTGTGGCTTGAGAGTTCACCATTTTCCCATCACTTTATAATATCCCATTGTGTATATGTAACACAATTTCTTCACATTCACCTACTGGAGGACATCTCAGCATCTTCCAGTTTGAAGCAACTCTGAGCAAAGATGCTATGAACATTTCAGTGCAAGATTATGTGTGTGTGTAAATTTTTGAGTCCATTGGGTAAATACTTAAAATTGCAGTTGTTGCATTGTACAGTACGTCTCGATTTAGCTTTGTTAGAGGTGTCAAGGTATACCATTTCATATTCATGCCAACCTGAATAACACTTCCTGCTTCTCCACTTCCTCTTCAGTGACTGTCAGGATTTATATTTTTAGCCATTCTAATAGGCGAGAAAAACAAACTGTTGTCATTTTAACTCAACTCCATAATCACGTGTGACCTGCAATACCCTCCTTCCGACTTGTTTGCCATCTGTATAGCTCCTTTGGGAAAGTGTCTATTCAGTTACTTTTGGTTTTGCCAAGTTTAAGTTGGGTCGTTGGTGTTCTTGTCGTTAAGATCTAAGAGTTCTCTGTGTGTTTTGATGCAAGTCCTTCAACAGATAGCAAATATTTTCTTTCAGTCAGTGTCTCATAGTTTTATTCTTTTAACAGCCTCTTTCCCACAGTTGGAGTTTTTAATTTTAGCAAAGTCTAGCTTGTCAAGTTTCCCTTTTAAATACTGTTCTTTTGATGTTGAATCTAAAAATTCATTGTCAAAACCGACAGCTACTTAGTCATGTTTTCTCCTATATTATCTCTTCAAAGTCTTTTTAGTTTTTCGATTTACATTTAGGGGTGTATGCTTCGTTTTAAGATTATTTTTGAAAGGATTCACTTTTTGAAGGTCTGCGTTTAGGTCATTTTTAAATGAAGATGTCTTATTGCTTCAGTAAAAAATGATTATATAGCAGCTTCCCCACTTTACCTAAGGTTTGGCTCTCTATAGTTTCGGTTACCCAAGGTCAAGCATGGTTCAAAAGTATCAAGTGAGAAATAATTCTTTTTTTTTTTGGTGGGTACCGGGGGGTCGACCTCAGGACCTCGGGCGCCTGTGCGCCCGTGCTGCTGAGCGATATCACCGGCCCCTTTTTCGTATGTGGGTTCCGGGAGTTGAACTCGGGCCCTTGCGCTTGCCGGGCAGGCGCTTAAGCCGCTGAGCCATCTCACCGGCCCGAGAAATAATTCTTGTGTTTGAAATTCTATACCTTTCTGAGTAGCATGATGAAATCTCACATCATCCCACTCCATTCTGCTGAGGGTGTGAATCATCCCTTTGCCCAGCATATCCCTGTGGTATACACTACCCTCCTGTTAGTCCCTTAGCAGACATCTCAGCTGATCACCTCTCAGAGTACTACAGTGCTTATGCTCAAGTAACCCTTATTTTAGGTACCGATGGCCCCAAAGTGCAAGAGTACTGATGTTGCCAATTTGGACGTGCCAAAGAGAAGCCATAAATGCTTCCTTTAAGTAAAAAGATCCAAGTTTATAATAGGTTTTTATGTAAAGGGAAAAACGCAGTATATACAAAATTTGGTGCTAACCACTGTTTCAGGCATCCTCTGGGGGTTTTGGAATGTATCCCTTGAGGATGAAAGTGGACTGCTTTCTTCTTTGAATTGCCTTTGACTGTATATCAAAGACCCTTTATTTGTGTGGATCTATATCTTGACTATTTTGTTCCATTCCTCTATCTGTGGGTCAAACATGTGACTCCATGGGATGTCACACAGATAGCAAGACCTCAGTAAATGTCAGCCATTATTTTACTGATTCCCCTCAGGCTGATACAGTCTATGATTGTCTCTATGTGTAGCCAACATGCCCTGAGAAACTAGGTAAGAGTCACAGTTATTCTCTTGGTCCATTATGAAGAGTAAGCTAGTTTACTCTTGGACTGACGGCTCTGTATTCTTCTAATCAGTGAGATTCTGGGGGACAATGACAGGGAGTGCAAATGACTAAAGCCACACTGAATATTCACCTCGTTAGGATCTAAAAGGAAGCTGCTTCTCAGAAGTGATGGTGGAATATCCACTTTGCCTGTAGTTTTCTGATATGACCTTCTTAGGCCATATGATCTGTTATCTGTTTTAGATTCAGACTTGCTTTTCTCGAGAAGTCAGGCACAGTGTATACCACAGGCGGACCATGTCTAGAAGAGGCAAATCCAGGAGACGCCAAAGAGGTGTGTGTTTGCCTGGGGCTCTGGGAAGGGATGGGGAGAGGTATGGCAAGCAACAGCAAGAAGATGCAGGATGGGCCGGTGAGATGGCTCAGCGGCTTAAGCGCCTGCCTGGCAAGCGCAAGGGCCCGAGTTCGACTCCTGGATCCCACATACGAAAAAGGGGCCGGTGGTATCGCTCAGCGGCACGGGCGCCTGCTGGTGCGCGAGGTCCTGAGGTCGACCCCCCAGTACCCACAAAAAAAAAAAAAAAAAAAAAGAAGATGCAGGATTCCTCTCGGTATTAATGCAAGAGTCCATTTAGGACATAGATGCTGGTGATATCTGTACAACTTTACAAACAGACAACAAACTCCTGTTCTCTGTACTTCTGTTATAGATTGGATCGTTAGTGTCTCCTGAAGGTCCATGTGTTCAATGCTTAGTACCCAGCATGGTGCTAGTGGGAGGTGGTGAGCTTTTGAGAGGTGTGGCTTAAAGGGAGGAGGAGAGGTCATTAGGGGTGTGGGTTTGAAGGGGTTGTGAAAGCCTGGTCTCTTCCTCTTCCCCTCCTTTATATTCCAGCCATTCCATGAGCAGTGATACCCTGCCTCACTACAGTTCCACAAGCATGATAAACCTTAGGGCCACAACAAACCTTTTCTCTTTATAAACTGATTATCTTAGGTATCCGTCATAGTCATGGAAAGATGACTAACAAAACTTGTTATTGCTATGGTAACAGACAGCTCACTAACATCTTTTATGCTACATATAATATACCTCAGTTTATAAAACTAGCAAAATACTGCCCCTTCTTTAAAAAATCCTTTAAAACCAACCCAAGTTTCATGAGTTTAAAAGAATGCTAAATTCCTTGCTAAATGGGATTCTCATATCTGTTTTTTATTTATTTTAAAAGTAATGCAGCATTTTAGAATGAGAAAAAGAGGAGGAAAATATAACTGATATTTATTCCAATTAAAAAATGTTCCTGATATTTTTTGCTGGCCTCTTTCTTCTGTTCACCAGCATTTTGGTTTGAAGTCTCCCACCATACTTCGCATCTTTTCATTTTAATCAGGAAGAGTGGGAGTTCTAAAATGCAGTCGATGTTGGAGCCAGCCTGAAACAGTGGAGACATAGCTCATTTTTATCCGTAAAACCCTGCTGTGGTTCTCACCGCAACTCCCCAGTCACAGTGGGTCTAATTATTCTCACTTTGGCAGGCTAAGCAGAGCGTGTACTTTGGCATTCTCATTCTTCTCTGGTCTTCCTGGTCCTGCCACAAAGAGAATGGGAAAGAAAGAAAATTAAAAAGCATGACACATCTATAGAGATATCCATATCTGTTTCCGGTCCAGATTCATGTTTTGTGCAAAAGAGATGAATTGTTAAGAATTCTGGGTTCTCCGGGGAGCATCCTTTTAAATAACGAGAACAAATTAAAGGAACTATTTCTCCTGCTCGACTGGCTTTTCATTTCCCAAGACTGGTTCCGCTGTAAAGGATTCCACAGGCTGGGGAATCCTTGCGGCAAGTGAAATTGTACATGGCTTCTCTTCGCAACAGCTTTTCAACACTCATGTCAATGCCTGCAATGTATGTGCCATCCAACACTTCACAATAGGTGACATGAAACGTCAGTTTAGGATGACCACATGTACCGACAGACGATGTTTTGTGCCAAAACAGTGCTTTGAAGAATACAGTCAAGAGCTTGTTGAAAGATGCCACAGCTATCATGGTGATTTGTTGATTACACATAATTCCGCGGGTCACACATGGAGACGAAGCATGCGCTGGCCAGAACAACATACTCCAATCACCATAACTCCAAATTCCTGAAACGCGAGCTAGCGGCTGCTGTAATAAAACATCTGAGGCCATGGATTTATTTTTACTTCACATTACACCTGTGAGGTAGATGGACATACGTTTTGTGTAGAAAAATATTTACAAAAGAGTTTGCCTGTCACATCATCCTTCACTCCATCGCCAGGAAACTTCAAATGAAGAAAACGAAGTGATGCATATGTTTATTATTTTAAAAATTTACACAAATGACATCTCAAAGAAAGGGTCTCACTCTGACAACTCGGCCATCACTTTTTAAAGTGGCACGAAGAGGCCTTTGTACACATTCTGCGAGGGGTCCTTTGACGCGATTGTAGAGATTGTATTCCTTTGCTCTGGCTGCCGTCACTAAAGACCATGGGCTTGGAGGCTTCATGGCAGACGATTATTGTTCCAATTACTGGAGGCTAGAAGTTGTGGATGGGGCTGGTTCTTCCCGACACTTCTTTCCGTGGCTTGTAGACTCCGTCTTCTCCCCGTGTGGTGACATGCTGGTCCCTCTGAGTGTGTGTGTCCTTATCTCCTCTTCTGGAAAGAACACCAGTCCTGTTGGATTAGGGCCCACCTCATGGCCTCATTTCACCTTCAACACTTCCTCAGAGGTCCTTTCTTTCCATAAAGTTCTGCCCTGAGGTCTTGGGAGTTAAGATTTCCACACACATCCTCTGCGAGAAGGGGCGTGCAACTCAGCTTGGAACAAATTCAGAACTGTCAAATTCTGGGAGACATTTATAAAGGGAGAGGGTAACATGTTTTAGCACTTCCTTGCAAGAAATCGATAAAGTAAAATGTGTGTTACAGTAATATAATTGCACCAAAGTGACAAATGATCTGGGTTTAGTTTTTCGATTTTATATAAAAGCTATATTAAATCTTTGAGGTATCCTCGTCTATTTTGCCAGAATGAAAATCTTGTTACTGGCGCATCTGTTTCTAAGCAATTAGGTCATGCCAGGTTTTATTTTTCTACAGCTAATTTAGTAGCATGTTTTCCAAGTGTACATTGTTGGTACTAATAATTCTGGACTATTATTAGTGTTGATACACTAAAACTCTACTATCTGTTGGAAAGGATTTCTGATGTTTACAACAAATGATAAGGTAAAAATGACTCATCCATACTCAGATCCTTTTGGGGACTAGGCTTGGGAATACAAACACAAAAATCACCCCTAACACGGAGCACAGGGAAATTTAATGGACATAAATTACTGTTAAGATGGTATAACAAGAATTGGCCATCTATAACCAGCACATCCTGCTTTTGTAAATAAAGCTTTACTGGAATGCAGCCATGTTTACTTGTTTGTGTGACCAGCACAATCCCGATTTTATAAATAAAGTTTTATTGGAATGCAGCCATGTCCACTTGTTTCTTTGCTGCTTTCCTGCTACAGATGCAGGTTGAATGACTGCCAGAGACAATATGGCCTGCAAATCTTGAACTATGTATTAAACTACCAAAATAATTTGCTGACTTCTACTCCATAAAGCTTAAATGCAAGGCTTTGTTTCAGAAACAGATGTAGAAATACATTATCTAATGTTACAATCTCCAATTAGCTTAATGGAGAATTATAAATAATGTTGCACATTTTATTATCTCCACAAAAATGCCCAAAAGTTTGTCTTGAAAAATGAATTGAGATGGACCATGTTGTATGAGTGATTTCAAATTCAAGGTGAATTTATGGAGCCCTCTTTCGCCAAAAGCTCGGGGGGGGGGAAGAAAAACCAAAATACATTGATGAGAGGTCCAAATAACCTGTTGGAAGTAGTTATCCTAAGTAAGAATACATTATGTTACTCTGGTTTCTTTTCAGATTGTATAAGAACATATAATGTTTCGAAGCACTTGCCTTGAGCAGAAAATGTTTCATTGCAGGTTAATTTTGGAGAGCTAAAAAAAATTGGTTTTCTCTGTTGTATATTTATGTCTTTTTTAAAAAAATTACTTTTGGCTGGCAGGGCATGGTGATGCACACCTGTAAACCCAGCGCTCGTGATGCTGAGGTAGGAAGACTGTCATGAGTTCAAGGCCAGCCTGGGCTACATAAATGAATTTAAAGCCAGCTTGAGCTACACCATGAGACACTATCTCAAAACAAACAAACAAACAAACAAACAAAAAAACCTTTTGCTTGTTCATTTTTTTTTTAACTTTCTTTGCTTCTTCTTGCGGTATAAAAACACATTAAAGAAGCAGAGATTGAAAATCTTGCAAATAGTTTTTTTTTTTCCTTGAAGAGGATAATATCTTTAAGAGCAAGACATACATGAAATAGAGTATATTTTTACCCAACTATATTGTTCCACTCTTTCTTTTTTATTTTAAAGAGAAAAAAAAAAAAAAAAGAAACAATGACACAGCATTTCAAAACAAGATAATAGGAAATTAACTCTGGTTAATATATTGTGTATTGTTATCTCAAAGTAGCTGCTCAGATAACAAGACATAGGCATGCAAAACTCATCAAGCAATGTAAGCACAAAGTGTCTTTTCAATGAAATACAAGAAATTAGTAGTATAATTATCTTAGCTATCTTGTGTATATATATATTTTTTTCTTTTTTCTTTTTTTTTTTTGTGGGTACCGGGGGGTCGACCTCAGGACCTCGCGCGCCAGCAGGCGCCCGTGCCGCTGAGCGATATCACCGGCCCCTTTTTCGTATGTGGGTTCCGGGAGTCGAACTCGGGCCCTCGCGCTTGCCAGGCAGGCGCTTAAGCCGCTGAGCCATCTCACCGGCCCTATATTTTTTTCTTTTCCTTTCCTTCTTTTCTCCTTTCCCCCATCCCAGTTGTTCTTTCCTTTTGAGCAGTTTCTTTCCCTTTCACAATATCTATTGTACATTTTAGATCTTATTTTCTCTTTCAGTCTCTTACACTAGGGAGACAATATGATGTTTATACATGTGAGTCTGATTTATTTCACTTAAGAGTATGGTCTCTAGTTGCATCCATTTACCTATAAAAGCCTTGAGTTTATCCTTTTTTATATCTGAGTAGTACTCCATTGTATAGAAATTCCACATCTTTTTCATCTGTTTCTCTGTTGATGGGCATTTAGGTTGTTTCCAAGATTTAGCTATTACTATAGCAGCACAATTTGTAATAGCCAGATCTTGGAAACAACCCAAATGCCCATCAGCTGAGGAATGGATAAGAAAGATGTGGTATTTTTATACAATGGAGTACTATTCAGCCATAAAGAAGGATAAACTGGAGACTTTTATAGGTAAATGGATGCAACTAGAAAAAATACTCATAAGTGAAATAAACCAGATGCACATGGGTAAGCATCGTATTGTCTCTCTAGTATGAGAAACTGAAAGAGTAAATAAGATCCAAAATGTACAATAGACACGGTGAATCAAAAAGAAACTGGTCAATAAGAAAGAGAGACTGGAATAGGGAAAAGAAAGAAGGGAAAGGGAAAAAAATTGTATATATATATAAGATGGTTAAGATAGATACACTACCAATTTTACTTAGTTCATTGAAGAGTAAGGTTTGAGCCAATAATGTTTGGACAATTGAATGCTAATGTCTGGTATCCTGAATAACTAACTTAAAGATAATAATACGTAATGCATTGACCATTGTTACCCTCATAGTATGTTGTTTTGAAAATTTGTTCTTTTTTTGATTTGTTTTGTTTTTTCTTCTCTTTAAAAAAAAAAGATTTAGCTATTACAAATTCTGCTGCTATAAACATGGGTGCACATACATTGCTGTGGTATGACGTTTTTAATTCTGGGAAGATACCCAGAAGGGGAATAGCTGTGTGGAACGGGACCTCTAATCTCAGTTTTTTGAGGACTCTCCACACTGATTTCCACAGTGGCTGCACCAGTCTACACTTCCACCAACAGTGGAGAAGGGTTCCTTTTACCCCACAGTCCCACCAGCATTTATTATTGGTTGATTTCTTGATGATAGGCCTCCATTATGGGGTGAGAAGGAATCTCAGTGTTGTTTTAATTTGCACTTCTTGAATAACCAATGATGTTGAACATTTTTTCATATATTTATTTGCCATTTCTATTTCTTCGTCTGAGACGTACGTATTCATCTCAGATGCCCATTTTTGGATTGGGCCTTGGACTTTGGGAGGCCTGACAGTTTTCAATTCTTTATATGTTCTAGACAGAAATCCTTTGTCTGAGGGACAGTTGGCAAAATTTTTTTCCCACTCTGTGGGTTTTCTTTTCACTCTGTTGGTGATTTCCTTTGATGTGCAAAAGCTTTTTAATAAGATGAGATCCCAGCTGTTGATTCTTTGAAGTACTTCCCGTGAAGTGTAGGTTTTGTTCATGAACTCTCTGCCTACCCCTATGTCTTCAAGATTTCTACCTATTTTCTCTTCTAGTAGATTTAGTGTTTCTGTTTCAATATTTAGATCTTTGATCCATTTTGACTTCAGTTAAGTGCAAGGCAATAGACATGGGTCTAGTTTTAGTCTTTGGCATGTGTAGAGCCAGTTTTTCCAGCACCATTTATTAAAGAGGCTGTCTTTCTTCCAGTGAATGTGTTTGGCCCCTTTGTCAAAGATAAGGTGGCTGAGTGTGTTTGTAGCTGTGTCTGCATCTTCTAATCTGTTCCACCGATCCTCAGTTTTTTGCCAGTACCATGCTGATTTTATCACAGTAGCTTTGTAGTATAATTTCAAGTCAGGGATTATGATGCCTCCTGCCTTATCTTTGTTGTCCTGGATTGCCTTTGCTCTTCTAGGCCTCTCTGTTTCCAAATGAATTTTAGGAATGTTTTCTCTAGTTCTGTGAGGTATGCTAATGGTATTTTGATCAGGATTGCATTAAATTTATAAAACAGTTTTGGGAGTATGTCAATTTTCACAATGTTGGTTCTTTCTATCCTTGAATAAAAGATATCTTCTCATTTTCTGATATCCTCTTTGATCTTCTTTTACAGAGTACTGTAATTTTCAATGTACAGATCTTTCAATTCCTTTGATAGATTGATTCCTAAGTATTTCATTTTTTTGGATGCTATTGTGAAGGTGTGGTTTCCCTAATTTCACTCTCAGTGAGTTTGTTGTTTGTGTACAGGAATGCTATTGACTTTTGAGTGTTGACTTATATCCAGCTACACTACTGGTGATAGTGGACATCCTTTTCTTCTTCCTGATTTTAGAGTGAAAATTTTCAGTTTTTGTCCATTCAGTATGATGTTGGCTGTTGGTTTGTCATAGATGGCTTTTATCAGATTGAGGTATTCTGATAACCTATTCTGATTTTCTGTAGGGTTTTTATCATGAATGAGTGTTGGACTTTATCAAAAGCTTTTTCTGCATCTATAGAGATGATCAAGTGATTTTTGTCTTTGGCTCTGTTTGTATGGTGTATTACGTTTATTGTTTGCATATGTTGAACCATCTGTGCATTCCTGGGATGAATCTCACTTGGTCATGGTGTATAATCTTCTTGATGATTTGCTGCCTTCTGTTTGCTAGTACTTCATTGAGGATTTTTGCATCTATACTCATTAGGGAGATTGGCCTGTAGTTCTCTTTTTTGGTTAGCCATTTCTCTGGTTTTTGTATCAGGGTAATATTCACCTCCAGGAATGAGTTAGGGAGAATTGCTTCCCTTTCAATTTCATTAAAGAGTTTGAGGAATATTGGCATTAAATCTTCTCTGAATTTCTTATAGAATTCAGCCATGAATCCACCAGAACCTGGGCTTTTCTTTGTTGGTAAGTTTTTAATTATGTTTTCAATTTCATTAACTGGTATTGGGTTATTCAGAATTTTTATATCTTCTTGATTCAGCTTTGGTAATTCATATATTTCTAGGAATCTGTCCATTTCATCTATACTTTCCAACCTATGTTAGTAAAGATTTTTGAAGTAGGTATTGATGATCTTCTGAATTTCCACAGGATCTGTAGTGATTTCACCCTTTTCATTCCTTATTGCATGAATTTGAGTTTTTTCTTTCCTTTTATTGATAAGGTTGCCTAGGGGTTTATAAATTTTACTTATTCTTTTAAAGAACCAACTCTTTGATTCATTAATAGTTTGTATTGTTTTCTTAGTCTTAATTGTATTAATTTCTACTGTAATCTTTGTAGTTTCCTCCCTTGTATGGGCTTTGGGTTTAACTTGCTCTTCTTTTTCTAGAAGCTTGGTGTGTAGCATTAGGTTGTTTATTCATGCTCGTTCTATTTTCCTGATGTGAGAATTCACTGCTATAAATTTCCCTCTTAGGACTGCTTTCATTGTGTGAAATAGGTTCTAGTAAGTTGTATTTGCATTTTCATTTGATTGTACTTATTGTTTATTTTCTTCTTTAATTTCATCTGTGACCCATTGGTTATTCAGGAAGGTGTTATTTAATTTCCATGTGTTTATGGGGTTTTTGTGGTTTCTTTTGTCATTAATTTCCAATTTCACTGTACTATGGTCAGATAATATGCATGGGATAATTTCAATTCCTTTGCATCTACTTAAGCATGTTCTATGGGCTAGTATATGGTTTATTTTAGAGAACATCCCATGTCCAGCTGAGAAAAATGTGTATTCTGATGTTGTTGGGTGGAACACTGTAAATGTCTACTAAGTCCATTTGTTCAAAGGTTTGGTTCAGTTCTGTTATTTCTTTGCTGATTTTTTGTCTAGTTGATCTATCTCTTTGTGACAATGGGGTATTAAGATCCCCCGTTACAATTGTGTTATTGCCTTTTTGATTTTTCACGTCTATTAATATTTGTCTTATATAGTTGGATGCTCTCGTATTTGGTGCATATATATTTATGATTATTATCTCTTCCTCTTGAAGTTTTCCCCTAACAAGTATGTAGTGACCTTCTTTATCTCTTTGATCATTCTTCATTTGAAGTTCACATAGTCTGCAAACAGAATAGCTACCCCTGCTTTTTTCTGGGTTCCTGTTGCATGGAGTATTGTTTTCCATCCTTTGACTTTCATTCCATGAATTTCTTTTTGAGTTAAATGTGCTTCTTGTATACAACATATTGTTGGATTTTGTTTCTTGATCCACTTTGACAGTATGTTTCTTTTGATTGGTGAATTGAGGCCATTTACATTGATGGTTATAACTGATATGCATTGGCTTATCTTTGTCATATTATTTTCCTGCTGTTGGTTCCCTCTTTTTCTCCTCTGTTTAATTGCTTGCCCTGCCTGGTGATTTCTTTCTGCTGTTGTTCTTGGAATTTTGGTCATTTTTATCTCTGTCTAGAATATCTTTTAGTACTCTTTGTAGGGCTGGTTTGGTGGTCATGACTTTCTTCTGTTGTTGTTTGTCATGGAAGTATCTTATTTCTCCATTAATTTTGAAAGATAGTTTTGCAGGGTACATCAATCTGGGTTGGAAGTTTTTTTCTTTCAGGACTTGAAATACTTCACTCCAAGCTCTTCTTGACTTTAAGGTTTGTGTTAAGTCTGCCGTGATTTGAATGGGCTTTCCTTTATAGGTGATCTCTTTCTTTTCTCTAACAGCTTTTAATAATCTGTTCTTCTGCTGAATTTCTGGGATCTTGATTATTTTATGTCTGGGTGTAGATTTATTTTGGTTATGGCTAATTGGAGGTCTATATGCCTCACTTATCTGTATGTCAGATCCTTTTCCCATGCTTGGGAAATTTTCTGTTATTACTTCTGCAAATAGTTGTTTTTTTTTTTTTTTTTTTTTTCCACACATACTGAAAAGGTAAAATTTAAAAATCACATAATAAGTGTGCCAAGCTTATAGAGATATTGGAATTCTTAGCCATTACTGATAGAAAGTAAAATAGCACAACCGATTTGGAAAACAGTTCTTCAGATAGATAGTAATCACATCTGCAACTTGATTGCTACAGACATACCAGAGAGACGAAAACATCTGTTCCCAACAAAAACAAAAACTGGAACAGCAGTGTTCATAGCATTATTCTTGATAGTCATAGGTAGAAACCAAGTCTGGTGGCTGTCGTGAATGGAATAATTTTCTCCTTTCTTTTGCAAATAGTTTTTTTTATGTCATTTGTGCTGGCTCCTGCTTTTTCATTGACACCAATTATTCTTACATTATTTTTCTTTGCATCGTCTTGCAGTTGTTGAATTGTTATTTCCTGATTTTTGTTATTTCCAAGACATCTTTCCTTTCATGATAGCTAGTCAAGATCCTGTCTTCAAGTTCTGAAAGTTTGTCTTCAGTTTCATTCAAGCGGCTTTGTCAGCTTTCAATGGAATTTTTAATTTCCTGGATATCTGTTTGAATCTGTTTTATGCATTCTCTTTCCTATATTGATCATTCATGGTTTCCATCCTCTTCCTATAATCCTCTATTTTTTTTAACCATCTCTACTCTAGATTTGCTAAGAAATTCCTTTATAAATGTTAACATTTCTTTGTTTTACTGAGAGATTATTTCTGATCTGATTTCCTCTATAGTCTCATGGATTTGTTTCTTTACTTCGGTTGCTGTCATTTCAGAAATGTCAGGTGTGTGCCATCCATTTTCCTCTCTCTCATTTTCTCCTGGACTCGTTCTGGTTGGGCTAGAGGTCTGAGGTTGCATTTTGCTTCTGTGTCTTGTCATTTTCTATTTCAAAAGTTTTTGTTTTGCTTTCTGTGTTGATCCTTGTAAGTATTTATAGTAGGTAGCTATATCACTAGTATCAAGGCCTCTCTAGGCAAGGTTTGTTCTTCAGGGTATCTTCTGTTTGTAAGAGGTTCTTGATTTGTGCCTGTCCCAAGATCCTACCTTTCCAATTAATTAAGTGTGAGATGTTGGTATCTGTTTGGCTTAGTCCCCAGTCCTTTAGTGTTGGGGTGTGGTGAGGTTATTACCCCAGAACATCCCAATTTTGTTACAGAAGTGAGAACAACTGATTAAAACAGATATTACATCCTAGTTAAAGTGGCATATTAGCAATAACAATAGCATCTAGCACAGTTTAGATCCTGACAACCTGTGGTAACTAATAATTTTGTACCTTTAACCATAGGAGCAAAATCTACAATTATATTACAGAGCCGATCATAAATTGGGAGCTTGTATGCAAAGTGTTTCCCCTTGGTAGAGTGGTTTTACCCTGTCGTGGGGAAATTTAAGAAAGATAGTGGATAAAACAAAGATAACTAAAAAGAAAGTAGAAGCCAGGCTAGAGGACAAAAGATGATCACGCTAGCTTTGGGAAACTAGAGAAGAGGGCAGAAGAGAAAGAATGAATATGTAAGCAAGGGATTGTCTGAACTTGGTCTCTGGGTTTGGGATGGGATTAGTTTTCTATGGCTGGATTTCTCCCCAGCTATTTAGGAAGGAGGAGGAAAAATAAGAGAAAAAAAAAAAAAGAGGAAAAAAAAAAAAAAAAAAGAAAAGAGAAAAGGGGAAGCGCACCCACCTGCTTCTAGTCTGTGTCTTTGTTGCAAAGCACAGCGATGGTTCATCTAACTTAACCGCCTGTTGGCTCGTATTGTTACTGTTGCTTCTGACGATTTCATACTTCTAGTCCTACCTGTCCACCCTGTGTGCCCTGGCTGGGGGCCCTACTGTGTGGCTGACATTCCTGCAGGTCTCTAGGCCTTCCTGCACTGTTTGCCTGGATCCCAGCAGTGGGGAATGGAGGGGCCGGTTTCAGAGCCTTCCCGTGCTGCTTTTCACCTGGATCCCGGCAGCTGCCGTCCCACTCTTTTGAACTTGCAATTTCAGTAGACACAGAGGAAGAACTGACTTCAGATGTTTAAAAGCTTGTTATATTGAAACACACACACACACACACACACACACACACACACAGGAAAATAATTACAGTAGTACTGGTATTTGTATCTACATATCTATCATGCTATCTCTTCGTTCAGCTATCGATCCTGTATCGTCAAGGTATGTGTATCTGTCATATATTATCTATCATCTATCTATTATCTATCTATCTGTCTATGTTCTAAAATTTGCTACAAAGAATCAACATACTTTCCAGCTTCTTTCAAACTTTTCGACAATTAAGAGCTAAAACAATATTGACCAGGGGCCGGTGAGATGCCTCAGCAGCATTAGCGCCTGCCTGGCAAGTGCGAGGTCCTGAGTTCGACTCCTGGAACCCACATATAAAAAAAGGGCGGGTGATATCACTCAGCAGCACGGGCGCTTGCTGGCGCACGAGGTCCTGAGGTCGACCCCTAGTACCCACACACACAAAAAAATAAATAAATAGAACAATATTGACCAAAGAAATTGAGCTTGGAAGAAAGAATTGACAGAAATGAATGCCTCCAAAATTAGAATTAATAATTAGCCAGTTGATACAACGTAGCATATAAGCAGGAAAAATAAGTCTAGATCTAACATGAAACACAAGTTCTTCAGGTAGTAAATTTGTGCTGCATTTATGACTCATGTTAACTAAATGGATTTGAGCTGCCTCTAGCACAGTAACAGGCAGACAGAAATATGTAACTGTGTTGGATGATGGATATGTTAACTCACCTCATTCTGGTAATGATTTCACAATCTACATGTGTCCCATAGCATCATACTGTATACTTAAATATACACACAAACATTTATTTTGAAAATAAAAGACGAGTAACATTTGCTATGTCAAAAAAGAACTTGATCATTCCTGGAAAAATGAAAGTGGAAAAAGCAGCCGGTTTAATTCCGTCATAGGGGAAACTGACCCGGGATTTCCGCGCATGCTGCAGACGTTCCGCAGAGCAGACCAGTGAGTGCCACGCAATTGCTGCGCACAACCTTTCCGAGACAAAAAGGCACAGATACTAGTGTATCTCAGATTAAAATGACATGCACACATTTAAGTCGGCTTTGAGGCCATCGCGATACCCTCAGAACAAAGGTGTCAAAACAGCTCTGTGTAATACCTGCTGAAGCAGATATTATATTTTGTTTCTCCTCATAGCCAACAGAGACACAAATTAGCCTTCCATGTGTCTGTGAATGAGCTGGACATCAACACCATTGAAGTATACCAATGATGTAAAACAAAGCAAAACAAAAAGAGGGAGAGAGAGAGGAAGAGAGAGAGAGAGGGAGAGGAGAGAGACTTATATATGAGGGTAAAGTCTGTATTTAAAATGTGCATTTGCGGGCCGGTGAGATGGCTCAGCGGCATAAGCGCCTGCCTGGCAAGCATGAGGTCCTGAGTTCGACTCCAGGAACCCACATACGAAAAAAGGGCCAGTGATATCGCTCAGTGGCACGGGCGCCTGCTGGCGTGCGAGGTCCTGAGGTCGACCCCCGGTACCCACAAAAAAAAAAAAAAAATGTGCATTTGCATTGGCCAAAAAATGAAAAAAAAAATGACACTAAAATTTTTTTAACAGTCTATCTCCAGTGTGCCAGATGGGAAAGAACCATTGGAAAGAATTGTTGTATCCACCTTTGCTGTGCTTTCTAGTGTAATTTCCCTGCCTGAAATTCAACAGATGTTAAGAATAATGATGTCCTAAAATTTGGCTTGATGGCCAAAAATTGACAATATAGGATAAGGGAGTTTATAAAGCTCCATCATTTATCTTCAGATTAGTGGCTTGGTGGGCATCATTTTCAGCAGGTAGGTTTTAAAATCTGCAATGAGACTTTCATGTAAAAATTATTTCACTACGTATTAGTTAAATTACTTGTATACATATTTTACAGTGATGGACATAAGCTATTTTTTGATGGTTAAAAAATAAACACCTGAATATATAAAATTGAGAAACCTTTACCTGCTGGGAAAGAGGTTGCTAGTGTTGAAAATCTGGTATCATGTGGAGCTTGAAAGTTTCTCCTATCCCAAAGGGTAATAAAATTGAGTAGGAGAGAATTTCAATTATTCACCTAATAAGCAAATAAAGCAGGTACTTAAAATTTAGTATCTTTGTAATACAGAGACTTATTTCTGTGTTTAATTTTCCCTTCCAATCTCCTAAAACGTATATAACCTTTTACTATCTTAAATGAGATTTTCTTTAATGTGAGTTTTATGATGAGCAAGCTGGTGAGTGTAATTTCCCACAGTAAAAGTGAAAAACACAGGTCTCATTAATGAGGAGCATCAAATGAGAAAATTAAAAAAGTACGAGCCTGCGCTTTGCAAAGAGCTAATAGAAACCCGGCATAGAGAGGGAATGTTGGAACGGAAGGGACACAGATGCAGGTGTTCACAGTCCTTCCTTTAAGTTGTGGGTGAGAGCGTATTTCCCAGGAAGCCACGTCTGGTGAAAACCAGATTTCAATTCCTGCAGTTGTGTCTACAAGATCACATAAACTTTCCCAGTGGCTACACCATCAATGGTGATAAAGAGTAGCCTGACTTCAAAAGTATAGAAGCGTTTGAAGTCAAGAAGACAATGGATGTATTCATTCCTGCAAAGTAGCCATTGAAGTAAAAATGTTACTTTTCCTCTTGCTGCCACCCATTAATTTCAAAATCTTCCAATGCTTGCAAAAATATGATCCCTTACACAGGTGTGGATCAGGACTTTTTGCTATTTACGTAAGTTCTTTGTTTAGAGTTCTATACCATTTTAAAAATTAGTACTATTTGCGATACATACTAGTTACATTTACCTTGGGAAATTGGTACACATACATATTTCATCTTAGTGTTTACAAAACATTACCTTGGAAGATGGTTTCATACTAGGGGAATTGTGACTTTCTTAGGGAATAGTAATAGGCAGAAGCTGAGGGTTTTACTCTTCACTACTTCTTGGTGAGATCCTGTTTTGCCATGTCTTCCCAAGCTTAATACACAGAAAAGAGAAAATGGAATATCGCTTTAAGAGGCAGTACTCTCTAACGTTGGTAAAGCAGAAGCTAGAGGTGGATTGGATTTTTTAAATATCCAAACTTCCTGTGTTGAGTTTCCCCAAAGATAGGATGGCCCAACTAGAATATCACTTGTCTACAAATGAGTTTCTCTTTGCTTTGCTTTGTCTATGTGCCCTCACCAGTTTCTGACAGATAAAGTACGAACCGGATACTTTTATCATGGACCTGGAAACGTGTCCTTATCTGAAAATGAGCCTTTCTCTAACTCTGTAACATGAGATGATATATTTTCCCTCGTTTTGGTGAAGTACACCAAACCATGGTACGCAAAGAGAAGGAGCTTCCCAGCTATGCGTACCAGGCGGCAAGGCTTATGGGGGCATCAGGAAGACAGGCTGGGGCGGGTAGCTCAGTGACAGAGCACTGGATTGCAGAAAGCCTGGCTCCCCAGGCTCATAATCATATTTTACAGACCCTCTACCCAGAAAGACTCCCATTGATTCTCACAAGTATCTAAATTTTCATTTTCTCTTCTGATTTAAATATATAAAATTTCTGGATAAAAAAAAAAGACACGATTTGAAGCCTCGTGGAAAAAGAAAACAGACATTTTTCAGGTGCCACCAAATCTTCAAGTTTCCTTTGAAGTACGTTTTGTTCCAGCCAACTCTGGGTGCACTGTGCCAAAGCCAAAATTCCTTTTACTTGAAATGGTAGAGAATTTTCTGGATCTCAAATCCGAAGGTTATTTTTCATTCTTTTACTTATCCTATTAAATGTTTTCCATTATAAGCTACTTAATGTCCAAAAGCTCACATTTTATTTCCTAGGGACAAGGGACCATGTTTGCCAGGAATCTATCACATTATATATCCAGAGTTTGGAGTTTGGTTTATATTCTCTAACTGCTTAGAAAATATGGTGTTGGATCAACATTGTTCTTTTCCCAAATCTTTTTCCCTTCAAAAACCTTTCTGGACATCTTGATGTCAGATAAGTAGCTATAGAATAAAGAAAAAGCACAAATAAAATGTAAACAAGGCAAAACACCAAAATCAACCCAGTACCACACATTCCTATAATGATGAAGAACAAGGAATAAAAAAATCAGTGTCTCTTGGGTCTACTCTTGAGGGAGTTCCACGGATGTCTAATTTCCTTTGCTTAGGACCTCAGCGTTAGGTAATGTATATTTACTCCTATAGAATGAGAAATTTTTACTTAAAATGAGAAATCACAGTACTCCTGAATCCTTTTCAGCTCTCCATACTTTTTTTTTTTTCTTCTTTTGTGGTGCTAGGGTTTGAACCCAGGACCTTCACATTAAGCTATATTCCCAGCCCTTTTTATTTTTTATTTTGAGAAAGGTTCTCACTAAATTGCTAAGTTTCCCAGGCTGAGGTCGAATTTACAGTCTTCCTGCCTCAGCCTCCCAGAGAGTTGGAATCACAGGCGTGTGCCACCATGTCCAGCTTCTCTACACTTTTTTCCCTGATTTTAAACTATTTGATGCTTCACCTAACTCTAAAGGGAGTAAGAATTGTATTGAGAAGAGGTTTCATATTATCGGAGTCCATAAATAAGGAAATAGAGACTTAAGAAGAGTACGTCCTACTCTTAGAATTAATTGGAGCTCCGGAAAAGTCAAGGAAAGAACCCACAAGATCAGATACAAACTCGCTTGGACAAAGCTGTCCCCGGGGAAAGAACTGTGGCATTAAACTTGCTTTTGGGCCATAGATCTGCGGTTGGGTTTTCTACATCTATGATAACAGTAACAGCTAACACTTTTTGGGCAACTTTTATGTGTTTAATTCTTACATCAACCTCATTCGAAGGGGCCCAGTTGTTACTCTCATTTTGCAAGCACAGGAAACATGATGCGAATACAGTTACGTTGCGTAGTGTGTGCTGTTACTGGATTCATCATATTTATCCTTCTCTAAATCCAGCACAGGGTTGGTTGAGGTCTGAAACATTGTGAGGATTAAATAAGGTGAATTCCTCTTAGACATTTCTTCTTTAAGCCTAGACAACTAAATGGGAGTGCTTTCATAGAACTGCACTGTGTCAATGCCCGTGGCCCTAGCTCTGCGTACACCTTTACGTACATCTTTTTTTCCACCTAACTAGCATCACCCCCAGAATTCCACGTCAATGGAAAAGACAGAGTGTCATAGCTTGGTAGTTTGGTTACATAAATCCTGGATGATTTTTGTTTGTTATCTCTTCTTATGGAAAGAGTCAAACTTCCAAAGCAAACAAATGACCTCTCTCAATGACTCTTTTTTCTCCCTTGCAAAATGGGACTGATAACCGAACCTTTCCCTATGAAATTGATGTAAGAACTAAACACACCCAAACAATGCAATGGGAAATATCTTTTGGTTTTTTCCTTATTAACATCAGTCAGAAAGGTACCAGAATCCTTCCTTTCCTATTACATTTGCTGTTTCTCCGCCATAGCAAATAGAAACTACATAGGTATTGCAATTTATAATTAGTTAAGTGTTTTGCTTCTCAGGAAATAGAGGGACTCATTAACAAATTGCCTAAGGGAAATTTAAAATAAAAGATCACTTTTCTTGTTGTTTTGGAACAAACTAACTTATCAAGCTTATCAATTTTTATTTTTAATTGACACAGAGTAGTTTCCGTATTTGTGGGGGTACGATGTGGCATTTCAATGCATACGCACAGTGCGTAATGATCAGATGAGGGTAATTACCATTTGCATCTCCTCAGACATATTTCTTTTTGTTGGGAACCTTCTGACTCCTCTCTGGCAGCTATGTCTATATATTGAATTGGTTGACATCAACTATAGTTATTTCACTGTGCTATCAAATATTAGGTGTTACTCTCCCTATCCACCTGCATTAACCATCTACCTGCCCATCAACCAGCCTCTCCCCTTCCTTCCCTGCACCCTTCCTGAGTGCTCTAACCACTGTTCCATTCTCTATTTCTTTGTGTTAGGCTTTTCAATTCCACATAAGAGTGAGCACAGTATGGTACTTGTCTTTCTGTGCCTGATTCATCCCACCTAACATAACGTTCTCCAGTTCTGCCCATGTTGCTGTAAGTAGCCAAATTTCATTCTTTCTATGTGTGAACAGTATACCACCATGTGTACACACACTTTCTTTACCAGTGCATCCATCCAATCACATTTCGTGCCTACTGTGAACAGTGCTGCTATAAATATGGGGGTGAAGATGTCTCTTCAACGTACTGATTTCAACCCCTCTGGATACATACCCAGCTGTGGGACTGCTGGACCATATGGTAATTCTATTTCTAGTTTTCTGTTTTTGTATATTATCATCAACTGTATATCAATTTAACTTTCAAACTTCCTCCCTGCCTTCCTTCCTCCCTCTCTTCCTCCTTTCCTTCCTTCCTTCCTTCCTTCTTTCTTTCCTTCCTTCCTCTCATATGGGTAATAGAACCCAGGGTCTCATGCATGCTAGGCAAGTGCTGTACCACTGACCTATATCCCCAGCTCCAAAAGTACATGAGAGTTCACTTTTCTCCACAGGCTTTCCAGCAGTTTTTGTCGTTTTAGTGAAGACATTTATGATTAAGAGGTGTCTGCTGGCTTTGTCCATCCTGATCCCCTTTGGCACATGCCTGAACTTACAGTTATCGTTGCCACTCCTGGTGCTCCGGGTACCTCTCTAAGGGCATGCATGTGCCTGGCCATGGGAGAGCCATTCCATTCTGAAATGCAGTGGTCTCCACAGCACCCACAAGTCTGGCTGTCCTTCATGTGGAGTGGACCGGAGACATCCCATTGTAAGGGCAGTCAGCAGCCAACACTGGACCTATATATGATGAACTTAGATTCTGAAAAGCTCGGTGATCACTCGGTGACCCAACCAGTGATGCGAAACAAACATGGGATTTCTGGTTTCCAAAGGGCATCTTTTAGCCAGGCATAATGGCACATGTCCATAATCCCAGGAATCTGGGAGGCTGAGGCAGGAGTATGGCAAGATCAAACCCAGCCTGGGAAACTTAGTGACTTAGTAAGACCCTGTCTCAAATTTTAAAAAATGGCTAAGATGTAACTCACTGTGAGGGGCCTGGGTTCAAAAGAAAAGAAAAGCCTCTTTTTGGAGGGAAAGTTGAGTCCACATCTCATTCTCTACAGAAATTTATCTGTGATTCCTATTGGTATTGCAATTAGTGACCTGGTTCTCATCTCACAGAGATGCAAAGGGGTAGGCGAGCGCGATGGATATTAAATAGTATTTCAATGTTTTTGAATGACACTTTTATATAAGAATGTAACACTTTGCTCTAATCATGGTAGAAACCCCAAGTAAACCTAAGTAAGGGAGGAAAATCTAACCCACCATCTCTGCATCTTATATTATCTACGTGTTTCTGGTTTAGCTATGAAGTACCTTTATCCTGAGCATACCAGGAAATAATACCATGGAATGTGTTTTAAAAACAAGAATATATGTCCTAAAGCTTTAACATATAATTATTTAATTTTCCCCTTGTATACTTTTTCATAAGTTTAGCATAGTATAATCTTTTTCTCCTAATGATTTATATTTATTCTGAAAAAAATATATAGTAAGGCCCTTTCCCCTTTATGATCTCTGTGAAGTTCTTTGATGGCTCTTGATTTTCCTTGCATTGGGAATAACGAAAATGAGGTTTATGGAGAATGACTACTTCAGGGCAAATCTTTGTGTTAGGTACAAAGAGAGATTAGCAGTTGGTGTCCATGGTTAAGTTCTTAGTCATGTTTCTGGATGTTTAGCACTTAGCCTCAGACTAGTAAATAAATAAATAAATAAAGTTTGATTAAGATTATATAAAAAAATTAAAAAGCGCCATCCCGTGTTGAAATCACGGCAGCACGGAACTGAGTAGTTGCCTTTCCTGGGAAAAGCAGCTCCCAGTCCACGTCTGGATCTCCAGAACCTGGTGGTGAAGGTTGCGGCCACTGCCCGCACTCTGCGTGGCGCTCTCCCCGTCGACCCCTCCCACAAGGAGTTGCTATGAATGAGCACCTATGAAGTTGGACCGGGGAATTATTTAATCATTCCTTTGTGCAGAAAGCACTGCCCACTCAAAGAATTCTCCCCACAGACTAGTGAACCCGCCATCTGCTGAGATCCACCAGTGCTGAAAAAGACCTGGAATATGATTGAGAGTTCTTATATAAATTAAATAAATAGCCACGATCATCCCAGTATGAAGCCTAATTGTTTCGTGATTGTTGCCAGCCACGTCTGGAGATGGACAACTCTGTTATACACATAATAATAAGTAGATTTTTAAATCATCTCCCTCCACCCATGAGTACATACTAATGCTTTATATATTCTGTCTGGATTCAACTCCCAGACTCTGTCATCATTGTCAATGTGTCACCTAATGTGCCAACAAAATACGATCATGTGCTGGGATAGAGAAAACATGTTCAGGATGAAAGAGTTCCTGGTGCAGATTTGTCGCTGTTAATGCAATTGTAACAAACATGCAAGTTCTCTGGGAAACAGTATTTACTGACTATCCATTGCATGGCTGGGTGCAACAATTCAGTATTATGTATTTGCCCCTGTAGGTGCACGGGAAATAGGATATATGCACATGGAAGCCAGGGAGCATACAGAGAGGGTCCCATGGGCCAACACCTTTGCTGGGCCCAGGGTATTTTAATGCATGGCTTTAAAGCAAGCAGGCACGAGTTAGAGGAGGCCACAGTGCAACAGAGAGGTGGCCCCTGTGGCTTACGTATGGGCACAGTCCATGCAAGGTGTGAGGGCCAGGAGGATCAGGTAGTCTGCATCTAGCATCCCCGCAGGGAAGGGCCACCCCGAAAAAGGATGCGTATGGCAGAAATCTGCATCGAGCACACAGAGGAACCAGGTAGGGGTGGAGAATGGAAACTCTGGCTAGGGGGACTGAGCCTTGCTTCTGGAATGAGGAAGTTGCCCCATATTCAACAAGAAGGCTGAA
This sequence comes from Erethizon dorsatum, assembly GCA_028451465.1. NCBI lineage: Eukaryota > Metazoa > Chordata > Mammalia > Rodentia > Erethizontidae > Erethizon > Erethizon dorsatum. Next base: position 6,235,996 of record CM051843.1, on the reverse strand, counting down.
GCAACATAAAATGATAAGAACCCACTACAGACCTTTTGGGCTGGGCAATTCTCTGTCCTTTCAGGATGTTTCACAGTGTCCTGGGTGTGTAAGGACTACATGCTAATAGCATCCGTCCCTCTGACTGTAGGACTCAAAATGTCCCCAAACACTACCAGCTGTTCCCTGGGAGTAATATCACCCCTGCTTAAGCTTCATTGTTTACACAGTTTCTACGCCCTTACTTAGCCATGACTTATAATCCATAACAGAACATTTGCACATTTGTATTCCCAACCCAGGCCTTTGTTCGGCATACCGCATTCTTGGATCCTACGTGATAATTCCATTTGGCTACCCCAAAAGCATAGGAATATAAATTCACCAATTGCCACCCTGAAACTCATCTTCTGCCCCTAAAATCCTTATTTTTCTCTGACATTTGTCACCTTAGCATCTGGTGCCAGGAAAGAGCCAACTTGTCAAGCCAGGACCTGAGCACTTCTTTTGACCCCATTTCTAACACAGCACCAAGACCCTTAAATTCTGTTTCCTTAACATAAAGCCTCTTATCTCTTTCTCCACTATCTACCTTTTCTGCAGCATCCTGCCTCACGGATGAGTGAAACAGCTTCCCAAAGCACACCTTGGTTTCCAAATGTTTGCTTTGAGCATTCACTGGTCCAGATGCAACTGCAGTAAGCGCACTAGCATTGGAGCCTACCCACGCCTTGAAAATACTTTCAAATATCTACATCTTTCAACATCCTTAGGATAAAGTGCATGCTCTAGAGCATAATATGCAAGGTTCTCTTACTTGATTCTGGCCCTCAGGTGTCTAAGTCATCCCCACTTCTTTCATAAAGCCTCACATCTATCTATTGCTTATTTATAGTTGGCATAAAAAGTGCCACTCTCTCCCCTGTCCAGTGCATAGCACTGGACATTCCTTCAGCCTGAAGCCTTTACTTTTCACTCTATCTCTCCACCCTTTTGCTTTGTCCAACTTACTCTGCCATCAAATCTCAGCATATGCAGGAAGCTTTCAGGAATCCACATTTATATCAATCCATATCAATATGCTGTGTGGCCGCTGGCTGCCTATTCACTTAGTTCCCTCTCTTATTGTATTCCAGGAGAACATGCTACTCCCAAGAATACTGCTATCTTTAAATCCCAGTGTAGAGGTAGTCCAGAGTTGTCAATAAGTAAATTAAATACTTACAGGACTAAAAGTACATGGAAATAATATATGTTAGTATCTAAGAGGAATTTCATTACATTATAATGCATTATGTTGCCACTGAGAACTTTGGAACAGAATTTTGTCATTTATTGCAAATAGCCTCTCCCTTTCCCCTTTAGGAGAAACACAGAAATATAAGGCATCAAGAGGGGGTGAGGATTCTGCTGAGAGCTCGATGTATCCCAAGGTCTTTATGCACCATCTCATCTAATGTGGTAATCTTGTGAGCAAGCATCAGTTTAGAGACTGGATTTCTGAAACTCACAGATAGTTCTGATCACATCCTCCCAAACATCAGCTGCATTTCATCCCTTTCTGGAGCTTAGAGTCCTTTTCTAGGCTCATTTATGTTGCAGCAGAATCTCCTTTCTTGTGGTTGTAGGAATGAGCTCCCCCTTTGCTTTCTGGCTGTTGTCCAGGGACCAATCTTAGTTCCTAGAGACTGTCCTCAGGTCCTAGCCATGTGGTCCTCTTGCAACATGGTGATTTACTTCTTCAAAGTCAGTAGAAGATTTCTTAGGTCAGTCATCTACAATACAGTTGTGTTAGTCAAATTTCCACAACTGTAAAAAAACCCTGACATAATCAAATTGGAAAGAGGACAGGACTATTTTGGCTTTCAGTTTCAAAGGTTCTAATTTGTGATTGGTTGGCCCTGGTGTATTGGGTGAGGCAGCACAAAATGGTGGAAACGTAGTGGAACAAAACCACTCACATCATGGCAGAAAGTGAAAGAGAGAAAAAGAGGTCAATCTCATGACTTCTTTAAAGACATGCCCCCAATGACCTAAAGACTTTCCACTAGGCCCCACCTCTTAAGCTTCCACCACCACCCAACAGTCCCACCATGGGGGATCAAACTTTCAACACTTGGACAAACTTGTCCACCTTTGGGGGACATATGAAAGTTCCAAACCATAGTAAGAGTTTTACAGGATGAGATGGAACCATAGAATGAACGCTCCCATTACCTTTGTCATAATGATGACTAAAGGATGCAGTGTCACTTCAGCATATTTTTAAGTCCCATGCAACTCAAGAGGTTGGAAGGGTGTAGACAAGTGCAACAAGGTTACGTATGAGCTCCATCTACAACAGTCAACAGAAAAGACAGTTTCCTGTCAAAAGAGCTAGGTTTCACATCCCAAAGCCAGAGGTGAATTAGTCACCAGTGAATCTCAGTAAATGGTGCTAATTTGTAGCACTGCACTAGATAACTACGCTGGTACGAAAGGAACACAGCCTAGAACTTATAGAAAGATAAATAGAAATTCCTTGTTTCCCTAGATTCCTGACACCCAGGACACAATGGAAAGGACTGTTAACCATCAATTTGGAAAAAAACTCCTCCAATCTGGTCTGCCAGAAAAGCTCCTTATGCCACCAAGAATATCCCTGTCTATAAAAAATATGTTGTAACACTAGATGCGATCAGATGCCTATGCACCTGAGTGTTTGCCCCTGTTTGCAATGACTTTACAAATGGCCAGTGCTTGCAAAGAAAAGAGCTGAGTGAAAACACAGCTGTAGTATGTGTAGCGTGCCATCTGGACCAGCATTACCCTGCAGAAAGCAGCTGCACTCAGGTGGGTGTCCTCACAGATTTATGGGACAGAGTTGGCGCGACATCAGACACACGTTACAGAGAAGCTTGCGGGCCGGGCATTTCTTGCTATGGTTAAACTGAATAGCAGGTAGGTCAGGACTCACACAGATCTTTTTCCTGGAATCCAAAAACATTAAATCCCACCTGAAGCTGGGCTCTTCCAACAAAAATTCCAAGCTTCACGAGGTGGCAAACCAGCCTAACTCTAGCTCAGGGAGTCTTAGCCTCCTCTGAACTGCTGGCATTTGGGGGCTTTGTTGTGGGGACTGATCAGTGCATTGCGGGATGTTTAGCAATAGCACTGGTCTGCTAATTTGATGCCAGCAGAATCATTCTCTCTCCAAACCAAAACTGTCTCCATACATTGCCAAAGGTCGGCTGGGCTGGGCTGGAATTGTCAATAAATAACCCCTGGTTCAGAGCCAGTGGTTTCAGCAAAAAGATTAATTCTAGTGTCAAGGCCCAATTATACTTATGTGGTCCAGCATGTAGGCAATCATATAAACTAAGGAACGTGGATATCTGAGCTGGATTGCTGTGCTTTCGAAAGGCACAAATCTCCAACATCTAGCATTGCTCAACATGCCTGTGAAATTATTTACATAACTTCAAAGAAACAGCCAGAAAATAAACATGCCAGTGATAGCTGCATCATTTACCTTCGCAATGCTCTTAGATTTTAAAGGAACTAGTCATTGGTGAATTACCCAGGGAAGAATTTACTATAATTGAGAATGCAGAGGCTTGTCAAAATATGCACATCTCTGGAGCATCCTTCTAGGAGATTCTTTTTTATTTTTAACACAGATGAACTAATTGCTTTAAAGAACAGCGTACTGTATTTATAAAGAGGATTATTCCTTTGAACCCCACAGTCGGCTACTAAGTTGGCAGCTGGATATCTGTGTATTCCGTTTCCATAAGAAGCCCGTGGCTTGATAAAGGACTGATTGTTAAAAGATTAGTCTTGGTCTTTGGAACACCAGTATCATATTTTATTACTTCCAGTGCCTACATAATCACAAAAATCTTTACACATCCTTTGCTTGATTGAGAAAAGTTTCTCATCAGTTTTTAAATATTCCTGACCCTTTTATCTTACTTTAGAAACATGTGAGGGGGCTGGTGAGATGGCTCAGCAGCGTAAGCGCCTGTTTGGCAAGCGTGAGGGCCCGAGTTCGACTCCTGGAACCCACATACGAAAAAAGGGCCGGTGATATCGCTCAGCGGCACGGGTGCCTGCTGGCGCGTGAGGTCCTGAGGTCGACCCGCGGTACCCACAAAAAAAAAAGAAACATGTGAAATACTTTGGCTTATCTTGATTTATATTCAAGTTTTATTTTCAAATCAGAAAACAGAAAGCAATATTGAAAATTTTTTTTGGAGGGAAAGTGATTTAGGTAAACGACTGTTATTTATAATTTATCTTTTATTGGAACATTTTTTTTTTGCTCCTCCAATAGTATGTTCTTCAAATGATTATATATTGTTTTCTAAATCTTATCCTACATTAACAAATGTCAATCTCATGTGCAGTAAGGTGTATTAAGATTTAATAATGTTGTACAATATTTCTTTAAAAGAGGAAGAATATGAATCCTATTGATACAGCTTTTATGTTAGTAGAAATCACCATTAAATACATAGTACCTTGATGGTATATCTGGGTTGATGATTAAAATTTCACTTAAAAAAGACTGAGTAAAAATACCTTTATATGGTACAGTCATACTATTGATGGACAAGATAGGAAGTTGAATGATTTTTTTCAAAGTCATGAACTGGGAAGCTGAACAGGAAGAACCTCAAATTCAAGCCCAGCCTGGGCAATGTAGAAACTTAATGAGATCCTGTCTAAAAAAAAAATTTTTTTTTAATTGTCTAGGAATGTAGCTTAGTGTGAAAGCCTTGGGTTCAATACCAACTATGACACACACACACACACACACACACACACACACACACAGACACTTCACTGTTAAGTTAGTTGTGTATTTTTTCCTGATTCTCTGAACATCCCAAGAGGAACCAAGCGATATAAGTCTTTAACATTTTAGACCTATATCGTGAAGTTCGGAAGACAGATGAGCCTCTCACCTAGCCTATCCCTCACTCCAGCTTCCAGTTAGAACCTTTTAGCTCCCTTGTGTCAGGTCTCAAGCACAGCCCCTCTTTCTCTCTACCAGCTTTGGGCATTTTGGAAGCTTTTCAAGTTGGAAGTCCAAGGTCAGGCGTGGCAGATCCCATGTCTGTGAGGGCTGCTTCCCAGTTCATAGATGGCGCCTTCTCACTGTGCCCTCACCTGGTGGAAAGGTAGTGATCTTTGTAGGGTCTCTTTCACAAGGACATTGATCCCATCTGTAAGGCTCCACCCTCAGGACCTCAGCACCTCCCAAAGTCTAGACTCCTGTACTACTTGTGCCCTCCTCTTGATGGTTAGGTTTCAAGTGCCATACTTTGATTTCTTAATGTTTGTGGCCAGGCTCAGGCATCTGCATTTTAAACACTCAATATGGGTGATTAAAGAGGAGGTGACTTTTCATCCACAATTTGAAGGAAAAACAAAACAGAACAGAACTGCTACTGCATAGCCTAGAAGACAACATAAGAGCAATCATAAACATTCAGCTATGTCCCTTCATGGGGTATCCACTGAAATATTACTTTCACTGCTTGGATATTTCTTTTATTCTGAATGTGTTTGGGGGAGAAAAAGGGTTCAATCCAGTCAACACCTCTTTTGATCGAATATACTAGCATGTTCACTGATCAATGATTTCTTTGCTACTTTTTCATTGCTGGCACAAAATACCCGAAAGCCACAAGTTAAAAGAAGAAAGGTTTATTTTAGCTCACAATTTATAAAGGTTTCAGTCCATAGTCAGCTGGCTCCAAGGTAGGGCAGCATGGCAGAGGAGGAAGAGTCCATGGCAGGGTAGGCAGGAAGTGCCAAGTGCTCAAGGTAGGAGGAGGGATATCTGTATATCCAGACCACATCCACAGTGACCCACCTCCTCTTACCAGGTTTCACCTCCCAGCATCATACCAGCTATAAACCCATCAATGGATTAATCCAGTATCACACCCCCATGTTCCAGTCACCTCTGAAAAGCCCCATGTATGAGCTCATGAGGCGTTGGGTGGACATCTAGATGTAAACCATAACAAATGATATACATCTAGATTATAGAATATTTAGATTAATGATGCCCCTGAACTAAATTTAGTATTCCAGACTTTTTCTCCTTTTGTTAATGGATTAAAGCAATTTGGCTGTTTGGCCATGGCTAGCCTCTTCCAGTGAGAGGGATAAGCAAGCTATCTCTCTTTACAACTTCACTACCATATGGTATGGCAACAAAAATAAATTTGGATCTATTGATTCTATGAAATGTTGTGTTTCACACATGCATATATTTGGATCATGTCCATCCCCCATTATCCATCTTTATACCCTTATTCCACTATTCTTACCCCTTTTTCCCTTCTTCTTGTGTAATAATATTCTGCCCGGCACTTTCGTGTCATCTATTTTAGATTCTACGTATCAGGGAAAACATACAATACTTGACTTGGTGATTCTTGCTTAGTTCATTTAACAAGATTATTCCATCTATTTTCCTGCAAATGCCACAGTTTCATTCTTCTTTATGGCTCAAAAATTCTCCACAGTGTATATATATCACATTTTCTTTATCCATTCATCTGTCGATGAGCACCTAGGTGAATCGTGCTCCTATAAGCATGAGTATGCAGGTATCGCTATAGTCTGTTAACTTTAATTCTTGTGGGAATATACCAAGGAATGGTGTGGCTGGATGCAATGGTAACTCTATACTGATATAGAGTTTTAGTTTTCTGAACCTCTGTACTGATTTGTATAGGAGCTGTACTGACTTAAATTTCCACCGATTCTGTAGAAGAGCTCCTTTTTCCACATCCTTGCCAACATTTGTTGTTTTTTGTATTCTTGATGATATCCATTTTGACTGGTGTAAAATGGAATCTCTGTAGTTTTAATTTGCATTTTCTTAATGGCTAAAGATGTTGAACATATTTTCACAAATTTGTCACTTACACTTCTTCCCTTGAGATGCGTCTGTTCAGGTCCATTGGCCCATTTGATTGGGTGATTTTTTTTTTTTATGTGGGTATCAGGAGTGGAACTCAGGACCTTGTGCTTGCCAGCAGGCGCTCGTGTCACTGAGCGATATCACCAGCCCTTGTTTTCCTTTATGTGGGTACCAGGAGTCGCACTCAGGACCTTGTGCTTGCCAGGCAGGCGCTTACGCTGCTGAGCCATCTCACCGGCCCAGTGATTTGTTTTTCGAACGTTAAGATCTGAACTATCCTTTCTTCAATGATTCACTTGCAGTCAGACACCAGCATTTCGGAGGAAATTCCACCAGGAGGCAGAGGTCTGCAGCACCAGGTTCTCCCTAAGAGATGGATTGAAGACCTTAAGTGCTGAATTTACCTGCAACTCATACATCTGGGGGTGCTCAGGCCCACGTGTGCTTCCTAAACCAACAACACTCATTTTACAATCATTTTTCCTACTGTCTCTAATGATGGTGTTATTTAATAAATTAACTGATGTAAATTTGGATAGAAATATCTGAGGTACTAAGTAACTTCTTGTAAATGCTGATTAACCACACCTAAGGTATAGCATTATAGTTTCCTTACGCAGTCACGAGCATATCGCCTGACTGTAATTGTCTTCTCAGAAAATTGTAATGAGATTTCCAGTTCCCATAATGTAGTTGTAATTATTTTTCACTCAACTCACGTCAATTTTCTAAGATTATCATCGGTGAGATCTAAAAATCAATGTGCGTTCATTCAAGCAAACGCTGTCTGTTTCTGCAACGAGTGATTTAAAACTGAGCAATCAGATATTAAAAACATTAAATACTTGGAACACACTAATTTACTTTTCAAATTCATTTTACATAATTTTTCATTTGAACACATTTTGGTATTTCCACTGCTAGTTGTAATAGCTGAGCATGGGTGATAACACAAATACATTGTTAAATACATCAGGACATATTCAGGCAGTGGTACGATTTTCAGCTGTAAAACAGAAGCAAGAGCTAAATATCCAGACAAGAAAAAAGGATGGCCAAAATATTTGAAGTGAAAACACAATGTCTGAATAGTACTTTGTTTTTCTTTGCATTGCTAAGGCTTGAACCCAGGGTCTCACACATTAATCAAGTGCTCTATCACTCAACTACACCTCTAGGCCAGAATTAAGGGTTAGCCAGTGGGGTGGGGGTAAGAGTGTTAAAGAACAGGGAAGGTGGACATTGGTTTTCTTTCAATGCCAGCAATTTGGAAAGATGGAGACTTTTTCTTCCAGACATTTACAGTTTGTTGGGTGCAAGTACTAAAAGAATTTAAGGTCATTTAATCCAGGACTAATTGTTGTAGCAAGATGGGGAGAGAGAGAGAAAGAAAGGGAGAGAGGGAGAGAGAGAGAGAGAAAGAAAGGGAGAGAGGGAGAGGGAGAGGGAGAGGGGGAGAGAGAGAGAGAGAGAGAGATCCTAATGGAAAAATTTAGTCAGCACATGGAACTACCTATGAAAACGTATTTCTTTTTACCAGATCTTTCAGGAAAAGGAAATATAACTACTTGTCTAAGAGATCAAATTTTGTTTTCATAGTTTTATCAATATGCCACCACTGGACCCATTAAACTTACAGAAACACCCTGCAGGCTCCTTTGAAATAAATCGCCTGTGCACATATACATGCTCACACACCAAGTGCCGTTATTAGCATGAACCCTAATTAAAATGGTGCTCAGAAAGCCAAGGACATAGAAGGAGAAGCCAACTTGCCTTTAACACATACAAAGATGAAATCACATGTCAGCAAGAGAACTACAGACCTGCTCTCTTAATGACTTTTTCCTACAGAAAGTTCTGAGTATACCAGTCCAATTAAAGCTGTTCAATCAGGTATGATTATAAAGCTTAAATAAGGCCGTAGTTACTAGGGGATGGAAACAGCTAGACAAAACAAACAGACAAATTAGGTCATGAAGCACTTTAAACAAAAATGATTCACTAGCAATTATTCTCACATGTGTACCTCCTCTGTTAATTCTCCCCAAAATGCTAGCACCTTAGCAAACATTTGTATCTCTATCCACGGAGGGGTCATCGTTTGTCCAACACCATCACTCCCATGAACAACAGCATGCACAGAGAAAGCCTCTCACACACAAAGCAGATCTGTTTCAACTCCCTTCAGTTTAGCTAATACATGCATGAACTTTTAAAAACTCTCTTTAATAAGGAACATCAAATACCTGACAGGCAATTGAGTTTTCCTCCCATCTACTGAGACAGATAAATCAGCTCGAAAGCAGCAGCACTTGGTGACTTCATCATTTCTAATCTATTTTCTGAGAAACCACAGCCATCCAAACAGACATTCCTCTATTTGTGGAGCCAAAGTTCACAAGTTAGAGATTTGCCCACATCTTGAGCCTTCAGGGTTATTTGATGTCAAAACACATATTCCACTCTGACTGATGCGCGTGGTGGTATTACGCTGCTGTGACTTGCTGCATGTCGGATACTTTCTTGTCTGATCTTCTCAACCTCCCTTTGACCATCCTCTTTCACTTATTTCCTTTCGTGTTTTAGGAAATGCAAACAACAGCATTAAGAAATAGAGTTGTAAGAAGAGTAACAATTTTATTTGATTGAATGTAGTTGTTTAGCATCAGCAAATATTGATATGTAGGGACAGAGATAAGAACATCGCTCTAGGTTAATGATTTTTAAAATATGGTTTTCAGATCAGCCACATCTACATTGCTTGGGAACCTGTGAAAAATGTAAACAATTAGCCCTCCACACACCTACTGACTCAGGAGCCGTGGGAGAGGGGTCAGATTGCGCGTGACTCTAAGCCCGCCAGATGATTCTGACATGCGACAGAGTTTAAGAACCACTCTTGTGGACACTGATCAGAAAGAGCTTTAGAAAAGCACGCTCCAAAGGGAGATAATATTTTCAGTGATACACAGTGCTATCTCTGTATTTATATTTTCTGGTTAAACCCATTTCCCATAGCAAAGACTTCATATTATAGCTCACTGGTCCATGCCCAGTTAGAAAGAGTGGTACACTTTAGCTTATCTCACGGTACCAACGTATGATGACACATACAACTCTCCCTTCTTTCAAGGTTTAACTGAAGAACTCCTCAAATGGGTAAACAACGAAAAAGAATGGTACAATGTTGGGGAAATCATATGCATGATTTATTTTAATATGTATGTGGTCTATGGCATGCTCCTTTAAATGGTGCAACAAACGTGTCATATGAAGTCTCCCATTATCTGCATTTGATACAGAAGGAAACTGGGTTGCAAAGTGACTGTCTTATGAAAGGACACACTGGTAAAGAAGCAGGGGCTAATATTCCAGGAGAATAAAGTGTCTCCTTTTTTATTTTTTATTTTTTGTGGGTACCGGGGGTCGACCTCAGGACCTCACGCGCCAGCAGGTGCCCGTGCCGCTCAGCAATATCACCGGGCCCTTTTTTTCGTATGTGGGTTCCGGGAGTCGAACTCAGGACCTCGCACTTGCCAGGCAGGCGCTTACGCCACTGAGCCATCTCACCAGCCCAAGTGTCTCCTTTTATCTCTGCAGCTGCTTCATTCATTACATGACTCCACTCACGTTCTTTTTGATTAAAGATGGCAATTCTTCCTTGCCTCTTCCTTCGTATTCAAAAAAAATTTTTTTTCATGCTGTGACTCAAGAGTATATAGATAATGCCTATCATCAAAACTGCAACAGAGCCCCCATATGTTCTCCAGGGCAGAGGGGTAGGGAAAGGAGCTGAGGAGAGAAGAATGACCTCTCTCCTGTGAGCTTGAGACAATATTTCTATGCCAATCTCTCTCACTTCATTCTCCTCTAGGCACAGTAGCTAGGCATATGGCCCTGGCCCAACAAAGCATTACTTCTAAGATGTCACTTTCCAAAAGCAGCCTGCCAAGACCCCTGGTCTCTAGCATCAACCCACACAAAGAGAGGAATAAAGTCTATCCTGGAAGTCTAGTAAGCCACTCTGAGAATGCTTATTGGTTAAAAAAAGAATTCAATTAATTCAAATGATAGAACCGAAGTCATTCATAAATATGTTAATTTCCATAACTTATTGCTAAACTACATAGTTGTTTTATGTTGAAACTATATGTGTGTGTACCTTGTGTGTGATTGTGTAACTTAGATATGATGAAATACAGCAGAAATGCTTATCATTGGGAGTACATGACTTTCTGCCATAGAATGCGCAGGGAAACCCCTTGATAAAAAGTTTCTAAGTCATCACGTTAAAGATGAGACACCCTACCCAAGGCAAAGGAAGAAAGAAATACACACACACACACACACACACACACACACACACATACACACATCTTTAGATTTCAAAAATAGTTTTGTTAACTTACCAATAGTTCTTGTTTTCATGTTGGAAAACTCAAATTATCCCGTATTTTTCTCTGGAATTTGTGCTGGCCCACCACCCTGGTCCCAGCCGTGTCAAGTGTGATTTGCTGATGTCTCTGGTACAGTTCCGAGTACTGAACGCGCTTGGCGGCAACTCTGCTTCCTGGTCTCAATACCTCAGTCTCCATGGCACTGTCTTGGGAATAAGGGGCTATCTAATTGCAACTCCAAATGGGCCAGTGTAAGTGGACTCTCTCTTCTGATTTTCAATCATTCTGCTTTTTGAGATCTGTCATAGGTCGCTTGGCTTGGACTGGAGCCTGTTTTTCTAAATTTCATGCTATGTCTTCTCAACACACAAAGGTAAGACAAGGGGACACTTGCTTACTGAATTGGGGAGATCACACTGGCTCAGATGGGCCACACGGGTCACACCTTTCTCTTCCTTTTTTTATCTAACATGTACTACACCCTCTGAGAACTGGGGAGCTTCTCTTCCCAGGATGGGAATACCTACTGCTCACAGAGTGAACAAAGCCCAACCTCATCACAGACCTATAACTGTGACTCTGCCTGCTTTCTGCACAAATGTGTTCTAATTATTTTAATCCATAGGATAAAAAGACAGATTTTGTTTAAATGCTTAGACATACAGTGATGACCCTACACAGGTGGCTTTTGCCGTTTTGCATATTGTAGAGCAACTCAAAGTGAAATATGTACAGATGAAAAATGCGCTGCCCAAGATTTCCCTTGACACAGCGTGATGGGGCTATTGCAGGGCTGTGCCAGGAATGACAGCGGACCTGGTTTGGGGGCTGAGCAATAGGAGCGAGGGGTCCCATTATGATACTTTGTAAATTTTTTTTGTGTGTTCAAAATTCATGTACTAAAGATGTCTTTAAACTGGACTTTAAGGAGATCTATTCCTCTCTCACCATGTATAAATGATATCGCTGGACACAGCTCGTCAGCTTCTAAGGTTGTGGGTGGATTCTGGATCTAATGAAACAAAAACTCAGGAGTCATTTCAAACAATCAGTCATTGCTGAGTCCTGACAGGGAGTTGAAGGCCCTCCAGACTACTGTGTCTCTTGTTATCTTTTCTTGGCTCTTCTTCCTAAGCTTACCATGGTCACTGTTTCTTACCTAGAACGTCACTTAGGTCCTTTAAAGTCTCTATCTTTGTTATTTACCACAGAAGTTTTCAATTCATTTCATGAGATCCGTATATGTTTATTCTCCTAGTTGATGTGTATTTAGCATTTGGCACACAATATTTGCACACGTGTTTCATCTACTCCATCAGCCAGCAAACCGCAGGTTGCAAGCTAACTCTGAGCTCATTGGTTGTTTTTTGTTTGTTTGTTTTGTTTTTTTGTCGATAACGTTTTATTGGAACACAGTTGAGCTCATTTGTTTATGTATTGTCAATGACTCCTTTTCTGCTGTAGGGCAGAATTGAGTGGTCTGCAAAACCTAAAACATTTTTATCCCTACGGCTGAGAGTGTAGCTTAGTAATAGCTGGCACCACCCTCACAAAAACCACAAAATTTATTTCTAAAGAAGACAAATCGATTACCTCTTATATATTCTATCATTTAAAAATCTACATTAAGTATATATATTTTTAAGTTTGACATATACTCATGGTATCCAATTTTATTGTGCATAGAATATGTGCAGTACTCAAAGAGGCCATATTCTGACAAAATATAATTTCTAAGAAATGAGAAATTTAGGCTTTGTGCAAAGAAAAGAAACACCTAGATTATTTTTATTTATTTCTTTGGATACTTGAGGACCTATGTTTCAGTTTATTCTGCTCTAAAATATTTGCAAAGCTATTGAGAAACAGCTAATGACCTGGTCTTCATTTGATCAAAATATTTTCCTCTAAAGGAATCACTATAACTCAGACAAATACCTAAACTCTCTGGAATTCTGCTGTAACCAGAAGTAAATAGGCATATAAAGTTGAAAATTTTAAGAATGTAATCTGGTGCAAAGCAGAAAAGATGAGTGAATGCAAAGTTTTAGCAAGTTTAATGTCTGTTTGACCAGAGGCTGTAAGGAAATGAAGAGAGGGAAGTGTAATATTATTCACATCACCATGACACTAAAGCCCCTGCGATAAGAGTGGCATGCAGTGACCGTATTCACAGCGTCAGCTAGAGCACTGGTACGTGAGTATTTAACCACACGAGATATGTTAAGAACTTTATTTTGGTAGGGGGTTCCAACCTTTCATCGTAACAAATTTGTAAATTTTATTTCAAAAGCAAAAATCTTGTCTTAGCTTTTTCTTCTTTACTTTTATTATGTATAGATGGATATTTTGAAGGAGAATTGTCTGTGTTAATTTCTAATTTATATACTTGCATATCCCACTTAAGTAGGGAATTTTTGATTGCTTTGGGAATAGGATCTTTTTTGTCCTGTCTTTTTCTACTCTTTTTGAAGAATTTTAAGTGTGGCTTGGAGGTAGAGTGTAGGGTGGAGCATTTGCCCAATAAATCCCTAGGTTTGATCCATTGTACTTCCATAGAAAAAGAAAGAAAAGAAAAAGAAAAAGGAAATTTAAGGTATAAAAGAAATATTTCTACAATTCTTACTGCAGGCTACAACTTTCTTCATAAAGAAAGGTGTTATCCACTACACATTTTGTTAATAAACTGCTAGTTGAGAATGAATATTGAATTCAACAATGAATATGACTAAACAGGAATGAATTATTAGAATTACTCATTACTCAGTTTGACAAAATTACAGTTACTGATCTTAATTTCCAGGTTATGATATGACTCCAATTATACATAATTTTTGTGGCTATTTATTTTATTGCCATAAACAACCCCTTAGTGATAACCAGAAGATGGCTCATTTCTTTGACTTGGTATCATTTCCTCTTCGGCTGACAGCCAGCGACTGCAGTTCTATTTTCTGTTTTTCTAAGTATGAAGTCAGTGTTCATATCTCTCATCTTAGTCCTCCAGTCTGGGAGAGGTGGCATGAGTTTGATCTAATTCTTTCTCTTGCCTGGCTAAATGTTGGGGTGTGGGTTAGGACAAAGTAGGTTGGAAAAGAAGGGAAAAATTGAAAGTTCTTAAGCATAGATTATCAAGACATATAGGGATATAGATAGAATGACAAAAAAGGTTTCCACTTTAATCTAAGAGCATGCTGTATTTTGTGAATGACTTTTAAATACCAACTGTAGATTTAAACTGATACATATTAAAATGAGTTTCAGGCACAGGACCTATTCATTTGACTGTATCCCACTTTTTTTAAAATTTTTATGTGGGTATTGGGAGCCGGCCTCAGGACCTCGCGCTTGCCAGGCGGGTGCTTATGCTGCTGAGGCATCTCACCGGCCCCCCCATCCCACTTTTAAGGACTCATATCACTGTGTTCCTAGACATCCCACCTCATAATTTGAATTTGAGTAGTCCTTTTGGTATTTCAATTTTCTCTTCTGTAGCTAAATTTAATAAAAATATATGTGTTGATTTTTAACTAAACAACCGGGTCTTGAAATGTGTTTATATTTGTATCTCCGTCTCTCTGCATACGCTAGTGTCCGTGTGTCAAAGACCGGAATGATCTCCAGGGATTAACACATATTGCATCTGAGATAAATTTAGGGCAAGTCACGGCAATACCCCCACCCTGAGAGCCTTGGATTTTGTGGAATTACATCGTCTTCATATTAACAAAAAGCTATGTGCATAAATCTACTCAGTTATTTGTATAACATCAGATATTCTGTTTGACTTACTTTTTTAATTACAAAGTTTCATGTAAAGGAAACCTACCTTTGAATCTTATTCTACGATTTTAACCTGTCTCAGGTTCGGCTTCCTTGTCACAGAATCACTAGATGGAAACATGAGCACACTTAGAGGCACTGATACATACTGACACACCGTTTTCCAGAAATGTGCGGCATCTAAGAATTCCCCTCCTGTGACCGTCCTATTCAGTTTCACGTTAGAGCTATTGGTCTCCAGCACTCTCTTCAAATAATAACGCTAACTGAATCAAAGGGCGCAACAACAAACACAGGACCTTTTCATGCTCTTATTTGGCAACCAACATTCAGAAAAAAAATAAAGAAGTGGGTGGAAAGCATGGTGCTTTTAGATAATCTTTAATGCGTAGGGATTTGTCTCTGAGATGTGTCTTTGTCTTTGTTAGACGTGTGTTTCTCAGCTGTCTGTTACTACAACAAACGCCTGTGTTGATCAGCTTATAAAGCGAAGGTTTATTTTGGCTCACGGTGTTGATGGTTTCACCCTGTGCTAGGTTGGCCCTGTTGATTTTGGGCTGGCAGCATATGGCAGAGCAAAAGCACTCACCTCATGCCTGGGCCATGAAAGAGAAGAGGAGAAAAGGGCTGCAGTCCCGATCTTCCCTTCAAGGGGCCAGCTCCAGTGGCCTACAAACTTCTCCCGAGACTCCAAATCTTAAAAGTTCCATCAGCACCACACTGGAGAATAAGACTTTAACACTTAGGTCTTAGGGGAACAGTTATTCCAAATATAGTACCACCACTTAGCCACTTTTCCAAAGATTTTTTTCTGCCTAGATAATTATTCACTTATCTGAGGCCATGTTAATTGCATCACCATTATTAGAAATGTACTCACGCTGAAATAATCACTTACCTGTAAATTGTCTTTTCTATATGTCATAAAATCAGAATCACACATTTGTAAGGTGGTGTACTCTAGACTCAAACACCTGTATTGTTTAATGTTTAAAAAACTAACCATAAAGCCCACAAAATAATATTTTCATTGAAAAAGATCAGTAATATCTACAATGACTTTGTAAGATTAATCATATGAATGTTTTTATTTAGTCTGAACAAACAGCATTATTCTCAATCCATGTTTCCACTAAAATCTGCATTTTATATTTAACTTTTTAAAAAAGAATACATATAAAAATACAACTAAAAGCAAATTCAAGCGACATATTTTATTTTTGGATGTTTCATTAGTTTAGCAGCATGGCTTTTTGGGGAATCTGATAATTACATTAATAGATACAGAGTTGTGATAACTTACTATATACGGATTATTCAGTAAGAATTGTAACAATATATATTTTTAAATATTACTGGCATATGTACGTTTTGAGGCCGAAAGAACTCGATGAACTTAAGTAATGTCTGAATACACCAAAGCAAGGTAGCTATGAATCAGGAGCGATTCCTAACTAAGTAGTTTCCACAACCAGAAAATAAACCTCATATTGTCTTATGTCTGGACGTGGTGTATGATATTTTAACTACCTGGAAAGTCTGTAGAAATTAAATGAACAACTTCCAAACTGATTAAAAACAAACAAGCAAAAAAAAAACCTATGGTGTTTATCAGTTCATTATGATCACCTCTTGTTCAGTACTTTATTCATTGTGAGCCCAAAGTGGAGGGGTCAGAGGATAGCTTGTGATGTATCTCCCCTAGGAAGATCTAAATTAATCAGGAAAGTTTCTAAGTTTTCCTCTTTAAGCCCAACTTTTCTTTCATCTTGTCTCGTTCACAAGATTTAAATTTCTCGAGACTGATGAGGATGGTGGTTCAAGCCAAAAAACGTGGGTGGGAATTCAAATCCTTCCTTTGTAGCTAGAATGCAAATGCTATTCTAACATAATTTGAACTCAACAAAACTGCCCACATTTCAAGCATCCTGGAGCAAAAACAGGATTCCTGTATCAGAGCCAGAGAGAGAAACAGAGAGAGAGAGAGAGACAGAGGGAGAGAGAGAGGGGGCAGAGAGAGAGAGGGAGAGAGAGAGAGAGAGAGGGAGAGGGAGAGAGGGAATGAGAAAGAGAGAGATTTTCTCTGAATTCCAAACTGAAACAGACTCTTTCTCCATTCTGGGCATTGTACTGGCTCCAGATATATAGCCTAGAAAAGAATAGTTAAATGTTGTTTTTGGACCAATTGATGAATTAGTTTTAAAGGTTTTTATTTTTACTATGAAAAATAAAAAGTTACCTTCATGTAAAATAACACATACAAAAATTGTCTTTTGGCTCAAAAATTTCTTCACATTACTTTATTGAAGTTTATATTAAGTTTTTCTTGAAATAAAATTTTCTACTGCTTTTTTTCCAAAGGAAAATGTGAGCTTGCTTTCATTTACCCTGTCAGAACACCCAAAAAAGGGGTGTGGTACATTACTAGAATTGCAGCCCAGAAGGAACTTGTTTTTGACTTTTAATAAGGACATGAACAAAATAATAGAGCTTTCCTGCTTCTTTTTCTCCCCCCAATGGAATTTTTTTTTTCAACTAACAAATCAGCCTATTGAGAAAATACTTGACAGATTCCCAGCCCTTGCATTTCTTTTCCAGGAAAAGACCAATATTTAAACATATACACATGCTTGGTAATGTACTATGATTTTTTAAAGTTTTATTGGTACATTTTATTTTATTTATTTATTTTTTGGTGGGTACCGGGGGGTCGACCTCAGGACCTCGCGCACCAACAGGCACCCTTGCCGCTGAGCGATATCACCGGCCCCTTTTTCGTATGTGGGATCCGGGAGTCGAACTCGGGCCCTCACGCTTGCAAGGCAGGCGCTTACGCCGCTGAGCCATCTCACTGGCCCTATTGGTACATTTTAGATATACATGATGATCACATTCATCATAGGGAATTTGTACCTGTACATGACATATCTTGCTTCTTGTTTTCCCATTTTCCTCCCCTCCCTTCAATCCCTTTTCCCCTGCTTATTTACAAAACCTTTGTTTCCATTTTTCCTTCTATTCTTTTTTTCTTGTCCCTCCTTTCCTTTCTTTCCTTGTCCCTTTTCTTCCCCCTTCCTCTCTCCCTTGTTCCCCTTCTCATTTGAACATTTTGTTTCCACTTTCAAATAGCTGTTATACATTTTGGTCCTTATTTACACTTTTGGTTTCTCACACCAGAGAAACAATGAGCTTACTTCTTGAATGTTGGACCCTACTCTGATTTTTTAAAATCTCACGCTTCCTTTTTGCCTTCAATCTTCAATTTTTTGAATTTGTACTCTAAGATATACTATATTGGTTACAAAAAAATGATAACAAGTGTTTACATGGATATAGACATTTTGGGGCCTTTCTGCTTTTCTGATTCGGAGGACCAATGATAGTTTCTTAAAGAGTAAAATATAAATGAGTCATATGACCCAGCAGTTCCTAAGTGGCTATGATAAAGCAAGCCTGTGTCCACATAAAGGCTTGCACAGGAATGTTCATAACAGCATTATTCCTAATAGACAAATAAATGGACACCACTCAGACGCCATCAACTGATGAGTGGATGAACAGCATGTGGTATACCTACACAACACAATAGTGTCCGAGAAGGACAAACTGGGAAACCATCTCATCTCCAGACTTTCTTGGAAAAGATGTGGTATTGCCTATGGCATTTCTAGGCAAACCATGGGCTAAATTCTGTAGTTCAGGTGACGGCAGGAGATCAACAAGTAGCATGCAAAGGAGACTGTAAACTGGAGCAGACAAAGGTTTTCAAAGATAGCAGGCTACCTGGGGAGCTTGCAGAAGAAAAAACTGGCTTGATGTGTGACACACCTGGGGACTTGTATCTGACACGAGAAGGTTGGGGGGACATTAAGGGCAGGCCTAGGTGTCAGGGATAGGAGGAGCTGCAACCCGGACCCATATCTGGAGGACACTTTACCAGATAGCTTTATATCTGCACAGGTCCCCACCACCTGCACCGAAAATTGCAGCAGGAGCGGCTTCCTCTTGCTGTATCCCTTTAGCGCTCTCTACTGGGGAAAGCTGACCATGGTGCTCATAATAAGCTGGCATTACAAAAGAACTACTCCCTTCTGTATCATGTACTGAGGGGTGGACTGGAACTGAGAGGCAACACATCTATAAGTGATAAATTTTCTTTTCTTTTCTTTTCTTTTTTTTTCTTTTTTTTTTTTTTTTTGCAGGGTATGCTTACTGGGCCTTCTCAGCTACATCCTCAGCCCTTAAAAAAATTTTTTTTTTTTCTTGAGATTAGGTCTTGCTAAACCCATAACTTGCCTAGGCTGGGCTCAAACTTGGGATCCCTCACCCCAGCCTTGCAGAGTGCTGGGCTTACAGATGTGCTGTGCAATAGCTGATAAAATTGCTGCCCAGCAATGAAATGGAAAGAAATACTGGTAATCCTACAAAAGGATGGAACAAAATTGTTATGCTTAGGGAAAGGAACTAGTTAGACAAACCACATATTATAAATCTCATTTCCATAAAGCATACAGAATTCAAATGTAAAGAAACAGCGAATAGAGAGTTTGCCAGGGGACCAAGGGGGTGCCAAAGGGTGCAGGTCAGTGTTTTATTTAATAATTTCAAGAAAATATTATAAGGTTTTATTAGGTCAAGGTCGCACAACTCTGTAAATAAAAATGTTGATGCATGTACACTTACAAAGTGTGAATTTTATGGCATGTAAGTTATGCCTTAAAGTTGTTAAAGAAATTCTACTGTGCAGTTGCAAAAGAAATTTTTGACAAGATAGTTTTACTTGAGTTAACCTTGTTGTGTTGCTTTTAACTGAAAGAAAGAAGGGTTAACAACAATATGGAAAATTTAGTAGCTAATTAGTGTTTGGAATCCTGTGTGAGCTATGCTTGGGTAATTAGAATGGCTTTAAAAACCACGCTGACTAAATTTATATGCTTGCAATGTGACTTAATTCTAATTTTCTTGGTAATTTTTTTGGCTATTACCTGTTTCAATAGGTATATGTTTATATTGTGCAACTCTTTGGAGGTAGCACATTATTTCATTAAGTCATCTTTATTTTGGCTTATTTTTCTGTATGTATTAATAGTACACCCTGAAAGTAGGAGCTTTTGAAATTGTAACTTGATTTGAGAGTGTTGATGAAGGAAAGGCAATGACTGGAACAGCCTCCAGTCCTCTATCCATCCTTTACCACTTACTCGTGAGTTCAGTCTTTAGCTCGTACCCAATAAACATACGGAGAAAAACGCTTTAAGTTTGCTGACAAGCAGAAGGGCCTTGTTAGACTGGTAGAAAGGAGGTTTGCTGTAACTAATAGAAAGTAAACCATGAATGTGGCTGTTTGGTCCAATGCCATATTTCAGTGAATCCACATCCTATCAGACACATCTTGATGTGTGGTCTAAATTCTCCATTCATGTGGCACAGTACCCAGGGCAAGAGGATAGGGGCCGATGGACTGCACAATGTTATTGCATTCTTGTGTTTAATTATCAATATCAAATAGCTGCATTGCCACCTAGGATTACTTGTGATCTGTTACTAATTCCCATAATGATTTTCTTCTTCTTCCTTTTGCAGGAATACTTTGTTAGAGCTAGCCAGGCTGCCCATTCTGACTTGAATTAATTCTCTTTGGTCTTTTCATCATGGCAGAAATATGGGGCACTGAATTTGTGAGCAAAGGAAAAAGTACGAATCTGGGCCGGTGAGATGGCTCAGTGGCTTAAGCGCCTGCCTTGTAAGCGTGAGGGCCCAAGTTCGACTCCCGGATCCCACATACGAAAAAAGGGGCCGGTGATATCGCTCAGCGGCACGGGTGCCTGTTGGCACACGAAGTCCTGAGGTCGACCCCCCGGTACCCACAAAAAAAAAAAAAAAAAAGTACGAATCTGAGTGAAATTGAAATGGATCAAAAATTTATTCACTTATTAAGCGAGATGTCACTAGGACTCGTAAATGTAGGACATCTGCTGCAGCGCTTACCTGGGGGAGGAGGATGCTACTGAAATGACCACGTGTGCCCTATGTCAGAACTCTTCTGAGTGCAGAAGTTGTCTCTTGGACCACAGAAGGCTCATTCTATTTCCACACTCTGGAGCAATCAAAAGATCTTATTCATTGATGACCAGGGAAAGAAAAAGGAAGAAACCTGGGCCCATCCTTGTACATCAACTTCTTCACTGATGAAGAACAGAAAAGCCTTTCTCCGTGCTCTAGGCAATCAAATCAGCAATTTTGGAAAGTGGATACAGAATCTTTATCTGGAGGGCCACACTTTAAACACAGAGGAAGAAAGACTGGGATTTGACAAAGGATTACTTAAAGGATGGTTGTATGCCAAGGAGATGATGGGAGAAAATACCCTGGAACTCAAATACCAGGAGGGAAACACTTCTGACTCAAGTGCCCAATAAAGATGTCATTGATCTTACTAATCCGCATTGCAGTAAAGACCAAGTCCTTACTGATTAAGAACATCTGCATAGTAGACTATGAAAACGAGCACATGTAGGTTAGCTGTTATTGTAGCATCAGAAAATCAGTACCATGAAAAGTACAGAAGGCTTTTTCTTTCCCCATCCAAAAGCACTAAACATCATTGTTGCAGTATTTTTTGGCCATAAAATGAACACTTCACGTGCATGTAGTGCTGGGCATTTTGGGGTTACCATGAAATCCACTTCATAGACACACTTATTATTTAACAAAGGCCTTCTAAAAATTAATTTTCTTTGTCTACTTGCGTGACTCGGGATGGAAACTTCCTGCAGTGACAGGGGAATGGAAAAGATATTTTGAAGCAGATGGGCTTCTTAAGAATAATTTGAAATAGAATCTGAAAAATGCAAATATGTCATTTCACTTGACCATAGGAATAGCATCATATTTAACATTTTCAGCCCGGCCCATCTGGGCTTGATTCTCATCTTTTGAAATTCTATGGGAGCTATTTTGGTTCTGCTTGGGAAAGTTTTGGTTGCACTACAAGCAAGATGGAATCTAGTCCTTTTGCTGAAATAGAAAGACCCTTAAAAAAAAAATCACAGTTAGAGAGACATTACTTTAGGAAGAATTTGAGATCTAGGAATATATTTAAGAGGTGAATAACATTTCACATGCCATCAGCTATCAATTTGGATCTCAAACCAACAACAGTCATTCATATATGAATAAGCCAGCCTACTCCCTTCAAGTCAGAAGAAAACCAATTTTCCCATACTATGAATGTTTCCATGCTATTTCTTACTACCGTGGCTTTCATAAATGTCCTCTGAAACATCATGTGTCCTCCAAAACATCATGCATAATAATGCTTGGTTGCCAGCTTATGGCATGATCGGGAGATGGCAGGTCATTTAAGAGGTAGGGCTAAGTGGGGAAAGTTAGGTTAGTAGCGGTTTGCTCTTGAAGGGATATTGGGGTCCCAGCCCCTTCTCTGTTTCTCTCAACTCCTGGCGACGTGAGGTGAGCAGCTCTCTGCTTCTGCTACTGATGTGGTATCTCATCATGGCCCCAAAACAATATATCGAGTCACTGTGGACGGAAACCCCAAAACAGCGAGCCGAAATAAAACTGTTTCTTCAAGTTGGTTATCTCAGTTGTTTTGTCACAGTTATGGAAAACTGAACAACACACGTAAGACATCTTTGGGTGCGTATACTCTGAGAAAGCCCTGGGTGGAGACTTGTGTTACATGGTAGCAGTGGAGAAGAGTAGTGTTATCACCCATGTCCATGTGACTACTTTCCTCCTTAGATTCCAATCTTCTGTGAAAACCGCTAAAATGGTACTGAGTCATTGTTTCTGGAAATATATTTGCTATAAACTGGTACAAATGTTATTATAATATCAACACAAGCCTTCTGAAGACTAAAGCACCACCGACGGTCTTTCGACTTCAGCATATCCCTTCATTTTCTCTTAAAAATCCCATCTTGGGCCGGTGATATCGCTCAGCGGCACGGGTGCCTGTTGGCGCGCGAGGTCCTGAGGTCGACCCCCCGGTACCCACAAAAAAAAAAAAAAAAAATCCCATCTTGTCTTTTATCATACAGATACATAGTTTTTTTAATGGTTCAATTAAATATGCCATGTAGTATAAAGTCATCTTTATTGCTGAAAAAACCATTGTACTTTATTTGGCCTCTTTCAAAGCAGGAAATTTTATTCAAATAATTTTATTAGGTCACATCCAATAATATTCATTGACTATGCTCCAGAAAGATCATTTAATTCAAATAGCAGGAAAGAGTAGGAGTTTTTATTCTGCCTTTTAAAAACAGAAGCATTTTAAAGATTATAGTAAGCATTTCAATGTCAATACGAAGGCCTGGGTAATGCTCTAGCGAGGGAAAATACATTAGACATCTTATTTCAAATTATTTCCTTGTCACGTAGTATGTTCACATTCAGGTACATTTTAAATCATTCTGTAATTTCAGGATACTACCACTGCCTGAAAAAAATCCAAACTGGCCATTGCCAAAGCGTGAGCATTGCAAACTGAGCCCACTTTAAACCCACCTGTGGATCAGTCACTGCAAATAACCCAGGCATGGCTAACTTCGTGACCATCTCTTAGACGTGGACTTGCAATTGAAGAAATGTTAAAAATACTTCCAAAGATAAACGGACTAGAAAGGGTATAAGCGGGTCTGAAGCCCAGTTTTATTCAAGCAACAGGTGTGTGCTCTTGATGGTATCACAAAATGAACCAGGAAGAACATAAGAGCTACTTAAGACATAATTCCTACCAGTAAACATGCTGTTCTTACTTTAACAATTTGATTAATGATTCTTAGTCACTCTATTGACAATGAGTGATAAATTCAAACAGAACAAAATAGGTCAGAAGAGTAAATCATCACGCTAAGTAGGCTGTATTTTCTATCAGAATCCCACCCCCTTACTGTGGTAAGTGTGCCTACTAATTACTGTAATACTCTACCTTAAAAACACATGTGTTCATCATTGGTGCTTAGGGGTAACTCTAATAAAACAGAGACTGCCATTAAATTTATGTCGCTTTTGTATGAATCATGTATACTCTAACTGCAACCAAAATGAGATACAAATAATCGTACTAAATTTGAGAGATGAGTCAGGCACTATTTATTTATTGTGGTACTGGAGATCCAACCCAGGGCCTCACACATGCTAAGCTCATGCATTTTAACACAGAACTACTCCCCAGCCATCAGGCAGTATTGAAATGCACATTTAAGATAGTATTTTTAAAAACAGTATACTAAGTAGGATGTTAATATTGCTGGATCTAAAGAGTACATCCCTAAAAAATTATATTCTTTTTAAATTTTTTTATAATTATACTATATTCTAAATAAAATTTTTAACAGAACTATTTTTTTTATTTTTAGCTTTTTGAGACAGGGTCTTGTTGTATAGTTCAGGCTGTCCCTGAACTCACTAGGTAGCCCAGGCTGGCTTTGAACTTGTGGCAATCCTCCTGCCTCAGCCTCCCAAGTGCTCAGATTACAGGCGTGAGCCACCACGCCCGGCAAATACAATCTTTATTGGCCCTTGCCTGTCCTTCTTTTATATTATTTATTTGAATATACATTTTTAATGTGAACAACATTTTATTATTTTAATTGTGCTTTATTTTGGCTACAGTTAATATGCAGTGTAGGAGTAGGGAAAGGGAATGGGAAAAAGCCAACATCATGGAAATTATAAATAAAAGGCAAATAAAAGTAAAAACCAACAGAAGAACTACGAGTGCTGATGAATGAGAAATATGAACACATTCTTAAACTTCAAATGGTGGAAAAGAGAGGGAAGAGAACGAAGCTTATGGTGACTGAAGTCAGCCATTATTTTGGCTACTCAGAAGGAGCACTGGCAATTCTTATGCTTTGGCTCTAAAGTGCACCCCAAAAGGCTCATGTGTTCAGAGATGGGGCTTTTGGGAGGTAAGTGGATTAGCAGCACAAATCGCATCAAAGCCACACTCCACTGGGTTATTGGAGGAGGTGTGTCCCAGTGGGCGTGACCCACACGAGTGTGTTCTTTCCTTCCACTCTCTCTTACTCTTCCCCTTCTGCTCTGCTTCCGGTCTCCCCTGGAGTGAGCCGCTCTCCTTGCCACGCCCTTCCACATGATGCCTGCCAGAGAGGCAGCTGATGGTGGTCTGAAACCTCTGAAACGGTGGGTGGAAGGTAAATCCTTCCTCCTTTAAACTGTGCAAGTCAGGTGCTTTACCCCAACCAGGGAAAGCTGTCGTTCTACCAATGTATAAGGGATTCTACAGAGGGAATAATTGATTTTAAAAAACAGTCGCAGAAAAGCAATGAATACTGGCAGAGGCTCCCTATACCTGAAGGTGAGAAAAAGAAAATCTCAGTATAGGCGATAAGCAGTTGCCATACTTTTCTCCTTTTCAAGGGCTACTCGATCAGAGGCGGGTCCTGAAACCTGTTATTTCCTGGAGACACAGTGCTCCAATTTCAACAGAGGAATGGACCTACCAAGGGCATTTGAGAAAATCCCCCAGAGAGATGCGTTTCCACTAGGCTTTTTTTTGGTTTTGTTTTAAAACAGGGTCTTGTTATGTAGCCCAGGCTGGCCTCAAACTCCTGGAGATCCTACAGGCTTGCACAACCATGCCTGCCCAGCCCTGGTTCTCTAAAACGCAAAAGCAAAAAGCAAAAAAAAAAAAAAAAGGTACACACGGACCCGCAATACAGCTTTTCTCTCCCTACGAACAAACACAAAGGGGGAGTGGATAAAGCTGTGACAACCCACATCCACTATATATGGTTCTTCAGGAGAGGACAGGTCTCAGGTGCACCGGCTGTCCGGCTGTCCGGCTGTCCGGCTGTCCGGCTGTGTGTGTGTTCTCATCCTAAGTACTGAACCTGGCAATCAGTCCTAACAAGAGACAAGGGAAACAAAACAAAGTATCACACAGAAGCTAACTCTTGTAAGCAGTATGGACATCCATCAGCAGATGAATGGATAAAGAAAATGTGGTATTTACACACAGCGAAGTAGTACTGTGCCATAAAGAAGGATAAATTGAGTCATTTGTAGGCAAATGGATGCACTTGGAGAGAATAGTGTCAAGTGGAGTAAATCAGACATAAACTTAAATATCACATGATTTCTTTTATATGAGACCCAAACTATAAATAAAGAGCAAAATAGAAGATAGATAATAGGAAGTAGAGAGACAGATCTTTCTCAAAGGGGGAGGGGACAAGAGATGGAGAGAGGAGGAAGGAAGGAAGGGAAGGGGATGAAAAAAGGAATTAAATGTGTCGTGTACATGTACTGACTCCACACAAGGAATGAAAGCATTACGTCTCGCAAAAATATACTAATAAAAAAATTAAAAATATATAACTGTATATAGCTTAAACATGTGAAAATATGAATAGAATTAGCAGGTACACTGAGTTCTTGGCAAAAAATAAGTAATGAAAATGCACGCATGTTTTCTAGTACCTCTTTTTAAAGATCGAAATATAAAAGTGAACAATGTCGCCGTGTGTCCTGGTATGTGCCTGCCATCCCAGCTTCTCAGCTGAGGCAGGTGGACCCCAAGTTCCAGGACCACCTGAACAACTTAGTGAGACCATGTCTCAAAATAAATAAGGGCTGGGGATAGCTCAGTGATCCCTGAGTCTAATTTCCAGAATTAGAAAACAAAAACCAAAGCTAATGATTCAATCAAGGCTGAAAACGTCCCTTCCGGCACGGCAAGTCGTGTGCCTAAGACCAGACCCTGGAATATCCCTATACACCTAGGCAGTAAAGACAAGGATGCTGGGAAGGGGGAGAAATTGGGGATAATGCTGCAATCTTGCACCTATGGGTTAAACCCTGAATAATTGCACTGGACTGAGTGCTTAGTCTCCCTTGATTTAATAATTTGTTTTGTTATCTGAGGACATAAACTTTGTTATTTGATATTAAGTATATGTATTACATTTTTAATGCATTCATTTATAGTGACTTTTTTCATTTGCTAGGCTTCTCTTTTTTAAAAATTTTATATTTTTATTTGAAAAATATTTATTTTAAATTTTGTATTATCTCTACTGCTATGATCTCAATGTTTCTGTCCTTCAACCCCCAGATTCATTACGTTGAAATTAAACACACAAGGTGATGGTGTTAGGAGGTGGGGTCTTTAGGATGTGTCTTAGTCACTTTCCTTAGTGCTGGGACAAAATACCCAATACGTGCAACTTAATGAAGGAAAAGTTGATCTGGGCTCAGCCTTCAGTTTTAGTTTGTGCTTGGCCCACTCCGATGCAGAAAAAGCGTGGTGGAAGACCCTAGGCAGAGGTCGGCTGCTCATGTCATGGCGTCCAGGAAGTAGATAGAAAAGGGAGGAGCCAGGAGGGGAAATACACCCTTACAAGTCACACCCCCAGTATGGCGCCTCTTCAGACCAGAACCAGGAAGTCAGCTACCCTGCCCCTGTAACTCAATCATCTTCCAAAAACCCCACCTCTGTGTAAATGAGGCAGTGGTAGACACCCCAGATATAAGTCATAACAGGAAGGGATGAAGTCACGAGGGTAGGCCCTCATGAATGGAATTACTGGAGTGTCCTCATAAAAACGACTACCATATGTGGACACAGAAAGAAGGTGCCATTATGGACCAGGAAGCAGCCGTCATCAGACACAGCACATGCCATGCCTGAAGCATGGCCTCCAGGATTGTGATTAATACTGCCTTCTTTGTAAGCCACCAGTCTATTGTATTTTGTTATAGCAGTGCAGAGGAAATAAGACACCTACCTCCTTTTTTATGTCTCAATTGGCAGAGCTCATTGTTGTCTTTGGTTTTGGCATTACACAGATTTATACATCACCTAAGAAGATAGAAAATATTTCATGAGCTAACTTACTCTCTGTCATTTGCCTGCAGAAGTCCCCTTCCTTAACAAATTTTTTTTTTTTTTTAATATGCGGGTACTGGGAGTCGAACGCAGGACCTCGTGCTTGCCAGGCAGGTGCTTATGCCACTGAACTATATAACTGGCCCCAGAAGTTAGGTATTTTAGTGAGCTCAAAGCCACAGATTAACTTCCCTTGAGGTACCTCATCATTAATGCAGTCCTTTCGTAAGGGATTCCTAAATGGTTTCCAAGTTGGGTAGAAGCATCTAGGTTATGATTTTAATTGTTCAGTGTTCTTGTTTCCACCTGTCTCCTCCCTTTATACACTTCACATATGTAGTCCTCTGCCTTCGATGTATAACAACACCACAAATACACAAAACTTATGGAACATCCAGTCTGCTGGGTACGAAGTTGTGTGCTGAGAGATAAACAGGATTGCCACAAAAACTACAAGACACCGAGTTAAATTTCACAAAGAATAAGTATTTCTAAAATATAAATGTGGTTCACATATCATCTGGGGTACGCTTATACCAAAGAAAAAGCATTTGCTACAACTTGGAGTTTGAATGTCCCCCAAAATCCTACGTGTTAAAGGGTCAGTCCTTACAATGGTGCAATTGGAAGGTGGTAGAATGTTTAAGAGGTGGGGCTTAATGGGAGGTCTTTAGGTCATTGGGAAATTTTCCAAAAGGGGACCATGAGACCCTAGTCCCTTCCCTTTCTCTCCTTTCTCTGGCCCTGAGGTAACTACTCTGCTCCACCATATATGCTGCCTTAAAACAGGCCCAAAGAAAAACAAACAACTCCATCATGTTCTGGAGACTCCGAGAGCACGAAGCAAAGTAAACTATCTCTCTATATAAGTTGATTATGTCAGGTATTTATTTACTGATAGGAAGCTAACCACATGTCATTGTCTATCTGAAATCCAAACTTATCTGAGTCTGGTAATTTTATTTGGTACATCTGAGAATATTTTATTTCAAATAAGAAACATAATATTTGCCTTCCAAGACCTCATTCTCCTGTAGACATAACAGGAACATAAAAACTTCCTCTCCTCATCCTCCTCCTTCTTCTTTCTCCTCTTCTTCCTACTGCTCCTTCTCCTCTTGTTTTATTATTATTATTATTATTATTATTATTATTATTATATTTTGCAGTCCCACAATCTGCCACCTGGAGTATCATTCAGGAGCCTGAGAGCCAGAGAACTCTCGGTGTAGATTCCAGACTGGGCCTCACAGCCTGACAACCAGGACAGTCAGGGCAGGAGAAGAACCATGTTTCAGCTGAAGGAGTTACGCAGAGACAGGGAGAGAATGAACCCATCTTTCCTTCGCCTATTGATTCTATTCCGCCTCTTAAAGGACTGGAGGATGAACACCTATGCTAATGAAGTTAACTTGGTCCTCTGATTCCAATGCTGTGCTCCAGGAATGCTCTCATGGACACACACAGATATAATATTTAACCAAATATCTAGGCACCCTGTGGCCCAGTCGAGTATACACATAAAATCAACCTTCACTCCTGGGTTCAGCGTTAAAATGTAAATGCTTGTTTAGTGGGCTTGGGTAAAACCTGAACCTTTGCATTTCTTACGAGATCTCAGGGGCCACTGATGCAGCTGGTCTGGAGCCATACTCTGAGCTTGCTAATCTGGCCCTAATCTGCTCCACACTCTGGCCCTAAGCTGGGGTCATTACTTAGACATTTCTGCCACAGCGAAGATCTACAACTGCAGAAGGTGGTGGGGAAAATCGGAGTGACCACTCATGGGAAAAGCTGAGCCCTTGTTAAGACAAACATGTTGCAAAGACCTGGAGATGCCAGTCCAGCCTCAGACTGAGCTCACCCACTCTGTATCCTCCCTACACCCCAAGATTAGAAACTCCCAAGTCTTGCTTGTTCTTTTATTGTTGTCATTTCTTGTTCTTCCTGCCCAAATGGCAGAGGATCTCTGGAGAGGTAGAAAACCCCGCAATCCTGCATTAGGACCCGACCCACCTGTCTCAAAGGAAGGCAAACCTAGCTTCAGCTAGAATCCATTTATTCAGTGCCCAGCACAGAAAGGTGGATGTTGCTCAGCCAGCCACAGACATGCAAGATACCAAGATGAGGAGACTGAAGGGCCAGGCGGGGATCACATCACCGTGGTGAGGCCTTAATGGAGAAATAACTGGAATTCCGGGACGGAGAAAGTTTTTAAAAAGAGGAAACATTAGCTATGGAAAGAGGAATGGGAAGGTTGTCCAAGAACTATAGAACTGAAGATGATGTTGGTCCACATCTAACCAATGACTTCCTTTGTGTCTGGCACACCTGCTCTCCAGGTAGGTTGTGGGACTTTCTTAGCTTCACAGCTATATTTAGAGCCCCACTTCCTAAATGATAATCCAGTGCTCTTTAACTCTTCTCCAGGCACCAATAAAAGGCCCAGAAACTAGAATGCAATCCTTTGGTTGCAGTCTAGCCCTGGACTAAATTTTTCCAGCTGGTATTTCCAGACAATCCTTAGGACCTACTTGAGTTTCACACTTGGGTTTATATTCCCACTATGCAGTATTAATCACGGAAAAGTTCTTATGATGAAAGATTCCTGTATTTCCAAGTGCTTCTTTTCTCTGTTAAATGTGATTTCATTCATATGTTGGGGTCCACCGGTGTCTTTCATATGCCCTGAAAGTTGGAGGCTTAGATGTCAAAGGGATAAATAAACAAACTACAGCCTGGATAGCCCAGGGGATGATTTTAGTTTCCCAGAAAAATAAACTGGGACTTAACAACCTTGTCTGATCTTGCGTGAGTGAGCCGTGGTGCTCCGACATGCCCGGGCAGGAGGCTGCCTTAGAATGATGAAGTAGGGAAGGGAAATGTACACATTATCTGAGCAGTCTCGGCAGCATGAGTGCCCCTCCCAGAGTGGGGAGTTTCCCCGATGTGTGTCCACTCTGAGGGGGACAGAAAGGACTAAAGTGTGTGAATAATTCAGCCAACTCCAAGTTAGTGCTAGTATGTGCCACGCATATCAACAAGTTCATCTGGAGTCCTTGGCAGAGAGGCAAATCGTACCCAGGGGTAGAGAATCACAGTTTTCAAAATTCTTAGTTGTTCAAAGGCTCAGAATGTTGTGTAAAATGACATTTAAATTCACAAATGTAATCGCATGCATAGAGAAGAGTATAACATCAAATTTGATGAGAAGTCTAAGCCCTCAAATATCCTAGAGCATAGATTGGATGGCTTTGAGAAACTGGAAAAATATCACAGCCCACGGAAATTACAGCCCATGAGTGATATAACCCTTACTTCCTTAATTAAGGTGAATGTATACATTACCCTATTTTGCTATTTTGGTAAACTAGAACATGTCAAATCAAATAGACTTATTTATGAATCAGGAAGTAAGTGATAAGGATGAATATTCTGCCTTTGTAAGGATTTGTGTACATAAATTACATATATAAATATCCACAAGTACCTGTCTTTATCTGTTTGTATCTATCATCTATCCATCCCTATCATCTATCATCTATCTATCATCTATCTATCTATCTATCTATCTATCTATCTATCTATCTATCTATCTATCTATCTCTATCTATCATCTATCTATCTATCTATCTATCTATCTATCTATCTATCTATCTATCTGTCTAATCTATCTCAAGGCAAATTATTTCTGTGTTAAACAAGCCCCCCTAAGCTTGTTTCAATTTTCAATGAACAATTTCTGTGGTCTTTTGGGAAAAGTCACATGTACATCACCGATTTCTGTGTTTGAAAATATACTAGGTTTACAAAAGTAGTAGCTATGGTTTCTTTTCTTGAACTCTGTTGAGGGTGAAGTGTTTGTAGTATATTATACAGCTTTATGGATGTAAGGAAAATTGGAAAGCAGTTGTTCAACTCATTAAAAAAAATAGTAAGACATAAGACAAACAACCTTTTGAGCAGATATGTTTGTTGTGATCAAATGTTTTAAGGGTGTGTCAAAGTCGACAAAGCAAAACTTAACATATGAATGGTTTTTGAGTAGGTCTAAGTAAGTATATAATTAATGGAATTCAAGCAGGTTCCTCTTCCTTAATTCACTGTCAGTCAACACAACCACTAGGTTTTCTCATTTGAAATAAAATAAATAACATGGATCTCTTATCAAATGGCATACGTCTGGACTTGCACATATGCAGTAACTTCTATCTAAAATGCTCTCCCTCTATATCTTGGCACGGCTTCCTTCTTCTTGTCCTTCCATTATTAGCTTGATCCTATTTTGAATTTGCTTAAATAATTCCTCTTTCACTTCAAATAATCTATGAATACAAAAAGCTTGAACACCTTTCCATTACCACAAAACACTCAGCACACAACTTACAGCCTTCCAAGTATTGCACTTGCTCCACATTACTTGTATAAATGAATGAATTGTTTCAGATCTTAATTTATCTTTCCAGTTCCACTGGGTAGAATCACTCTATTTATTCAGCCCAAGTTGGGGCATGTATTACAGTGCCCTAAGAATTCTACTCTTGTCAGGATTTGGTCCCCCAAGCAGCCAGTGCTTTGAGAGCTGGTGATGTTTTCTCAGTAAAGAGCTCTAGCTGCCTTCTGATTAGCAAGCGAGGGCTTCACAGAACCAACTCCACAGTGAGGTCATGACTCAGGGCAGCAATTTCCAAACTCATGTGGGTGTAGCCCAAGGGAGAGCTGTGGAGAGGGTAAAGGGATGAGCTCAATACAGGATAAAGTGTTTGGGGAAGGTGGATCAGCCCACGAATGCGAATAAGTGGGCAAAGGAAGTGTAATGAGTCGGAAAGATTTGGGACTTATGGCTAAGGAAGAGGGAGAAGACCTAGACTTTATCTGTCATGGCATCTAAGCCATGCCGGGACCTAAATGTGGAATCCTTAACACCAACGGGAAAGCAGGAAATGTTGGAATTGAAGAAACACGTGGGCGGAGGTAGTGCCCGTGGCAAGAAACCCAAGAAGTTAAATGAGGAAGTGGAAGAAGAGGAGAAGGAGGAGGGGGAGGCAATGATTCAGGACAATTTGTCAGCAAACAGCTGTAAAGGTCCAACAACATGATTTGGCACAGAATGGAGGCACCGCAGGGAGATGGCTCGCTGCTGGCATTCTGTGTGGGCTCTTGAGACTCAGATAAGCAACCCACTGCTAAATCTATCTGGCACGCTGAGTCACTGTTAACATTTCCCCCTTGGATATTTGATTATATGCAGAGTTCCCAGCACTCTCTCTCACTTTACAAATACTGAGAGTATTTCTCAACTATTCCGTTGCTGGGACAAAATACCTGACATATGAAACTTAAAGGAGAAAGCTTTATTTTGGCTCATAGTTTCAAAGGTTTCAGTTCATGGTCAATGGGCATCAAGGCAGAAACATCACGCCAGATGGGCATGGGGGAAGAAAGCTGCTCACCTCACGGAAGCCAGGAAGCAGAAAGCAGGGAAAGGAGCCACAGAAGAAGGTTCTGGAAACCAAATATATTCTCCAAGGTCACCTAGAAGAATTCTGGGATTCAGTTAGACCCATCCAGAAGTGTGCTTTACCAATCACCTGGGCAGGTCTCCAGCCAATCAAGTTACTATCATCCTGAGAGAAGAGCAAGGCTTGGGAATGGAAGACTTGGGACCTGTCTAATGCACTCATAATCTTGGTATGTAAGGATATGCAGAGGTGCAAAATTGTGGGCTTCATGTATTTATTCCTTTGTTAATCAATTTAGTTAACAAATATTTCTGCAGATCATGTGCTGTATTCTTCATAGTGTTAGAATAAGAGAAAGTGAGTATGTTTCAAAGCCCTCAGTGGATGTCTGAAATTTGGGATAAGACAGAACTTTATACTGAGCATATTAAATGTTTTCTTATACATACATATGTATGTATATATAAGGTTTCTTATACATATATATGTATGTATGTATATGATAAGGTTTCTTTTTTCTTTTTTTATATTTTCTGAAAAACTTAAAATTTCATAACAAAATAATAAAAGAATAGCAAGAGTTAATATACTGTGTATTATTGTCTTCAAAATAGTTACTCAGAGTACAAGACATTGCCAAAAATGATTCTTCTTAAAAAGAAGGAACAAACAAATATTAGCATAAAACTTTCTTTCTTCAATGAAAGAGTATAACTTATAAATCAGGAATAATGAGATAACAATAAATATCAATAAAATAGAACCATTGGGTTAGTCAGCTATCCATTTTTTTTTTTTTTTTTTTTTTGGTGGGTACTGGGGGTCGAACTCAGGACCTCATGTGCCAGCAGGCGCCTGTGCTGCTGAGCGATATCACTGGCCCCTTTTTTGTATGTGGGTTCCAGGAGTTGAACTCAGGACCTCACACTTGCCAGGCAGGCGCTTATGCCGCTGAGCCATCTCACCGGCCCAGCTTTCCATTGTTGTGACAAAAA
Source organism: Erethizon dorsatum (assembly GCA_028451465.1). Classification (NCBI taxonomy): domain Eukaryota; kingdom Metazoa; phylum Chordata; class Mammalia; order Rodentia; family Erethizontidae; genus Erethizon; species Erethizon dorsatum. Next base: position 6,201,572 of record CM051843.1, on the reverse strand, counting down.
TCTTGAGAAAATCAACTTAAGAGCAGAAAGGTTCATATTGGCTTGCAGTTTCAAAGGTATCAGTCCATGGTCACTTGGCTCTATTGTTTCTAGCCCTGTAGTGAGGTAGAAATATTAAGGCAGTGAGGTCATTGAAGATCTGGTTCAAAGCTGCTCACCTACTGACAGCTAAGAAGCAGAGATGGGGAGCAGGGACAAATTTCCCCTTCAAGGGGAACACTGCTGCTTTGGAGATTCATTTAACACATAAGTCTTCAGAGAACAGTCAGATCCAAACCATAGTAATTGTAACAAAATATTGTACTAAAGACTGTGTGAATGTCTCTCTTTCTCTCATCTCTGCATGTCTGCTTTCTCTTATTCACTCCATCCCTTCAGTTTTACTTTATCGTTCAGATCCAATACTCAGTCCCTATTCATCACTGTTTGCTAACATTTTTTCTTTATCCTCTGTCTCTTCTGTTAACAGTTTTGCTGTCTTCAGTCAGCCTGATGTGTTTGCAATGGTCAATTTGTTATTTTTTATCTTTTTGTGCCACAATATAAGTGCAGTGGTGTCCTGTAAATTATTAAGTTAGGTTTCATGCATCTTGTGAGACTGCTAGTATTGAAGTTCTGCGTTTCACAAGGTTGGGGAATAGGAGTCAAGAAGACTCAGTTGGGGATTGGGCGCCAAGAAGCCAAGGGTCAATGGATCGCAATCGCTGCTGTAAAGATCCTACCCTCTGTGACAACATGGACAAGCCTGGAGCCATTATGTTAGTTGAAACAAGCCAGGTAAGTAAAGACAATACTATATATTCTCTCTCATATGTGGAAGCGAGAAAGTTGATCTCATGGAAGAAGAGAAGAGAATACTGGCCTCTACAGACTAGAGAGGAGAGTGAGAAAGTGCATAGAGGGGGTTGGATAATGGGTATCGAAATACAGTTAGGAAAAATAAACCCGATTATTCTATAAGGAGGGTGACATAGTTTATAGCAACTTATTATGTATTTAATAAAGAACTAGAGGAGAGGAGTTTGATGTTTCCCAACACAAAGGAGTAACAAATGTTTAAGGAGATGGAAATGCTAATTATTGTGACATATATATCTATATCTAGATATCTCAAGTTTTGTATATATATAAATAACTACACTGTACCCCATAAATATGTATAAGTATTATGTGTGAATTTTGCATTTTAAAAACAGAATCTCACTGCTGTTAAATTTTCCTAAATCGGAATGCACAGCCATCATATTCCTCATGCCTCTTTACCAATCAGACAAGCTCATTTCTGCTCTCCAATCTCGGCGACCTTCCAGCAACCCCCACAGAATGTGTCCTCTTGTCTGCTCCATATTTTCACACAAGTCATACTCATGCTTTTTAAAGAATTATGATGTAGGACCACTCATCTGAATTCAAGCATAACCTCCTTTTAAAGAGCATTTCTGTCTCTGGGAAGCTTTCTCCACTCGAAGCGCGCGCGCACACACACACACACGCACGCACACACTTCTCCTCCTGCCTGTGCTATGTTTTTCTGTACTTATGGAAGAACCTCGTCCATTGTGGCCATACAGAGCATGGGCATTAAAACCACCATGTGGTTGAACATGCCAACTATGGGCAAGGTGAAGTCAGGCATTTTTCTTCACTGTTAAATTGGTCTAAATTTCTTGTGAATTGGGTACATGATCTGGAGGGAAAATAGAGATAACTTGAGAAGGGCCTGCCTTCTGAATTCAGTGATTGGACTAAATTGTTGAAGTGTTCTCCTTCTCAGTGGAGGAAAATGTTATTCATGGAATAATACAATATATATAATACATTATAAAACATATATGTGAATATGTTAAGCAAATTAGATAGGTAGATAGTGTTCATGTATATATCATCAAAAGACCTGACCCTTGGTTGAGGCACTGTTAATTCAAATATTAAAATCAAGGTTGAGGCACTGTTAATTCAAATACTAAAATCGCCATTTTTCAACCCAGGCTATAGCTCAGAATTATGTGTAGAACTATGTATAATTCTCAATTGTATCTTGGACACCTTAAGATAGAAAACTATGGGCTCTTACGAGTTTGTAAGTCATGTATCTTTGATTCAAGTACTCACATTTTGAAAACGGTTAAAAGGACAAAGGTTTGAAGAGAGATGAAAGTTGTAAAATGGACAGTTGATCATTTTAATAGTTGAGTTCCGTAGCTATGACTCTAAGAAGTTTGGAAATCAACACACTTTATGATTAAAAAAAAATAGATTCACTGAGTGACTGGGGGACTGTGTTCAAAGTCAGGTAGGAACTTTAGTACGAAGCTTATGAATAAAAACAGCTGGGTTATAGGAAGATGTTGGCAATTCTTAGAACTTCCTTAAAATCATTAACTTTTCTCGGTCAGCCTTCAAGGAATCCTGGTTTAAATCAAAGACTTTATCTCAGGTTGTACATTACATGCACCAGGAATCGAACTCAGGACATCATGCTTGCCAGGCAGGCGCTCTGCCGCTGAGCTATATCCCCGGCCAGGATAATGATTATATGTTAGGACTTACAATGGATTATCAGTGTGCCACCTACAATCGTGCTACTAAGAGTGAATGGAAAGTTTATTTGTCTTGAAAACACAGGGCAAAAGTGACCATCAACTGAGTTCTTACACTTCCCAACTGAGCTTCCATAGCTGCATATGCTGACCCTTTTCAGTACGTATCACTGTCTCACCACAGGGCTACCAATGAGGAATTGCTCTATTTTACAGTAGAGAAACGAAAAAACTGCTCGAATTTGAGGTCTGCACCAGAAATCTGAAATCTGGATAGTTTCCTAAATAGTATGTGTGAGCTTTGCAATGAATTAATGATGCAAACGCATGAATGAAAAAGTAAACATAGGCCAATCAGGAACTGGAAAGTTATCAACACCACTGAAGCCACATTCCTGTCTGTTCCTGGTCACTCCTCTAAGACTTTTGCCAGGACCCTGGTTGAGTCAATTGAATTATGGTGGAAGTTGGGGAAAACTATCTAATTATTCCTCAGGACTACTGAAATTTTGTTCCTGAAAGAGGGTGAGTCAGCACACAGTGACTCCGGACTGTGCCACATCTCTTACATCTTCTCCCCATGGAAAGGTCTTCACAAAACCATCATTTGCCAGTGCACCTGGACTTCTTTTGAGATCTGTCTTAGCTTGGGTTCCCACAAAGACACCTTAAGTGAAGGACTTAAGAGCAGATAGTTTATGTGGAAAGGGATCTTAGGAAGCACCACTGAAGAAAAAAGAAGTTTTAACAAAAAAGGGAGAAAAACTAGAAAATGTTCACACCATGCATATGTAGGGCTTCTTCCAAATGGAGACTTGGAGACACTCTGGAATTGTCCCACCCAAAAACAGCGTATCTGGGTGTCTCACCCCTGTATCACCCCTGGGTCAAGACTGCCTGAGGTAGACAAACTCCAACAAAGCCAGCTTCTTCAAAGCAGAACACTGACCCAGTTCCAGGTGCAGCAGTTGGCATGGGCTGGGGTCCTTGTGCTACGGGAAGCCAGCCACAAATCTCCCTCAGACTCAGGCATCTTTTGATGATTTAGCAGGCATCATCTCCTTCAAGAATGAGTACACTCAACACAGTGTATTTTTCAATTTCCCACAGCTCCCAGGAACACACGATTTTGCAGCTGCCCTTCAGCATCTCACTTTCTCTGCAATTCCTTCTCATGTGCACATTAATGCAGATATTTTAGCCTACACTTCATAGATCTTGGGTACATTCTGTGTCTTAGGTATCGCTTCAAATACATTTTGAAGGGAAAAAAAGATGTGAATTAGAAATGATAAATAAAATCCAAGCAGGGAAAGAAGTAATTCATTGTGATACTTTATTTCATAGGTGCCCAAGGAGAGGAGTCCAAAAAAAAACCCAACTTGTATTTGGTTTGTTTTTTTTTTTTTCCCAGGTAGCACATATTTATTTTAAAGCCCACATGTTTTCATTGTGCAGATAAGACACTCTAGGCTTGAGGGACTAAAGAAACAGCCCAAATTCCACTATCCAGTGAAAAGTAGAGCTAAACTCCGAATACTACAGTACACTGTACTCCAACCTATAGTACTGAATACTGATGATGAATGATAGATGATTCATATTAAGGGAGAGACACAATGTATGTGCATAATAACACATTGCATGTTGTCACTGTTTCCTTAAACTTCGAAACTCCTCCTAAAGTTATAATAGAGAATGAGTGATTAAATCTAGGGTTGGCATTCCGTCTGCTCCCAAAAGCTTTCTGGAGCTCATTCATAATTTTAAGGTAGCATACTACCAAATGCATCCTATTATTAAGGACTTTTGCAGTTAGCATTGGATGTAAAATATCAGAAGCAATTAGAAAAGAATTAGAGTATCGGTCATTTTTAGCTGGTACTATATATTTTGAAAAGCAGATGGAGGAGGGCAGAGTGAGAACAGATGTCTGCTGAAGGCTTCCTGTGTTCTGGGAAGCCTGGCTCTTCCCCAGGGTTGGCACAAGGAGGAACAACCCCTAGGAAGCCTTTGGCTCCCACTGATCTGAACCATTTGTTTTGAACAAAACTCCACTGCAAAGCCTTCCTTCTCAAAACTGAGAGTTCCTAAATCCATGTATGCCACATCCTGGACTTAATAGTGGGTATGAATAGATCTCTATCTCATAAATCAATTTTATGGCAGCCACCCATTCCAACTTTTCAGATGATAAACTTCTCCAACTCAGTTAAAATGCATATGCCCCTGTAAGTAGTTGCCCTATGAAGAGGAATTAGTTAGTTCCAAAAGGCTTTTCTGTCTCGGGGTACTTGCTCTGCCAAACACTTATTTATTTTGGACACAGAGGTTGGTACCTGGCCCCGTGCAGAAAGTTTGTATGAGAACATACACACAAAAATGATGACGTGAAATACTGAATGATAGCTGAAGGGCATACAGGGATGAGAATGGAACTGCCTTTACCAGAATGACACCTATTATTCACAAAAGATGCACACCCACCGGGGTATTCAGGCTGGATAGCCCTGGAATTTAATGTGTCTAGGATTCCACATCTCATCGAAGATTTTACAGTTGGCAATGGAGTTCAAGTTAGTGATTCATGGCTCAAATACAAAGTGTGGACTATAGATGCTTCCTGTTTCCAAAGTGGATTGAGATGGATTTAAATGCATGAACTTACTTTAGTAGGCTCCTATCTAAAAATAACAGCAAGAGAACCTTACACGCCATCCACATGCATTTTGCCATGCTTTATGCTGCACAGCTGAACGATTGGCAAGGATTGGACAATCATCAAAGGCATTTGTTAATAACAAACTCAGTGTCAGACTTGATGGATTAGCATGGCTGTATTTATGTTTTCATTTTAGAACCATTTCTGTGGTTGGGGATAAACTAACTCCTGTTGAAGAACTATAACGGGTTCTCACACCATGAATAAAGATTCTCATGTATTCACGCCATGAATAAAGATTCACATGTATGTACAAAATGTGGAGTTGCCACGGGTAGGACAAATGGGTCTCTTTTATGCAATTATGGACATAGGAGCACTTTTTCTACTAGCAGTCATCAGTGTTTCATCTGTCACCGTTGATAGGATGATCAGATAGAAATAATTTTTGGAATTGGTAAATAATTGGAAACAATTCAAGAATCCCCTAGCAGGGATAGCTAAATAAATTATGGTAAGCTACACAATATACGCTCTGCTTCTACACCAAAAAAACCCCCAGATAAGATCATTATGTACTGCTAGGGAAGACAGTAGCATTAGTTCATATTAGCATAAAGGAACTAATAAAAGTAGTTATCTGTGGTGGATGAGTATGGGAAAAATGGAGTAGAGAGGCAAGCCAGAGAAGTGAGGTCCTCCGTCATTTCTTTTTTTTTAATACATGTGTTTTCTTTTTTTTTTTTCTTTTTAATCAGGGCTTGTACTGAGCTTTGAATATATGCTGCTGTGTTAAAGACTTGGTCTCCAGCCTTGGGCAATGGTGGGGTCTTTAAAACGTGGAGCCTCGGGGGAGGAAATGAGGTCACTGAGGGCGTGGCCTAGAAGAGTGCTGTGTCCTGTGTAGCTCTCAAAGTTCCCCGGGAAAGGATGGTGAGAGGATGGAGAAATAAAGAAAAGAGACAAAAAGCTGAGGTCAGGTGGAGCCCTCTCTCCTGATGGGAGGAAAGGAACTGCTCAACCAAGGCAGTGCCTTTATTTATACATTTAGCAAGTTGGTGTTACGTGATACCTGTTTTCCTAGCAACCCATTGCTGGGATTGCCTTGGGACTAAATGTTCTCTGGGCTGGAACATCTTGTTTAAGTAGCCCACCTAGCCCCTGGCTCTTTGTTGCTTCTTTGTTGCTCTATGTTCTGTCTGGCCCATATCACCAGTCTCCTGGGGGAGGTGGAGCAGGAGCGCACCTGTGATCAATTTCCAGCTTCAGCCACTCCCCACAGAAGAGGATATTGGAACCCCACCTGTTTCCTGTCCCTGGCCTCCCAGATGCCTTGGAGTGAGCAGTTTCCCCAGCCTGGGTTCTCGCCCTAGCGCACTGCCATCCCACAGGCATGGAAGGAACAGAGCCCACCCACCGTGGACTAAAAACTGAAAAACTGTGAGCCAAAATAAACCTTTCCTCCTTATAAACCATTTGTCTCAGGTACTTTGTCACAGTAACACAAAATTCACTACCATGGAGTTTGATAGCTGTGTGTCTTACATGTAGACACTGCAGATGTTATCATCTTCTCAGGAACACTTTTATCTAATGTTGCCCGAGATCTAAGTTCTCTTTTAAGGGTCTTATTAGAAAATGTACTTAGAACCCTGTACTTTTCAAAGTTCTCTTTTAAGGGTCTTATTAGAAAATGTCCTTAGAACCCTGTACTTTTTCTTCCTTGTAGTTGTTTTTATTACAAATGTTTATGAGTGGTGGGGTAGGGGGCTGTATACGGTTATGTGTTTTATGTTTTTCCTTGAACCTGAGCTTGGGGGTCCCTCAATGACAGGGCCTCAGTTTCTGCTAACTAGTAGTTGAGCCTCTTGCACCTGACCACACTATGCTCAGAGTGGCTTCCAGTAACTACCTGTGGTTTTTAGTACTGAGGATAGAACCCAGGGTGTAGCATTAGCTACATCCCCAGCCTTTTTACTTTGAGACAGGATCTCACTAAGTTGCTAAGTTACCCAGGTTGGGCTCCAACTTCTGATCCTCCTGCCTCAGCCTCCCAGAGAGCTGGGATTACAAGCATGCACTACCACTGTCTTAGTTAATTCCTCATTCCTGGGACAAAATACCTAACACCCACAAGTTAAAGGAGGAAAGGTTTATTTCGGCTTACATTTTATAGAGGATCCAGTCCATAATCAGCCAGCTCCAAGGCAGGGCAGTAAGGCAGAGGGGCATCACAGAGAAGAAACAGTCCATGGCAGGGAAGACAGGAGGCAGCAGCCTGCTTTCTGCTTTCCCTTTTATCCTATCCAGGCTACAAGCCTTTTGAATGGTGCCACCCACACCGAGTAGGTCTTCCTATTGTCCACACCCAGAACTACGCTAAACCAATCAGTCAACAAATTTAGTTATCACATACTCTTAATCTATATTCACACACCCTAGATCCAGCCACCTCTGAAAAGCCTCATCTATGAGCACATGAGGCTTTGGGTGTCATCTAGATACACGCCCACAACAACCAGATACAAGCGAGGCATAATACTTACTTCTTGACTGAATAAATAGAAACTATTGACTTCACCCAACCAGCATCAACATAGTCACTTATTGCCTATAGTTTGCTTTTTTTTTTTTTTAATGTGGGTACCAGGAGTCGACCTCAAGACCTTGCGCTTGCCAGCAAGCGCTCGTGCCACTGAGCAATTATCACTGGCCCTTTTTTCCCTTTATATGGGTTTCAGGAGTCAAACTCAGGACCTCACGCTTGCTGGGCAGGTGCTTATGCCACTGAGCCATCTCACCGGCCCTATATTTTGCTTTTGAAATCAATTTTACTGCACGGTATAGATTGCATTGAGACCCACAAGAGAAGCTTTCCAGAAGCCAGTGTTTATCATTCTCCTTTCATGCAATAAATTATGTAAAAGTACTTTGTCTCATGTGCTTAGTACTTAGAAAATAAAGTAGGGGCACAAGAGATGTGCAGTTTCTGGAGAACCTGTTATCCAAAAGGTGAGATAAACAAGCATTTAGTGGGCCACTTGCTCACTGATGAGAAGAGATCTGCACTGAATCTGCTGTTTTCCTTCTTTCCTGTTTTCTACTTCTGTGCAGCCTTCACTTATTTCCATGCAACTCTCACCGGGAAAAAAAAAAAAAAAAAACCCACAGGCTTCCATTTCATTACTTTCAGCACAAATTTTTTATTAACTGCTTCATAGAAAATATTTGCAAAATGCTTTCCTTTCTTCTAATTGGCAATTTTTAGATATTCTAATGTTTCAAAATTAAATATATACATACATATCCCACTTAATAACATATTTTAAACTTTTATTTCAAAACACAAGTGTTATGGCTTGTATTTAGATGTCCCCCCAAAGCCTCATGCAGTCATAGGTGGAGCTTTTCAGAGGTGGCTGGAACTAAAGTGTGTGACCTGCATATAAGGATGTGACACAGGGTTTAAGTGTGGGGGACTAAGGGTACCCCATCCTGGGTGTGGGTGGCATTACTCAATAGGTTTACAGTTTGGCTGGAATATAAAGGGAAAGAAAGCAGGCTTCCATTACTGCACTTGCTGCTAGCTGCCTTCTGCTTGCCCTGCCACCCATGCCTTGGACTGTTTCCCTGCCATCCATGCCTTGGACTGTTTCCCTGCCATCCATGCCTTGGACTGTTTCTCTACCATCCATGACTGAACTGTTTCTCCTCTGCCATGCCTCCCTGCCTTGGAACCAGCTGACTATGGACTAAAACCTGTAAAAACTGTGAGCCAAAATAAACCTTTCCTCCCTTAACTTGTGTTTGTTGGGTATTTTGTCTCAGCAATGAGTAAAAGTAATTAAGACAGCAAGTAAAATCTTAGTCTGAATATACTATATCATTTCCCCAAGATTTTCAACATAAAAACATTTCCCTCTAAAATTAAGTGATAAATAATTCAAGAACAAATAGTTAATACTTTTTCAGTTTTTGGAAGAGTTTGTTATTACCTACACTTTGTTTCACATATTTTTACATTTAAAAGCTATTATAGGGCTGGTGAGATAGTTCAGCGGCATAAGTGCCTGCCTGGCAAGCGTGATGGCCTGAGTTCGACTCCCGGAACCCACACATGAAAAAAGGGCCGGTGATATCACTCAGTGGCATGGGCGCCTCCTGGCGCGTGAGGTCCTGAGGTCGACCCCTGGTACCCACAAAAAAAAAAAGCTAGTATAAACATCTTATCATTAATATGTAACCATATTTACAATGTTATTTTAAGAGACAATATCTCTCTATGTTGCTATGTTGCCCAAGGTGGTCTCTTAACTCCTTAGTTCAAGCAATCCTCCTGACTCAGCCTCTTCAAGTAGCTGGGACTACAGGCAGGCCCTGACCGCACCAGGCTCATCATTTCCTAAAATTTAATTTCATATTTACCTTTTAAACATAATTACTAATTGACTTTAACTGACAATAATTACACAAATTTATGGCACATACAATATAATGTTTCGATCTATACTTACACTGTAGACAGGTTAAGGCAGGATAATTCACATATCCAAAACACTTATAATCATTACTGGAGACAAATGTATGGGTTAAATTGCCAGAGATGTTAAGAGTGATTAAAATTTGCTTTGTGCATTGAATTCAACTTAATGCATAGAATTATCAACCCTTTAAATAGTGCTGCAATGATCCTATACCATGCCCCTGTAGTTATTTATACTGTACACTATTGGTGCCTACTAAAAGCCTCTTTTATTGTACATGCCCCAGCTGCTATGTTGTGGACTAATAGCTGCCCCCAACTGAAGATCTTCGGACAGGGCTGGAAGAGGTGACTGGAGCACCCCACAGAATCCCCTGGTCTGCTTTACAGGAGAGGTGACATCCTGGTTCTCCCGTGTGACCCTTGTCCCTTCTCTTCCTTGAGTATTCTACTACTTACCTGCCATGAAATCCCATCCCGGGCTCTGGTACTTGGACTCCCATCTACCACGATATTTTAAAATATACCTGCCCAGTGATGGCAAGTCTTGTAGAGACTGACTGCCCAAACTGCAACCCAAAACCCATTTATTTATCTCAAAGTGCCAACCCTACAATTAGACCCGAACACTGAGGTTTTAGTTGAGAAAAAAACAACTCATACATTAACATCTTTTGTCTTGAAAGAAAAACTAATAACACACATGCCATAGGTTCACCACCACTGCTAGAATAGGCACAAATGGCTAGGACTTATGATGCACTTCTATCCCAAACTGAATTTCTGTATAATTTCCTGAAATATGACTGCCAACTGATACAGGACCTACAAATGATATAGGGGAAATATTACTCCCAACCTGCTGTATGTCAGATATGTTGAGTTCATGTTCCCCCAAAATCAAAGAATGAATTGTAAGAAACAACAGAGGTTAAGAGTAGGAATATTTATTGAGGGAGAGATAGCTCCTGAGAGACAGGAGGGGGTATGAGTGGGTTGCCATGGACCCCACTTTCCAGAGGAAGTTTTATAGGGCAAAATCACGAGGTGGGTACAATGTGGTACAAAACTATGATCAACCAATAAGATTACAATTATAGCCGCTTAGGTAATATCGATCCAACGGGGAAGCAGGTCATGCAGCTTGGAAAGAACAAGACATTTTTGATCTCATTTATGAGATTATAGGGGAAATTAAATATCGTAGCCCACATGTGAAAGGTTGTTGCGCATGTAAGAGGTGCAAGGGAATTAGGATTAATTTTACTTCAACTACGGGATGGACAGATGAGGAGAAAATGGAGCAGAAACACTAACTATAGTAATCAGTTGGGAAAATCTGATACTTTTTTTTTTTAATAATATCTGGTGAGATTTTATTTTTTTTTTTTGTGGGTACCGGGGGTCGACCTCAGGACCTCACGTGCCAGCAGGAGCCTGTGCCGCTGAGCAATATCACGGCCCTTTTTTTGTGTGTGGGTTCCGGGAGTTGAACTGGGGCCCTCGCGCTTGCCAGGCAGGCGCTTAGGCCGCTGAGCCATCTCACCGGCCCTCTGGTAAGATTTTTAATGCAAGACTTTATGAAGAAAAGAAATAGATTCAGTGAAAATCAACTATAAAATGATTCTCAAGTTGTATTGACTATAGAATTAGTTTATACATATCTTGGTATTCATCTCAAATTCCTCTACAAGTTTGGCTGGAACTGCTGGGATACTTAATGACTTAAAGACTCCAAAACTCTCATCCTTAAGTAGGAGATAAACACCTGCTTGGAGGCTGTTGTATTATCATTCCGAGAACAAAAGGTACATTTCCACTGTTTTCCCCATCTTTCAGTGAAGTCTGCGGATTATTTCCCTCCCCTATGTCTCTAGCATATTTCTTGTGAAGAGCATATTTCTTGTGAAATGGATCGTATTTTTGCTTTTCCTGATTGTCGCTTTTATACACGGGGACTTTTAGGAGGAGTTCTGTTTTGTTTTGCTTTGTTTGCTACTGGGGATGGATCCTAGGGCTCCTGCATGCTACACAAGTGCTCTACCACTGAGCTGCACCTCAGTGCCCCAAAAAGGATTTTTAAGTAAAGGAAATTATGTTAATTTTGTTACCCATCAATTCATTAAATTTTGTTGCTCTTTATACTAGAGGTTCTGCTGACTCAATAGAAACATATCTCCAAATGATAGCATTTTGCCTTCCTTTATCTGATACATATTTTAAATACTTATCTAGCAAGGTTTTGGCTTTGATGTACAGAAGAATGAAAAATGTTATTATAAGGCAGTGGTAATTACTACTTCTTGCCTATTCATTTAATTGCGGTTTTACTGTTTTGGAAATTCTCATGGCTTTTGCTTTGAGGTTTTTTAAATTACAATTAGAAAATATCAATACATTTGTATCTTCAGGTATTTTAAAAATTGTAAATGCACATTTATCTTATGAAGTACATTTTTAACATGCATAGTAAGTGTTGTTTGTCTAAGATATATAATAAATATATTCTGAGCTTTTTCAGTATTAAACTATACCAATATTTAAGGCATAGACCTCTTTTAGATACTTTAATATTATTGTCTAAATGGAGGTTTGAATTCTTTTTACTAATATGTTAAAACTTGCATCCATAAACACGTATCAAACTGAGTATCTACATATATGTTGAAATTGATAAGAAGTTTCCTTTTATTGTGGTTGCCTTATAAAAATTTTGTTATCAATCCATGTTGGCATTTTACGAAATGCCAGTTGGAGAGCTGATGGAATTCACTAGCAAAATCACATTCTAAATGTATGAGTAAAAAATATGGAGGCAAGAATTCTCAATTTTATTATGGCAAGAGTTTTGTTTTGAGTGTGAAATTTTTTTTTTTTTTTTAGTTTTAAAATCATAGACTGCTGGGCCGGTGAGATGGCTCAGCGGCTTGAGCGCCTGCCCGGCAAGCGCGAGGGCCCGAGTTCGACTCCCGGATCCCACATACGAAAAAGGGGCCGGTGATATCGCTCAGCGGCACGGGCACCTGCTGGCGCGCGACGTCCTGAGGTCGACCCCCGGTACCCACAAAAAAAAAAAAAAAAAAAAAAAAAAAAAAAAATCATAGACTGCTAAAAGTTTATCTATTCCTACTAAGTTTGCAAACTTATTTCCATGGAGAAATTACTTCCCCTATAATTATAATTTTTGTTTCATTTTCCCAGTGTTTGCTGTCTTTATTTCTCATTCATGATTTATTTTATTAATTTTCCCAGAGAATCAACATTTAGATTTATACATCATTTATCAGTTTTCTAATAATTTTCTTGATTATTCTTTTTTCTCCTTAATTTTATTTTCAATTGATTTAATTGAGTGAGTTGAATGACCATCATTGATATTTATTTTCTATTTACTAAAATAATTATTGATGAGGTCTGTCTTTCTGCTGAGCATGCTTTAGGTACATAATAGAAACATTGTTTCCTACAAAGTTTGCATTGTTAGTGTTTACTTTCTCTAAGACAGATATTGTGATTTACTTAATTCTAATTTTAATTCTAATTCTTATAATTAATTTTAATTATAAGAGTGCTGTTTTGGCTATCTTTGTTCTTGATTTCTCATTTTATTTTTTTGTGATGAGATATAGGGTTATTTATTATTTCTACTCCTTGGAATATGGGTTTGTGTGTTACTATAATATTTTGTTATTAATAAATTGTTATATTTATCTCCTTTATAATTATTGATGGGACAGATATTTTTGCTATTTTTGTTTTATCTTTTTACCTGTTGGTTTTAGAAAAAATTTCACTCTATCTTCTTTGGATAAAGATTTGATAATGGTAATAAAACAGAAGACAGTCTAAAAGGTAAGAAAGCTAATTAAAAGGAGCTAAAAAATACCAAACAGATTCCAAGAAAACTTTATAATAATTTGCATTTCCCTTTTGTTCTTAATATTTTCTTTTAAGTGCAGACTTCTAGGGTTATGGATTTTTTCTCTTACCTACATGAGAGTCCTGGAACAGCCTAGTGTTCATGATAGAAATCCACAAAGATTTCAGGAAGAAATCTTCTTTAGGAAATACCTCCAAGTCCTGAAGAATCAATTTCATATTCAGGATAAGGAAAACAATTTTTTTTTTCTTTTACCGTGGCTAATCCCTATGCCAAGATGGGTATAACTGCCTTTCCAGGGGAAGGCTGTGACTTTCTACCCCGAAATAATTTGAAATGTGCGCTGTCAGAAATGCAGCATGAGAGTTCACTGCCTTTGAGAGGACTTCAGATTCTTCTCCTATCCCAATGACTCGTCATCTGCTTTTGTTTTATTAGAGATGAAGTGTTTTACCATCTGATGGCTCTGTTTAAATTACTCTTTTAGACTACAATTCCCTAAACATAAAATTCATTTAGCATAATGTCATGCTTCGTTGAACCCATCGTACTTTTTTCTTGAGGAAAGTAAAAGAGAAAAAAAAAAACTTGTAACTATCATACATTTTATAGAAAATCACACTTGAGTGCACACATATTTTTAAAAAGGATCTTTTATTTGGAGAGCAGAATTTTTTAGTGTATTTCATAAAAACAACTAAAGGAACATTACTATGTCACGAGGTCTTCTGATTTATTGCTTAAAAATATTCAATGTGAGCCTTGATGTTGAATGTGTTTTAAAAGTTTCATTAAAAATATTATGTTATGAAAATAACATTGTATGAGTTATTTAGCTACACTGCTAATAATAACCAATCATAATTAACTAATAGTGTTAACATAATTAACATCACTAATAACTAATGATGTTAATTTCTGTAATTAATGTCACTACTCTAATTAATGACATAGCCAGGGCATGTTAGTTGATTGCAGTCATTTTGTGATTTACAGGTCCTGACAAACAGGACTTTCAATTGTCTTCATTTACAAAGAAGTAGCACTTTCAAGCAATGATTTCTGAAGGCTCTGCTGTTCTAAATTGTAAAAGTGACATAAGTTCCATTTCTGCAAATCTCTGGAGTCTGTGCAACATATTACAATATCTGGATTATGGTCAAAGTCAGTGTGACTTCAGGTGTTGGTACTCTTCTTGCAGAAGCTGAGGTAAGTTATATAGCGGTCTACATGGATTCCATGTTTCAGGGAAGTTCAGATTTGGGGCTGTTGGAATTACCCGGGGGAAAAATGTCCACTTGTGAATGCAGGGCTGGTGTTGGCCTCTGCTAAGGATTGGTGGTGGAGAATCATCTTTAATATGTGAAGCCAAAATAGATTCAAGAGGAAAAGGCAACAGTGAAATTGGACCCTGGAGACATGAGCCTGGTACCAGGGAGTTAGAGTGTGGACACAGTTTGCATTTTACCCAAGTAGATTAACAGACGTGCTATATTTAAATAAAGAGCTTTCAGAAAAATTAAGTTTAGCACTGGGCATTTTAGATCAGGGCCTACCCCATTTTGGTGTGTTGCTTCGATTTCTGTAGTGCATGATGAAATTGATTAAAGTTAGCATATGCAATTGTTTCAGTACCCATTTTACATTTTTTTTTTTTGAGGGTACCGGGGGGTCGACCTCAGGACCTCGCGCTCCAGCAGGCGCCCGTGCCGAGCCAAAGGTGCACGGGACAGGGAACAGCCCTGTCTCTGTCTGAAAACAGCACAGCAACTGGGAGAGAGACACCGCCACCAAGAGAAACAGGGTAAGGAGATGGAGGATGCTAAGGGACATACAGAAAGTACTGGCTGAAGACTCACACCCCAGGCCCCCACATCTGGAGGCCAAGATCAGCCCCATATCCAGCACAAACTCTACTGCAGGCTTGGCAGTGTTATCCAGTAGTTTTGGAGTCTTGGTGGACACCAGAGGAATTTTGTTTTTTATTTTATTTTTCTTCTATTTTGCTGGTTTGTTTCCTGTTCCTTTTTGTTTGTTTGTTTTTTACTTATATTTTTGTTCTAATCTATTTGTCTTCTTTCCTGCTTTCCTCAATTTAACTGTCTAGACTTAATAATATTTTCATGAGTGAATAGTCTCTCTAATTTTTCTGGTCAGCTTCAATAATCACTTGCTTACTCCTTTATTCTTTCTCTTCTGCCCTCTTCTCTAGTATTCCAAAGCTGGGGTGATCATCCTTCATCCTCCAGCCTGGCTTCTATTTTATTTCTTTTCAGTTATCTCTGTTCTATCCACTATCCTTCTTAAATTTCCCCACCACAGAGTAAAAGCACTCTACCAAGGGGAAACATTTTGCATATAGGCTCCCAATTTATGATTGATTCTGTTACATAACTGTAGATTTTGCTTCTATGGTTAATGGTACAAAATTAATAGTTACCACAGGTTGTCAGTTTCTGAACTGTGCTTGGTGCTATTGATAGTGATAATTATATGACTTCAGCAAGGATGTCATATCTGTTTTAATCAGTTGTTCTCACTTCTGTAACAAAATTGGGAAGTTCTGGGGTAATAACCTCACCACACCCCAGCACCAAAGGACTGGGGACTGAGCCAAACAGATTCCAACATCTCACTCTTAATGAATTGGAAAGGTAGGATCTTGGTACAGGCACAAACCAAGAACCTCCTACACACATAAGACACCCTGAGGAACAAACCTTGCCTAGAGAGGTCTTGATACGAGTGATAAATCTACCTACTACAAAAATTTATAAGGATCAACACAGAAAACAAAATAAAAAAATTTTAAATAGAAAATGGCAAGACACAGAAACAAAATGCAACCTTGGACCTCAAGCCCACCCAGAATGAGTCCAGGAGATGAGGAGTTAGAGAAAATTGGAAGACACACATCTGACATTTCAATGATAGCAACCAAAGTAAAGAAACAAACCCATGAGGCTATAGAGGAAATCAGATCAGAAATAATCTCTCAGGTAAAAAAAGAAATGCCAACATTTATAAAGGAATTGCTCAGCAAATCTAGAGTAGAGATAGATAAAAAAATAGATGATGATAGGAAGACAATGGAAACCATGAATGATCAATACAGGAAAGAGACAGAATGTATGAAGTGGATTCAAACAGATATCCAGGAAGTTAAAAATTCCTTTGAAAGCTGACAAAACACCTTAAATGAACCTGAAAACAGACTTTCAGACCTTGAATAAAGGATCTCGGCTAGCAATCATGAAAGGAAAGATCTCTTGAAAATAACAAAAGAGCAGGAAATAACTAACAACTGCAAGACGATGCAAAGAAAATAATACAAGAACAAGTGGAGTCAATGAAAAAGCAGGAGCCAACACAAATGACATAGAAAAAAACTATTTGCAGGGCCGGTGAGATGGCTCAGCGGCTTAAGCGCCTGCCCGGCAAGCGCGAGGGCCCAAGTTCGACTCCCGGATCTCACATACGAAAAAGGGGCCGGTGATATCGCTCAGTGGCACGGGCGCCTGCTGGCGCGCAAGGTCCTGAGGTCAACCCCCTGGTACCCACACACACACAAAAAAAAACTATTTGCAGAATAGCAGAAAATTTCTCAAGCATGGGAAAAGAATGTGACATACAGATAAGTGATGCATGCAGAATTCCAATTAGCTATAACCAAAATAAATCTATACTCAGACATATAATAATCAATATCTCAGAAATTCAGCAGAACAACAGAATACTAAAAGCTGTTAGAGAAAAGAAACAGATCAGCTATAAAGGAAAGCCCATCAGAGTCATGGCAGACTTTGCAACACAAACTCTCAAATCAAGAAGAGCTTGGAATGAAGTATTTCAAGTCCTGAAAGAAAACAACTTCCAAACCAGATTGATGTACCCTGAAAAACCATCTTTCAAAATTAATGGAGAAATAAGATACTTCCATGACAAAGAACAACTGAAGAAATTCATGACCACCAAATCAATCCTACAAAGAATACTAAAAGATATTCTAGACAGAGATAAAAATGACCACAATTCCAAGAACAAAAACAGAAAGAAACCACCAGGCAGGGCAAGCAATTAAACAGAGAGGAAAAGCAGGGAACCAGCAGCAGGAAAATATCATGACAAAGATAGGCCAATACATGTCAGTTATAACCTTCAATGTAAATGGCCTCAATTCTCTAATCAAAAGAAACAGACTGGGGGCTGGGGATATAGCTCAGTAGCACAGCGCCTGTCTGGCAAGCACAAGGCTGTGAGTTTGATTTCTGGTACCAAAAAAAAAAAAAAAAAAAAGAAACAAAAGAAACAGACTGGCAGAATGGATCAAGAAACAAGATCCAGAGGCTGGGGATTTAGCTCAGTGGCACAGCGCCTGCATGGCAAGCATGAAGTCTTGAGATCGATTCCTGGTACAAAAAAAACAAAACAAAAACAAAAACAAAAAAATAACAAGATCCAACTATATGTGTATACAAAAAACACATTTATCTCCAAAAGAAACACATAGACTGAAAGTCCAAGGATGGAAAACAATACTCCATGCAACAGGAACCCAGAAAAAAGCAGGAGTAGCTATTCTGTTTGTAGACTATGTGAACTTCAAATCAAGAATGATCAAAGAGATAAAGAAGGTCACTACATACTTGTTAGGGGAAAACTTCAAGAGTAAGAGATAACAATCATAAATATACATGTACCAAATATGGGAACACCCGACTATATCCAACAAATATTAATAGACATGAAAAACCAAAAAAGCAATAATACAACTGTAATGGGGGACCTTAATACCCCATTGTCACAAAGAGATAGATCAACTAGACAAAAAACTCAGCAAAGAAATAACAGAACTGAACCAAACCTATGAACAAATGGACTTCGCAGATGTTTACAGAGTTTTCCACCCAACAACATCAGAATACACGTTCTTCTCAGCTGCACCTGGGTCGTTCTCTAAAATAGACCATATACTAGCCCCTAGAACATGCTTAAGTAAGTGCAAAGGAACTGAAATTATCCCATACATATTATCTGACCGTAGTGCAATGAAATTGGAAGTTAATGGCAAAATAAACCATAAAAGCTCCATAAACACTTGGAAATTAAATAACACCCTCCTGAACAATCAATGCTAGTTCATTGAAAAAGAACGGTTTGTGCTTATATTGTTTGGTCAGTTTTTCATGCCCATATCTTGTACTCTGAGCAACTACTTTGAAGATAACAATACCCAATATATTAACCATTGTTAATCCCCTATTAGCTTGTTTTGAAACTGTATCATTGTTTTATTGTTTTTCTCTTCAAAATAAAAAAAATAGAAATTCATAAATTCACAGTCCTCTGAGTCGTGTGATGAAATCTCATGTTACCCTCTGTGTCCTGCTGAAATGGGAAATGTTCTCTTTGTGCATCATATTTATGCCATACATACTTCCTGTCCATGGGTCAGTTAGTAGCTCTTGTGGTTTATTAGCTTGGCTGTCATGGTAATGCAATGCTTGTGTTCGTGTAGCTCTTACTTCACTGAATAATAGCCCTGAATCATAAGAGTAATGATGCTAACAACTTTATAAAATTGCTGTATTTCTTGCCTAATTTATAAATTAAACTTCAGCATAGGTATGTATGTGTTGCGACAGACAGTATATAGAGAGTTCAGTAGTATTTGTTGTTTCAGGTACATACTATGGGTCTTGGAACATCGCCCCTGCAGATGAAGGAGGGAGGGGAGGCTGCTTACTGTATGATACTGTCAGCTTATAATTCTTCAACAGTTGCATGTTGTCTAAAGATAATGTACCTGCTGATTTCTATGCCATAGTGTGTTTTTCATGAACTGATGAAAAATACAGGCCAGCTGAATATAGACTGGCCTATCAAAGTGTGTTAGAGTTTGGATGAAAAATATCCCCCAAAGGCTCATGCTAATCCACTGATGGCTGGCCGTGGGTCTTGGTTAAAGGAATTACGTCATACAGTACATAACCCGGAAATGATATTTCCTGTTACCAGCCCCTTCCTCTCACTCTCATTCTCTGTCTTTATTCTTCCTGGTTCCATGAGGTGGGCAGCTTTCCCCTCCTATGCCATTTCTGCCTCCGAGCCAGAAATGGAGGCAGAAACCTCTAAAACCACAATCCAGAATAAATCTTTTCTCCTTCTCGTTGTGTATATCAGGTATTTTGTCCCAGCAACAGAAAGGTGACTCACGCAATCGTACTTCCCTTACTGGCAGGGTGGCTGTCTGGATGCTTTATGCCACTGACATCCTTAGTTCTAAATCTCAGTGTCTGAAGGAGTCCTGTCGGCAGTGTACATATACCTTCCGCCATGCTGAAATCATTTCAGAAGACTCTTCTAGAAAACCCTCTGTGACTAGATATCCACATCTGTTTTCATCTTTAGCATACCTGTGCTAAGTAATTATCCTTTGGGATTTTGTTTACATATATATCATCCCACTACAGACTCTATTGTATGTGAAATACAACATATTTTGTTTTACTCTGTGATTTTTGGATGCTCAGCACTATGCTTGCAAATTTTCAAGGGCTGAAAAGAGGATGTCAAACTGACACCATCTACAGTTTTTCCCTCACCTCGAACTAACAGCAGAACTGAAAAACAACAGGGAAGTTTGTCTTACCAGTAATGAAAATATCTTTAATCAGTAAAATTATTTGTGTTGATTAAAGCTAGTGCCTTCTACCCACACTTCTTTGTTTACTATAGATCAAAACACTCAACCAAATAAATATATTTTTAGGGAGATTTAATGTAGTCTGAAGGTCCCCCAATTTACAGACATTAAATGGGAAAGCTCCATTTAATTTGCATTAAATTTAGCAAATGAGTCACAGTGGTAAAGTAAACAATTCTGGGGACCAGCAGCTCTCCAACCAAGCTGGGTTTCCAAGACAACACTAAGGATGAGAAGGGCCAAAATATTTCCTGAGAGCCACTCATAAAAGGGGTTTAAAAATGTTCCAGTATATCCATTCCTTCAGAGTTCCTGCTTGGAAAGACACAAGCTTGTATTTTTCACTCATTTTCCCAAACATCTTCAAGTCAAGAGGTTGTGGGTGGGTGTTGATGCTTTGGTTATCATCAGGGAACCGAGATTTGCGGCACGTGAGGGCTTACTGCAGGCAGAAAAAGACGAGTCTGGACGTCCGTTTGAAAAATGTGCTTTTCACCAAGTCTGGATTCCTGATAGAGCTGCTTGTGCTTCAATATAGCAATACAATAAACACAGCAAAATCATAGACATCTTTGGTGACAGTGACATTAATAGGCAAGGACAATGAATGATACAATAAACATAGCAAAGGCATAGACATCTTTGGTGACAGCAACATTAATAGGCAAGGACAATGAAACCTGGACAGAGAATTTAGTGTCCAAGTTTAGAATTTCTGACAAGACATCCCTCTCATTGCTAGCCAAACACATTGATCTCATGCTCATTTTTATAGCTCAGTGCATAAGGAATTATCCAGCTACAGCAGTGGCAAGCATCTGGCTGGGTTGAGGAGTACACTGAAGACAAATTGTGATTCTTTAAATGACATTTTCTAAGTTCTGCTAAGTTCCAAACAATGGCTTTGGACACCATAATTATTTCACCTGCAGAGATTAATCTAGTAGAGAGGAGAACTATCATTTTTGCCTATTTACTTTTATCTTACTCAATTTGGGGGAACACATTGACTAATACTTTAAAATACACCCGAGCCCTGTCTTGTTTTGAATATTTTGATGAAGACAGTTGAGTTAATTATACTACAAACTGGGTTTATAGGGTGTCACCACAATTGATTCACATAAAAATTCTTTCTTCTTCTCATATATTCCTTTCTGTCCCTGTTCCCCATTACATTTCCCTTTTCTGTCCCATAGGCAACCATATAATATGCTTAATATGAGCTCTGTGCTCATGTGTCCTTATGAAATGTATATTGTTTTGTATGTATTTCGTGTTCACATATATAATATTGATATACATCCCGTTGTATGTTCATGGTTTTCTCTAAACTATGCTTTTTAAGTTTTTATGTTGTGAAAAAATATGTATTGGTTATCTATTGCTGAGTAATAAATTATAACAGTATCCCTAAACTCTTCTCTTCATCTGCCCAATCAAGGGATGGTGGACTTTTCCTGTAGTATAATTCAGATAACATAGACACTATGTTACTTAAATGATTTTGATTGGCTTTTTTCATTTCTGCCATGAAGTTGGTAGCCACAAGGGACTGGATCCTTCTAACAATCTGAGGAAGCTTAGAAAGGGCTCCTCGCCTTGGGTCTTAGTTATTTCCCCAGCACGGAGATGAAATACCCAACAGCCACAATATAAAGGAGGAATTGTTTGTTTTGTCTCACAGTTTCAGTCCATGCTCAGCTCGCTCCAAGGCAGAAATAGAATGGTAGAAAAGCATGGCAGAGGAAAAGGTGTTCAAGCCATGGCAGCCAGGAAGCAGAATGAGAAGGGAATAGCTGGGAAGAGAAGGGAAGAGCTGAGGACAAGAATACACCCTTCCATGTCATACCTCCAGTGTCCTACCTCCAACCAGATCCCATCTCCCAACAGCACACTGAGCTATGGACTCGTTAATGGACGAATCCACTGATGAGAACAGCACCTCCATGATCCAATCGCCCTCTAAACACATGAGGCTTTTGGGGGACATTTTAAATCTAAACGCTAACACAGTGATGCTGAAACTTTTAGAGCTTTCAGTAGCAATCAGCTCGCTATAGCATGCGTGCCGTAGGCTTACCACCAGTGCTCTAACACATGGTCACGCCTAAAAATGAGAACACAACCACTGTGCACATCGTGACTGAAGCCTTGTGAAACTTGGATCAGAAGTCCTACCAAAGACATATCCAGACTCCTGACCCACGACAACATGGAGGTAATAAATATATTTCAAGCTACTAAGTGGGTGTTAATTTGTTACACAGCAATACAGAATATAACCCCTAATGATGGCTCTGACCACTTCACAAAGTTGGTTCTTTGTTCCTCAAATGACTGGATGGACCAGCAGCCAAGATGCCCTTTGTTTTCCTTACTTTTAGCTATTTCCTGATACTTCAGTGCTATGATATGAAGGTGTCCTGTGAATTTCATATACGGAAAACTTAACCCCCTAACTATAAGTTTCTAGTATTTGGAGATGGACCAGGTCAGAACACCTGTTTAGGGCTTTCCTCTCTTGTTCTGTGCATCACTTCTCCTTGGGCCTTTGGGTATGTTGTATTTTGGGTGTTTCTCCCCACATTCATGTGTTGGTATTTGGAGATGGAGCCCTTGAGAGATATAATGAGGGTTCTGTCCTCTTTCTACTCAAGAATTAATGGACTAATGGGTTGTCCAGGGAATGGCTTGGTTATCAATATGAGCTCTCCCTGGTACACTTGCTCTACCTTGCCATGAGATGTCCTCTGCCATGTGATGATGTGGTAAGAAGGCCTTACCAAATGCCAGTGTCATGCTCTTGGAAGTCCCAGCCTCCAGAACTGGGAGCTAAATAAACCTCTGCTCTCTACAAATTTCCTGCTCTGTGGTATTCACTTACAGTGACAGAAAACAGACCGAGACACTGCAGTTCTGTAATACAGACTCAGATAGCTCTTCCAATGTGGTATTCAGGATTTCAGCTCTGGGTTGATGAAGTCAAATTGTTTTGATTTAAATCCTTGATTCAGTGACCTGAGAAATTCAGTGCCATTGATTCCTTTTGTGTAAAGTGAAGATTATTGTACCAGCCGTCCCACAATTATAAAAAGAAGATTAAATGAGATAATCCATGGATGTACTCCAAGTGCTGTCACCTGAGTGCTCACCAAATAACACCCAGATTTGTGACTGCTTGTCGATTTCCTTGTTAGTGACTTTGTGTGCTGTAGGCAACACTAAGTTCTTCATAGATAGATGATAAACTTATCAAGAATAAGTAAAAAGAAATAGCAACATTATTTGGTATCAATTAGAAGAAATGCTTGGAAAGAAAAAGAGCCTATCAATCTATTCCATTTTTGGATACAAAAGTCAACTGTATTTTGTTTCCTCTTGACTTTTTTGATTGAAATCTATTTTAATAATAAGTCTTCCTGAGTTTAATATCAGTTTTCTACAGCACCAAATCTTGTCCACTGCAACATTCTGCCACTGGAGAAGTACAAGAGTGATTTATAGACAAAATTCAGGTTTGACCTTCTCAGTCACTCATGTCACTCTGATAAAGTTTCTCCTTTTTCCAGAGCTTAAATCTACCTCACAATGCAAACTTTGTGAGCACCAGAATAGGGGCAATTAAAACTCCCCCTGAATTATGTGAATGTACAAAATTATGTTTCCTCAAGTAAAAAGGAGCCAATAGGCAGCACACTTCATCACAGTAACTGGGGATGAGAACCTTTTGTCTTTATCAGCTGTGGGAGCCCCGCAACCTTTTTTTTAAATCTTTACCATTCAGAAACTCTACACAAACAGTAGCCACGTTTCATGACTTCTAGGTACAATGCGCTCATCCTGTATGTGCAATAAACACACATTTTCCTGAGCTCTCTGCTTCTCTCCTCTCTCCAGGAACCATGCCTGAAGCCCTCCTTCCCCAAATAAATACTCGATGCCATCTGTTTAACAGGCAAATTGGAAAGAGGATTATAACTTTCTGACACAACAAGACTAACTCTGCAAGAAAGTGCGACAGCAGCGGGAAGCTGCAGAGGTAGTTTTCGTTTTGGAATTATGGGGGGACAGCATGGCAGAAAAATCTCATACAGCAGTGATGGAAAATGTAGACACTTCCTTCCAAAGGGGAGGGGCAAAATGTTTACCTCTTGAAAGAGAAATGATGATAAAAACTCAAGCCAGTGATTGCTATGGAGCTGTGCGCAAATACAGCCCACGATCTATTTTGATAATTCAACTTTTATTGAAGAGAAGTCCCACTTATGTGTTTGTGTATTTTGTGTCTCTGGCTCCTTTCTTGTGACAATGACAGAGTTCAGGAGTTGAACCCAAAATTGTATGGCTCACCGAACCTCATGTATTTAGTATCTGGCCCTTTCCTAAGAAGCACGCTTCAACAGGTAATCTACATTGACTTTAGAATCAGTAAGATCCAAATTTCAGAAGGTAATCGCATCCTTAATATTTGGTCCTCTTGATTCTAGTCAATAGGCAGAACTAGGAGTTGTTTATAAAAGGGCCATGGCTATCTGATCCTGTACATACATAATTCAAGAAAAAATGAGCCATCCTTCTTCCACTTTTTCTGCTTATGATGGATGTTATTTCTGAGAAAAGTAAACAGGAAAAGTGGCTCTTCAGCAGTGTGCATCTGAATGGTGAAACTACTGTACATATTTTCTTTATGCTATTCCCCAAATAAAAGTGTAGTTAAATGTTTCCCAACTAATTTTTAAATATTTTATACCATTGGGAGAAATATACATTGAATTCTGTGATTTTTTTTTTTTGTGGGTACCGGGGGGGTCGACCTCAGGACCTCGTGCGCCAACAGGCGCCCGTGCCGCTGAGTGATATCACCGGCCCCTTTTTCGTATGTGGGTTCCGGGAGTCGAACTCGGGCCCTCGCGCTTGCCGGGCAGGCGCTTAAGCCGCTGAGCCATCTCACTGGCCCTCTGTGATGATTTTTGAAGAGCGTTTACTTCAAAGAATGGAAAACTGACTTGGAAAACTTATCATTTACATGTTGAGGTGATTGGGAGACAAAGAATAAGGTCGTGGTCAGAGTGTCCTGGGAATATTATCTTTGAATTTGCACGAGGAAATACAATTCAAGTAGAATAAAGCTGATATGGTTTCTTGGAACATAGAAAAGTTGCAAAGTGAAAATTAACAAATTACCACAAAATAAATTGGAGAGGAAAAATGAAAAACAACCCCACTGAATATGTGTCTGGTGTTAGATTTGACTTTTAGTTTGTGCTATGCTGAGCAACAGAAACTGGGGTGAAGCACTTGCTTTTTTCAAAACATCCTTGATTAAACATCTGTTCTTGCTCACCCATACCCTCTGTGAGTACTTTTGTGCTTCCATGCTTGAATATTTACCTCTAGAAGATGACCCTGTGCCTGGTACATGTCCTGAATACTTCGTAAAGCCACATACTGCACAAATGTTTCCCCTGACCCACTCTTGTTCATTTCTCATCAGTCATGTCTCATATGCTTCCAGTTCCACCTGTATACCTTTGTTAATATTCATTTGCACAACCTTCAATTAGTGGTGGCCAGTAAGAGGGTGCATTTCTCTAGTACTGCTACACAGCATCTCAAAGAAAGAACACTATGCAGAATTGCCAGCACTAAGGAATAGAGTTTATATATTAACTGTGTGGTGAAAGTGTAATGCTTTAGTTTCCTTCCCAGTAGGATGAGAGTCTGAAGTTTCTGGCAGAAGACTCTGGGAGTCAGTGAGAAAGATTCTGTAGAGCTTGGCAGGAGCCCAGTTTCAGAAGGAAGCCAACATAACCATCCCTACAGGTGACGCCATCTTTGGCCCACTGGAAGAGTTCCACTTGTGTCAACTAAATATTGTTCTATTAAAAAAAAATATCCACTTGGATGATGGAGTTGCCACAAAGAGGTAGCTATGTGAGCAAGAGCAGATGTATCGATCAGGAACATGTCCTCACCTTAACCATCTCCCTGCTTGAATTTAACCAGAACGCTTTAGAATGAACACATTTGGGATGAAGAAATTAATCTTGGCTTCACTCTTGCATATGTAAAATTGTTCTACCAATGAATAGACTGGCCTGTTTTTATGCCAGGCTCTTCAATTAGGAGGAAAACAAAAAATATCATTGTTGGGTGAGGAGAGGAGGTGCCCAAAATGTGAACTTTCCAAATTAGGTGATGGGGTAAAAAAAGAACTCTGTTGATGCCAGCATACCTTAATAATGGAAAAGTGAAAAAAAAAAAAAAAAAAAAAGACTTAGTAACATTTACTTCTATTCAGTTTTAGGTCAACAAGCAAGGTATAGGAAAAAAAATAGTCACATGGAAGACTTCTCAAATTAGCACGGAATCTGCTCATGGGAACCATTTGCAATTGAAAGACAGCAACTTCCGCATATTTAAGAGATTAAAAAACAAACTAAAATGTACATACATATACTGCTCACCCCCCAAAATAAGGAAATTGACGGGCCTCATTTGGCCTGTCAACAGTTAAATCTGGCAAGTCACTTGCTAGAACAATTTAAAGCGGCTTCTGTCTAAATTCGACTTTCACATTTAAGAATGTGCTCATGCCGTAGTGGCTCAATTGTGTAAAATACACTCTCAGTGAGGTCTGTCTGAGCCTGGCCTCTCCCATGCCACAACTTTAGCCAAAGCTGGTTTGATTTATGAGAAGGCTGAAGAGACCATATTCATGGTCCGCCAAGTTCAGCTTTCTGCAGAGCATCCCCTGGACCTCGTGGCTGTGCGGTGGCCTCATTCACAATCCTGGGAAGCATTCTCCAAGAGTGAGGTGGGTGACAGCAGTTTGGCTCTTCTGCTAATATTTCTTCTTGTTATTTTCCATTTGAATAAAGAGATCACTTTTTATTTGGAAGTAAAAATCTCTTCTCTAAAGAAGGTGTGTTTTCCTTTGGCACACCTACAACAGTTTGTTTACATTTCCTTCAGTTCATTTATTTTGTGTGTGTGACCATTATTTTCTTTCAGAAATAAGATAACACAGAGAGCTTAATATGAAACAACTACTGGTGGAAAAGCAGGAACATAGGCAAATCTTCTTGTGATTCATCTTACTCTACTGGACTGCCACAAATACAGTTCATAGGCTCCCTTTGTGAATCTGGGTCGCCATTAAGAAACCTCCACTCTTCTACATCCCAACATAATCCTGCTAATTCAAGAGAAGAAAGAATAATGCTTTGTGGTAGGTTCCAATCGGAACAACATCACGAAACATTTTGGACAGTATGCATTGTGTTGCAACAAAGAGAAGCACAAGTAAGAAAGAGTGATTTCTTTATCTTGATAGAGGAACAAATTATGCAAGAGATGATAGCTAATTATTCTGCAGCATCTACCATAACCTGTTTATTCTAAATCAGAGGAAAAGAATGTCCTTCCTGGATCTTGGATTACTTTCTGTGTTCACAGACAAAAAAAGAATGCATATCTAAGAGAGCCAGTTTCATTGCAGAGAACCATGTCTGTGATGGCAATGTTTTCTGCAATTATGGCATCTTCATTTACTTACATTTTTAAGCTCATCTCTTTATTCTGCAACTGGGACAGCTGAGCAATGAAGCAAGCCCAGCCCATTATTTTCTTTGGAGTCTTTAAGTTACCAAAAACATGAGCTTCTTTCTTTCAAAATGAACAAGTAATCCTATGCAGAGGAGAAAATTGTGCCTTGACGCATAACCAATAAACTCAAATTTACAAGTCAGATCAAGAAATTAAATGCTTGAGGGATACCAATAAAGGAAAATCCCAAATGGCATATCTGGGAGGAACTCTCCACCAAGAAGACGCAAGAGTTCTATTCTTAGATGGAATCTGAGGGTCCCTGAAGAAAGTTCTAGTCCAACACCTCTTATAGTACCTAAGATTCCTGACATTGGAGTCTCCCAGAAATAATTTTGAAAATCCAGTAGTTTCTGCAAGTAGTGATGCAGTTTTATTAGTACCACCCATGCAGGACTTTACAACTGGTTTGTAATTGCCAGATAAATGGTGACTCCTGCATCATTTATTAGGAAAGTTTTACTTGAAGTAGTGGGAGGGCTATGGGTGAGTGCTGTTAGAAGCAGCTGACACAAACAGAAGCCACACATTCTTGAAAATGTGATAAATGGAAGGGGAAAATATCTAGAAAACAGAATTTGAGATTAGAGATGTTATACGGTACTTCGTGTCCTTATTTATGCTCTGTAGAGGCAGTCTTTGCTACCTCAGGATGAAACCTTAATTGGTTTTGCATAAGAAATAGAACACTTACATTCATTCAACAGACTCATGGATATGTGACACCCAATAATTTTAAAGAGAAGTTTACTGAGCTATGACATAGGTGGGCTATTATATTAATTTGCAATGAATGGGACCAATGGGCTTAAATGATTCCACCTGGCATAAAGAAAGTTTATGAAACCTGAATCTGAAAACTATTAGTGGAAGTAATTTGTTCTAATTAAATATATGAGACAATGAAAAGTTTGTGTAAATTGAAACGTGATTTTTCTTCTCATAAAAACTAGTATTTTATGTAATGCCGTTAAATATTTTTATCCAATCCTCAACTTGAAAATCCATCCTCAGCAATATGACAGTGTTGTTCTAGGAAGTTAGTTGAATGAGACTGAGGATCCCCACATTTATCAGAAGAATTTTTGGACATATTATTATTTATGACAAAAACAGCAGATCCTATTCTGTGGCAAAGTCTTCATCACCCACTTCTGGTGCACACAAAGAACACTGTAAACTCTAGGAAGTTTCTTTGAAATGGTGATGTGTACTTACAATGTGTTATCACCCAAATGGAAGTATTGTGGCATAAGGATATGTATTAGGCAGCTCACTGTTGCTGTGACAAAATACCTCAGATAAACACCTTAAAAAGAGAAAAGATTGGTTTTGGCTCACAGTTTCAGTCTGTGGTCACCTGTATACTCGTTTCTGGGGTGTGGAGAGGCTGGGAATCATGCTGGAGTGTATAGACGCAGTACAGCTGTTTATCTTATGGTGGAGGGGGAGAGACAGAGAAAGAAAGGGGAGGAGGAGGAGAAGGAGGAGGAGGAAGAGGACAAGGAGGAGAAGCAGAAGATAAAGAAAAAGGAGTAGGAGGAGAAACAGAAGACAAAAAGATGGAGGATGAGGAGGAGAAGAGAAGAAGGAGAAAGAGAGAGACAGAGGGGAAAAAGGTCTAGGGACAAGACGTACCCTTCCAGGACACACCCCCAGGCAACTACTTCCTTCAAGTGGACACTACCTCCAGACTTTCTGTCACTTCCCAACATCACCATCAAATTACGACTTTGTCAATGGATTCACCCAATGATAAAGTTAGAACTTTCTTGATCTAATCACTTCCCAAAAGCTTCACTTCTGAATGTTTATGCTTTGGGGACCGACCCTTCAGTGTATGAGGTTTTGGGGGGCATTCCAGTTTCAAACTCTAACAGAAGGGAGCTGAATGCTTCCTGTGTGTCAAGTTATAGAAGGTGGATTCCGAAAGAACCATCCCTAGGGACTGAGGGACAGGCACCTTATTCCTTGGCTGAATACATGCTGATGTTCAGAACTTCCCTGGCTTTCCTGACATTTGATCAAGGCAATATGGGTTGGACCATCATTAAGGGTATTTCTTATTCCCCTGAGAATGAGAGTATTTACAGGAATATAGTGAGTGGCATCTGATGTGATGAACTGAAAAATTCCAAGAGCCGGAGAATCCTGGGAACAAGGGGAGAGTGCATGGCAGAAATGCATGTGCCTTATCCCTCGGGGGATAAGGACATGTTTGGCTGAGGTTATATGGAAAGCTCTGTCTTAAAGTTAGTACGTTCAGCTGGTACAACCTTAGAGAATTTTGGCATGATCAGCCTGGGGGTGTGACACTTGGGGAAGGAGTTTGGCAGGTCAGTGAGACGCCTGCCCAAGAACACTTCACCCCTCTCAGAGAGCTCTCCCAAAGAGCTCAAATTGGCAATCCATGAAAAGACCAACCTCTCACAAACACCTGCCGCGAAGTCAGCACTGATCCCCAGCCAACACTATCAAAGTGAACCCTGAAAAAGCAAGACTGGTCCACGCAATCAACTTCTGCCCTTTTCATTATAGTCACGTTTCCTGCTCCAACTCTGTAAGAGGCAAAGGAAGAGCAGAAGAAAGAATGGAACAGTACTCCCTGCCCTTCTCCACGCCCTTGAGTGACAAGGAGGGGGAAGAAGGGGTTAGCATTGGATCCAAATTTGAAATCAGAACTTACACTGAAAGAGACATTTTGATACTAGAAAATGAGAATTATAAAAACGAGGCATTTCCTCATAATTGGAAATGCGTGAAAGGCAGTGGCGTATGGTCCAGATGTCTCTTCATGTGGGAAAAGGTTTCTAAGATGGAACATTTTAAGGAAAACTAAAGCCCTTTCCTCTGTGTTGCCCATTTGGTTCAGAATTGTGCAATTCATCAGCTGCATTTTTATTCCAGTAGATTGTTGCATGCATTTCTCTGGTTTCTCTAGTACACTAACTTCTCCAAACAGCTGGATTCTCATTTTTTTTTTTTTTGTACTGGGAATCGAACTCAGGACCTCACACTTGCCAGGCAGATGCTGTGCCGCTGAGCTGTATCCCCAGCTTGGATCCTCATTCTTATTGCATTTCAGCTTCTATTCAACCAGACCTGAAAGGACAGACCTGAAGGAAAGGAGCTTTTGGTTTCATTATCTCTCTCCAAGGAGGCTTTTGAGGTTGTTTTTCCTAATCAAGCCGCCATGAACTTTGAATACTTCGGATATATCTCTGCATACTGTACTATAACTTCCTTTATTATTAAGATAGTAAAATGTTTTGTCACTTTCTCACCAAGAACATCTTTTAAAAATGTACCTCTTAGATAATTTACTTTCTCTACCTGCCTCAGGTAAAGTGAAGAAGTGAGTCTACAGCCCATGGCTTCCCATATTGTGTACGAAGGTGCCACGGGGTACAGAAAACTGACCCCATGGCCACAATCCACTAGGTTAATCATTAGAGTGTGAGGTGCCATGGCACGGGCCACACTGCCCATCACACCGAAGGGGTAGCATCCATTCTGGATTCTACATATAGGCAATGGAATGGCCCCTATAACTCCTCATAAAGTGTTCTGCTTTTATGTCTGCATCAGGGCTGTGTATGAACATCTCTCACATTTCCAGATTCAGGCTTCATGGTCCATACGATCACAGCATTTGCTGGAACATTAATAGAGAATAATACGTATGCAGGAGGATTGAAAAATATTTGTAGCACTACAGCAGATGGGGAACGGGTAGTTTTCAATGGGGATCATCCTGTGCATCCCTCAAACCAGCCCCACAAGAAGTTTGCTTATGAAACCAATTCCATTAACCCATGGGAGAGGCCCATCAGTGATGCATAGCTATAGCTTTACACCTTTTAGGAGCAGAGATATAATAATATAATAGAACTTGTAGATTTGTATTGAATGCCATAACATTTTATTCATTGTGATAGAAGGTGCACATTGAAATTAAAACACCAGAACTCTGTGAAATTTTAGTGGGTCTCATTCCATGGTGAGGAAAACTTCAGATCAGACATCAAAACTACATTAACTTCTGCCTCTCTATCAGTTTGCATGGTTTTCAGTATGATGCTCCAATCAATTACACCATTAAGTTTATTTGATACAAAGCCAACAGAATGGCTATCTAGACACATGGCATTAAGAGTAACTGAAATTCTTGTTGTGAAGTAGTGTTAAAAAGGAGGCTGTCAATTCCTTCATTAAAGTATGGAATGCTGTGGGAAAACAGGCAAGAGAAGCTAACTGCACTTAGAGGACCCCTGGTCAGATGTCTTTTGAGCTGGGCTTTGTAGGTTTTCTGCCAGGTGGAGAATGGAATAAGATTCCAGACACAGGAAGTAACTTGACTAAAATGTCCCAAGAGTCTTGCAGCCTATGTTATTTCCATTTATTTCTTGGATTCTTTGGGCAAAGCTGATACTGGACAAAGTGAGGGTAATGGCAGCAGTATTTCTTTTAAGCATAGAACACGGACATGGGTGTAGATAAAGATCACCAGGGAGAGAAAGGGCATGGGTAGGCAGAGATCTCATCTATAACTGAAGAGCATTTTCTGCTACTTTAATTTACTGACAAATGTGTTGGGTGAGAGATTTTGATCCATTCTATTTTATCAAATTAACCTATGTCCCATTTTAATCCCTAGCAAAAAAGCGTGAAACATCAAAATATCAGAGCATGAAG
Organism: Erethizon dorsatum; assembly: GCA_028451465.1. Lineage (NCBI taxonomy): Eukaryota > Metazoa > Chordata > Mammalia > Rodentia > Erethizontidae > Erethizon > Erethizon dorsatum. Next base: position 6,168,995 of record CM051843.1, on the reverse strand, counting down.
TTCATAGGAGGATCGCGTCAGGCACAGCCCTGAAGAGATTTCAAAAATGGTGAAATTGAAAAATAAAAAAAAAATAACGAAGACCAAGCCATGTACGCTTTCCGGGTCAGACAGCTGTGTAGTATATTTTCTACTGAATCTAGTTCTAGATTGAATCCACATGAATACAATAAATTAATGAGCTACACACTTGTTTTGATGAGAGGGAGACAGAAAGAGATATTTTGCTGCACATAGTTTCTGCCAGCTGGAAAGCCCAGTCCTCTTTTCTCTTCTGATTTTAATAAACAAAATCTATGAGCCCTGTCACAGCCTCTTAGTAAGCAGTAGATGGTGCTCGTGATACCCAGTGCTTCAGAGGACACATCTCACTTTTTTCCTAAATCTAATCCTGGCATGAGCTTTATACCGTTTTGAGCATTATACTCCGTGCTGAGGATTTGTGAGAACGCTGCCAATAGCTTTGTACTTACAGTTCCATAAATAATGTCATCTTAAAATACCATGTGCACATTCCCCCATTGCATGGTTGAAGACAGGCCGCAGGGCTGGGTTGGATGGTGGCGGTGCCCCTCTGGTATGGGGTCCTCCATGCCCCAATGCCTAGATGACTAATAGTGTCAACTGAATCATCTTTAATCTCATACTCTGTCTGCACAAGTACAGATTTTTGTTTCTTTGAGACATTTAGCAAATCAAAAGTTCCAGTTGTCCGAACATGAAAACAAAAATGATTTTGGGCCAGTGAGATAGCTCAGTGGCATAAGCGCCTGCCTGGCAAGCGCGAGGTCCTGAGTTCAACTCCCGGAACCCACAAACGAAAAAAGGGCCGGTGATATTGCTCAGCGGCACGGGCGCCTGCTGGCGTGCGAGGTCCTGAGGTCGACCCCCGGTACCCACAAAAAGAAAAAAAAAATGATTTTGAGTTTACTGTCATCAGATTAATTTTTGAAGTCACTCTTCCTGAAGAAGACAAATGGCATGGGGAGAAAAACAAAGTTTATACAGATCTCCATAACTTATAACCTTCTTGACAGAATGGCTTTCTATTTTATGGGAAGATTCATAGCAGGAGTACTTGAAATATGGAGCTTACATCATGCCCATAAATATGGGATTTAGGAATCAACCATCACATTAGATAATCAAGTAAGTATCTCCAACACATAAACTCATTTAGGTTTAAAGTGACAGCTTCCAGTATTTATTCTTGTGACAGTTGGTTCACCCTGATTAACAGGGAGAATTATGATATCCTGATAGCCAATCTAGGAAATCTATTTCCAAACTAGTATAAATTTGTGCCAGTAGAACTTGATTGTCCACTTGACTGGGTTGAGACTCCCGTGAGGTGACTGGATTCTGAAGATACTAACCTCATCAATGGGCTTGGTGAGGTCATAAGAGGAATGGGTCATTAGGAGGCGGGGTCTCGCTGAATGAAGGAAGTGGATCTCGGGTGCCATCTCTCTCTTAGTGCTTCCTGTCCACCATGAGGTGAGCAGCTTTCCTCGGCTGGGCCTCTCCATCATGATGTTCCTGCCTTGGAGCTAGCCGACCACTGACTGAAACTTCTGAAACTATGGGCCAAGAAAATGAACCTCTTCTCCTATAAGTTGTGTGTGTGTCAGGCATTTTGTCCCATTGACTGAAACCTGACCAATGTAAGACTGAATAAGTGTTCAGTGAAATAATTATGGAATGGAACCAGTTCCAAAGTGAAGGTCTTCTCGTCTTCTCCAGAAGTTGGCGTCTGGATATGGATTTATGGTGAGTGACTTCGTGGCCGGGAGCCTTCCCCTCCGAATCAAAGTTAAACGGAAGAGACAAAGCTTGAACCAAAGATGCAGCCTGGAATGTATGCTCCCTATATGGAAAGGGAGGTTGTCCCTTGGTGAACACATAGACATAATATTAACACAGGGAAACGCCAAGAATGACCTAATTAGACATGGACTTGGCTGATGTTTCATGTTTATACTAGATGTAATAACCAGCTCATTATGTGAAGGAAAATCAAATAAAGCAATCTCATGTATCTCGTTAAGTGAAAAAAAACAACAACAAAAAAAAAACAAGCAGCAAGTCATAACATGAAAATAATCTGATCATGTTTTCAAGAAGGAAAATCTATAAGAAATCTAAAAGGTATTTTACATGGCTCACTAATGCTAATTAGAAAGCAGATATTCAAAATGGGGTGGGGTATAAAGTGTACTTTATACAATCCTGCCATTTTTTTTTATTTTAAAAGGTCCTATCATTTACTTTATGTTCCTGACCTTGCTCACATTTTCCTACTATAATCACCACCTCATTTTTCTCAAATCAGAGAAGATTCACCTTTTATACAGTGAAATTTGGCCTTTCATGTGAACTTGGTTTCATACATAAAAACACAGTCTTTCTTTAAATACAAAGAAACATGGTCTTCAGTAACTAATGAGGAATTACTGATTACAAGTGATTTCCTTTTACTGATTCAGATAAAGTTGGCTTTTATTTATAAATGTCTCTTCAGAAGTCATATTTCTATCATGCTTATACTTGATGATTGATATTACAGATGGTAGATGATAGGGAGAGAGAAATAGAGGAAGAAGAAGATGGAGAGAGGGGAGAAAGAAAGGAAGGAAAACAGAGAAGCCAGGAAAGAAGGAAGCATGGAAGAAGGAAGGAGATAGGAAGGAAGAGAGGAAGCTGTCCCCTTGTGTGTATCTCCTACAAGCAAAGCCTCAAGCCTGCACCTGTGTTCAGGTGGCTTATTACATTGGTGGCATCAGCAAATGGGGTAAAGACTCAAAGAGTTTGAGTGAAAGAAACCAGTGCTTTTTGGTCTGCTTTGGAGTGTTCAGGAAAACTTGGAATTTCACCACTTAGAGAAGTATTTACCCAACAGCATCCATTCCCTGTGGACCAAGACATGCCAGGGTTGTTAATTTGCTTCATGTCTGGACTAAAAGCCATGCCCAGTTGTCCACATGGTGTCCCATAAAGCACAAGTTGGATCGGCTCAAGTGCAAAAGATGAGCAGCATGCACTCAAAGGGAGGGGCCCCCAAGCAAATGATCTAGTTCGCAAAGCTGAGCTTCTAGCAATGGCAGCAGTGCTCAGCTGTCCAAAGGAAGAGTTGGATTCACAAGGCTGCATGTTTCTTGATGTTTGAAAGTAGTTTTCCCACTGACAGTGGTCTCAGCATGAGGATCACATGGTGATGATCATTATTTCTCCATCATCATTCGCATGAATTAATTCTCCAATCAACAGAGTTTTGGCTCTTTGGGAAGGTTTGTTGTGCTATCACTGCTAAGTCATGTCAGCAACACTAAGAAAAGGTAAAAAATATATTTTCTATTCGATAAAATCCATACAAATGAGTAAGTACAATTGAGCTCCATCACACATGTCCGTATCTCATCAGTGACTATCCTGTTTTCTCTTACAGGTGCCATTTTTATTACGTCAGTTTTAATGGAATAGAAAGGTACATCAAAACCAGTAGCTTATCCATCAAATTCAGTACTCAAACAAGAATGGAAATATGTGGCATTTACTCCATACTCCACCAGCGACCAAGGGGATTGACAAAACATTGTGTATTACCTGAAAATGGGAAGATCAGTAACATTTTTCCATGTGTCAAAATTATTAGGACTTTTTCTGTTAAGGTTTTGTCCCCATAGGAGGTGTCTGCTTGTCAACTACTATGGATTAATCCAGGTATCATGAAAAATGTGTAGCAATGATAAAATTAATAAGAAATACAGTATGATATCATTGCATCTAGGTTTTAAAAGTCTGGAATGATGTTAAAATATCATGTAAACTTGTGTGCATTTATCATAAAATTCAAACATCTGTTCTCCAATGAAATTCAAAATCAAAATTATAGTGTGGCTGTTGGAAACTCTTTGCCTATAAATCTTCAAGAATTGGAGGGATAATCACTTGTCTTATAATAGCTAAAGAGTTTTGCCTTGCAGCAAAAAATACAGAAAGTGACTCGCTGGGGTTCCATTTAGGTTTAGTAATTTATAAATATTGTTGAAAATAATTGCAGAAAAACATGAAACTATTACTTTTCCTATTTGTAATAAATAGGTTATAGCAGTCACACTTTAATTATGCTTTCTAAACCACTAAATCAATCAAAAGGGTTTTAGCATTTAGTGCGATATCTCCCTAATGGATTGGACGGCCCTGTGTTTTACTTTTGAAATGCCCCTCAGGCACTAGATAAGGGACAAATGTGTTTCTGTGGGTAAGTAACACGCAAAGAAAGTCTACACAACCCAACCCGATCACGCACATGTACTTCCTATGAACAACCTAGTGGTGTTATTTTTCTCACTTATTTTTATTACTGCATATTAGTTATGCGTTTCATTTTGCCACATTTGTATAGGTACATATATTCTGATCGCTTCTTCTCTCTCATGACAAACCTTGCCCTTCCCTTCTTCTTCCTCCTGATAGTTTTCCTCTTCTCTCATAGTCTTCCTTCTACTTTCACACCTTTTTTTCTCTTTCTCTTCCACATATGAAAGAAAACATGATATTTGTCTTTCTCAGTCTGGTTTATTTCATGTAACGTGTTGACTGTCAAATCGCCATTCCATCCATTTTCTTGAAAAATGACATGATTTCCCTTTTCTTTGGGGCAGCACAATACAGTATAACTATTGTGAGTTGTGCGTGTGTGTCATTAGCTGCTTCACAGTGTATTCTATGTCTCTGTCACACCGAACAAAGACATAGTACTCATACAATGCCTTTGATCTTCCTCAATCATACACCTTGCATTTGTTTAAATCATATTAACTGTTGTAAAAAAGAGACTTCAAAGAGTACAATGGTTCAAATACAATAGAAGTTCATTTATGGATCATATCATAGTATTAGCTCTACTGATCAACAACATTTTCTGCTCTCTACTCTGTGATTCATCTAGAATTGATGAGACTGAGAGATGAGAACTTGTCAAAGAGGCTATCTTTTTAGGAAACACAAATCAGAATTTCATTGAGATTCCATCTCATCCCAGTCAGAAGAGCTATCATTGTGAATACAAGAAACAATAAATGCTGGTGAGGATACATGGTCATAAGGAATGTAAACTGGCATCTCATTGTGGAAATCAATATGGAGGTTCCTCAAAATACTAGAAATACATGTGCTATTTGATCCAGCTGTAGTTTTCCTTAGAATACACCCAAAAGAATTAAAGTCAGCATACTAGAGTGATACCCGCACACCCATGCTTGCTGACACACAACTCACAATAGTTATACTGTGGAACCAGCCTAGGTGCTCATCAACCCATGGATGGATAAAGTAAATTTGCTATATATACACAATGGATTATTGTGCTGCCCGTATCATAACTGGAAAATGAAAGAAAATAAGTGGAATGGATACGGTCCCCCAGTCTCCTTCAAAAGCATGTCTCCCAATGACCTAGCTTCTACCAATGAGACTCTGCCTCCCAGTGGCTCCACCACCTTCGAAGGGTGTGCCACCATTCAATACATGGGCCTTGGAGGACACTTTCCAAACATATGATGGACCCTTCTAATTGGTTATGAGTCATCATACTCAAGAAGGTGGGAAATGGCTGAAACTGGAGAAAAATGTAATGCGCCAGCAAAGAATGGGGTTTGAAGGAGAAGGTAGTGTGAAGTCTTCTCCAATGCCCAGAGAGGATAGCATGCAAGTATTAACACCACAGAGGCAGAATTTTACCATGGAAACTTAAGTGATATGGCAGGAAAGATATACTTTTCAGAAATAACGATAAGTGAACAGAAATGGAATGTTTTTGGGCAGATAACACAAGACTGAATGGAATCAAAGTTGAAGCATTAATAATTTTAGCTTCATGAAAACAAAATTGCTTGGACAATCTCTGTGTATTATATTTAAGAGAAAATGATGACTTTTAAAATTTCACAAATAACCCAGTGATTCCAAATTAAAATGTAATTATAATTTGGAGCATGTAATAGAATTGCATGAAATATACCAATGGCATGAAAATTTGAGACTGATAAATTTAATATAGTTCTATGTGTAACTAAATACAGCCTCAAGGGGGATACAAGTATTAGAGCATTTTCCTTTGTTGGTACCTTGCATTTTGGGCATAAGAAATTGATATAATTCATAAAAGTATCAGATATTTAGAATTTATAAAAGTCACTGGGATATTTAAGTGTTTATCAGTGGAATTGATATTTTAAAACAGATTTGTTCTTCTAAAATGTTTAATCCCTAGAATAATTATTTCAAGATCATTACAAGTTTATAATTAACCTTATCAAAGCTCTATTATATTCAAGGGACCATAATAAAGATTTTATATTCATTAAGCCTTAGGTTTTTATTCAGTCCCAGCGAGTCCAGAGTTCTTTGGGTAAAGTACTAAAAAACATGGAAAGCATTACATGGTTTTTCTTATCTTGCTAGAAGAGAAGGTAAGCATTGACATTGCGTTCTATTTTCCTCTCCTTTTTATTTTCTTGTGCTATTTGTGCCAAAAAGTAATGAGCAACATAATTCTTCCCTGTTAATTTAGATCTCACCCCACAGCATAGAATAGAAGTTATTATTAATGCATCAAGATACTGTTCTCATTAGTGTTAGAAACAGAACCAAACACACAGCTCATGATTAAAACGTCTCCCCAAAACCCTTATGGTGCAGCTATGGGATTCAGTGTAGAGCCTTCTTTCTGCATTATGTGATAAGATTAGTATTTTGATGAAAAAAAAATAAATGAAGTGCCTTCTGCAGCTTTTGTATTAAATGTCAAATAGTATTATGGTAAAATATGTATGCGTGTTAGAAAAATTAGATATTAAAGACTTAATAACTAGGACCATAAATTGTACAAGTGAAAGGCAAGTTAGCAATGGATATTTTAGAATAGACATTTAACCCAAAGGAGCAATAATTGAAACTTCTACTTCTACTCAAAAATGCCTTTCATATGTACTTAAAATGACTTTATGTATATTATATGCTATACCTGCAAAGTAGGCTCCTGTTGTATAGATGGAAAAATGGGGACTGAGAGAAGCTAAGAATCTTACTATTCATGCAAAACCCACTCCGATGGCTGTCTTTAGAAGAACCCAAAGGGATTAAATTAATTGCATGTTAACAGAAGCTAATGATGATAAAGAACTACGAATCATAGTAGAAATTAGTTCCCTTTCTGATCAGACTAATTTTAGAACAGTGTCAGATACCCTAGCAAGGCAAAATTTAGCATTAGATTCACTAGCAATGCAACATTTGTAGTGTTCTCCCGTATCCTTTGCCACATACACTCCCACCCTCCCTCACAATCATTGTCCTGCATCAGAGTGGTGCATTTGTTAGAACTGGGGACAGACTGGCATCTGTAGTCCATGATGAACATTCAGATTCAATCTTGGTGTTGTATTTTCCATTAGCCGTGAAAATGTATAATAACATAGATGCACCACTAAAACCTCATATGAGGTAGTTGCATTATCCTCGAAATCTACTATGCTCCGCCTATTTGTAAATATTTTCTTTAGAATTATGGTCCTCCACATCATTTTGTATTCTTTAAATTTTTAAAATTTTATTTTTTAAAAAGTTTTACGTTCTCTGAATACATGTTTGCACCACATCATAATTACATTCATTGTAGGGAACTGGTATATGTATATAACACATCTCGATTCTTTTTACCCCTTCCCTCTACTGCCCCTTTTTGCCAGCATCAGATTCATTTATTTACCATAGAAGTGCTTATAAAGTTAATTATCATACACACAGATTAACAACCAGGCTAATGGCCAAAATAAAACCATATAAAACACATAAGACAATTATAGTAAATCAAGGTACATTATTAAATGCATTGTACATGCTGGATTGCAAGAACTTTTCTCTCTCTTTCCTATTCCTACATAATTTTCTAAAGCCTCCCTGGATCTCACTTTCCTCCCTGAAAAAAATGAGGTGTTAAACTATCCCTTTGTTTCCTGTAAGGATAGCAGTAATACATTTCCAAGTGGAAAAATCTGTACAATCTATAGAATTTTAAACAATATAGATCTCGGTCCCTAAATCTCGTGTAAGTTACTCCTTACTGGGTCTTGCTTTGTAAGAGCCACCTTAGCAACACTTGAATTTACAGGTCTAATTCATCTGTCATAGCTGGGAAGGAAGTAGAGGCCATCGCTGGGACACATGTCCAGTCAAGTCAATCAAATTCAAATGGCAACTACTCAAGGTACCACATTCCTCAAGGATCCAAATTGCACATCTATCTTAGGATGCATTTGACTTAAAGATGGAGTTAGTTACAGGAAAATAAATAACTGTACTTCAAGCCTGGAGTTAATAACAAGGTTCCATTGAACTGTGACTAATTGGTTATGCATAGCCGATTCAACTAAAATTCACTGAGTGAACTCTATGGAAGAAAAATGGAAAATGGGAAAATGAAAACGGAGATTTTTAATAAACTACAGTCCCTGCTCTTTGAGAACAAAGGTGACAAATAAATAAATGTGTATTTCATTAAACTATGCCAAACTTTAAATAAAATATGTTGTTGAAGGGTAACTGTTGTAATACGAAACACTTCTCCTTGAGTAAGTATACTTACCACCAAACTTGACAGTTGCATGATTCCAGTTAACACGACCAAAGCCACGGGTGAATGAAACTACAAATATTATCACAAAATGGGGGAGGGAGCTATCACGTAAATGAAATAATAAAACCTATACCTTCTTTCTAGCCCGGGGCTGGATAGTATGTACATTTCTTTCCATTGGCCATTTCTTCGAAGCAAGGCACTTTTTGGTCAGGACAAACTGAATACAGCATTATTAATCACCCAAACCAAAGCAGTGCTAGTTTATAGCATTATTCGGCGAAATAAAATTATTAAAGAAAATTAGAGCATTTTTTAGTGAAAGGAAATTATTAAAGAAAATGATATCTATAATAATTACGAGGGGCCAGTGAGATGGCTCAGCGGCGTAAGCGCCTGCCTGGCAAGCGCGAGGTCCTGAGTTCGACTCCCGGAACCCACATACGGAAAAAGGGCCGGTGATATTGCTCAGCGGCACGGGCGCCTACTGGTGCGCGAGGTCCTGAGGTCGACCCCCGGTACCCACAAAAGAAAAAAAAAAGAATCACGAAAGAAAAAAAAAAACAAAACCGGGGATATACCTCAGAGGCACAGCACCTGCCTAGTAAGTGTGAGGTCCTGAGTTTGATTCCCAGTACCCACAAAAAGAAAAATAAAAGAATCCTGGTAGCTACCTTGATGAGCTCATGTAGATCATTTTGAATGATACTTCAGGTGTTATGTGAATAGTACATGTGTCAGTGTTTCTGTCTTTTGTACATTATCACTTTCTTAATGATGATGATTTTAAGGCATTATTTTCTTTAATTGCCATTCCCAAAGGAATTTTAATACCTCACCCTTTTTGTATATTTATGTCTGTAGTCCACTGTATATCTGTGATTTATGCATAAGAAGAAAATGAATTTCTTCCTACCTAAAAACCAATTTCCGTCCTCTTGGATACAATTCTGTTCCTACCACGAATGCATGGCATAAACAAACTATTCCATAGCTAAGAAGAAAGTGTGTGATATATAAACAGTTCTCTACAATAACTCTTGTGCATGTGCTCTAAAAATATGAACTTCAGAATCACTGAAAGATTGCTTCTGGCCAGATATGGTATTGCACAAGCAGAAATATGAACAAGGTAAAAAGTTATGCAGCATCAGGAAGTGGAGGGATAGCACTGTCCATTTCGAACGAGGAACATCAGGTGCGGCTACAATATCTACACGTGTAGTGACAAGAAATTTCAAAAGCACAGTGTGTGCCTCAGCTGCACTCGACAGGCAATCGAAGTTGAAGTGGAGGTCAGCTGAGATTACAGGATGCAAAATTATTCTTCTAATGCCGCCTTCCTCCCCTAGTGTGTTTAACTGAGATAACTCCCTTTGGAAAGGAGTAAGTTAATCCTTGCTTTCCAGTGATTGAAACACTTCAAAATATTTGCCTTCTGCTCCCAGGAAAGGCAAACTATACTTTGTACAGGATTACTAAAAAATGAAACACTCCAGTGATTATTTCTGGTACATGAATGCTTGTCATCTGACTCTGTAGTTAAATGGCAAATATAGATTTGGCAAAGAAAAGATCTAGTAGGCATTGAATCCACAGCATTTCCAGTCAGTACATTTCCTTAAATCAAGAAAGCAACTTAGCTATGTACTGAGACTGTAAATAATTCACGAAATTAGCATTTTTGTCTTGTTAATATTATTTAATCCCCATGGCATGTACAACTCTTATTTTGTCTCAACTTGTAAAATGGGCAGAATTTCCTAATTTATATATGCGATATATATATTTGAGAACAAAGATGACAAATAAATAAATGTGTTTCATTAAACTATACCAAACTTTAAATAAAATATGCTGTCGAAGACACACTGTTGTAATAAAGAAAATTTTTCATTGAGTTAGGTATACTTACCACCAGGCTTGAAAGTTGGATGATTCCAATAGACTTGACCAACACCATGGGTGCATGAAAGTACAAGTGTTATCACAAAATGAGTCATGGAGCTATCAACTGAATGAAATCAGATTTTTATATTTTTAAGTAGATGCACAACCCATGAAACAAATGCTATTTGGTAGTTATGGAGACCACCTAATGAAATCATTACATTCTTATCCAGTGCACACTCACACACAAACACACACACACCAAAACAAACCAAAAAAGACTCAGACAAAGCTGAGCCCTCTCACATAAACTCGCTTACTACCCATCAACTTCTATTTCCCACTGCAGTCAGTAGGTGACTACTAGGTGTATTTTTTAATTTTGCAAAGTAAATGGAAGCATAATAAATTAATAGGATTCCACTTTTGGAGGATGGGTCTTTGGACTGTTATCATGTATTAAAAGTTGATCATAATGCAAAAGCAAAATTGATGATTGTTTTGAAATATGTGGTTTGTGTAGAATAAAGTTTGGCTATGAGCCTTAGAAACTATAATTACACCAGGCAAATTTCCCAAAATAAAATTTTAAATTTTTTGTTGAAGTCCGGTAACAAGATAATTCATGATATTGTAATTAATTTTCTCTTAAGTGAATTGGCATGCTGTTTTTCAAAGTCAAAAATCACACTATCCAGTTTTCTTTCCTTAGCACAGGAAGACAGAAGAAAAATGACCGTCTCTCATGAACAGGGTAAAATAGACATTCTCTTACAACTGGAAAATGCAATAGGTATGAGAATTTTAAAATATGAAGATCTGTTCTCACATCCATTGATCTAAAAACAAAGTTTATTTTTGAATATTCACAACTTTTCTATGATATCCTTGACAAACTTAAGAAGTACATTTTTCATGCATTTTCTTTCAAATATAAAAAAGTAAGGAGCTCCATACCTTCGCACATAACTCCTGTGGAATATCATAGTAGCAGATGAGAAAAGAACAGGTTTTTGGCTTTGATTTCATCACAAAACTCCCTGAAATTAACTTATGTATGTATAACTTAAAATAGAACATAAAATAGTTGTGTCTGAAGAGCCATGTAAATTTAGAATTTAAGGAATCAAACTAATGAAAAATTAGATGAGTAAGTCATCCCACATGTTGTCCTTTGAAGTGAATAGAAAACTTCTCTTTTGGTTACTCATCACCTCCCTCTTCTCTCCGTCAACCTAAATGAGATTTTGAATTTTACTATTTTTGGAAACATGTTAATGATTTGAATGGTATGTGCTGGTATTCAAATGTCTCCAGAAAACAACACAATTAGCAACAATAATATAAAAGCAAAGCTTTCCAAAGCACCCATTTCAGGAAAGAGACAGAGAGACAGACAGAGAAAAGAGAGGCAGAGAGAGAGAGAAGGAGAGAGAGAGAGAGAGGAAAATTCTCACAGTATTTCTATATTCAGTTACTACCAGTATTTATAAATCTTCAAGTCAATAAATAAATAATGTAAGTTGGAAATTGGAAGCAACCCTTTCAATTCATGTCATAGATGTGAATCCATGCAGGTTTTGATGTTGCTGTTTTGTTTTGTTTATTTTGGTACTGGGAATAGAACTCAGGACCTCATGCTTGCCAGGCAGGAGCTGTGCCACTGAGCTATATCCCTGGCCCCCATGAAGTTTTAAAAAGCAAGTTTAAAATAAAATTCACTTTGCCCAGAGAAAAATATGTAGGACAATAAAATACACAATTCTAATCATCTTGAAGGCTCTTATATCTTATTTTCTCATTTTCCATTTTTTTTTTCATTCTCCAGGGAATTTACAGGGTTTTCCAAACTATGAAATATGTCTTTTGAGATGTAAGCAGGAATTTTTGAGAGGACTTTTTGCAACATGGAATGGGCTAACATGCTGATGCAGCCAGCTTCCAGGGCAATGGGAGATCAGTTTCTATATGGAGGGTTTGATCCTAATTGAGTCCTACTGAGTAGGACTGACCAGGTATAGGAAGAGTCATGTTTCCCTAAGAACACCTTATGGAAGGAGGAGAAGGCAGAACATTTATCCAGAGAGAAACTCAGTAACCATGGCACACTGAGCTTGGTGACGATAGCAGTCATTGTGTAAAAATTGCTATGCTCATCCTCAACCAGCTCTCTCACCACTACCACATTTCTAACTCTCTCTTTAATCATCCATGCCTTCCGCTAGCATGCAAATTTAGCCAAATCCTCTTAAATTAAAAGTGAAGGAAATCCACCCTTTGCTATCAGGAAATCAACTCCAGGTCAATCACCCATAGTCTGTGGAACCTGGTCCAAACCAGGCCTCCATGGTTTCGAAGATTAAACAAATCACAATTTACAAAAGTGCCTGAAATGACGTCTATAAAATGTTGCATGAGTCTTGTTGCAACAGACTAAATCCAAGTTCAGAGATGGCACATCTAGAAGCCCAGGCAGATTTGGATGCTGCTATTACAGGATGACAGGGTTGGTATCATTTTCATTACATAAAAACATGATTTATTATCTTATGATTAACGAGATCATTCCTCACAGCACAGCAAAGTGAAGCTAATTTTAGTATTAAGAACGTACTGGTTCCTGGAAGTGGGAGGTCAGGAGCTTAGCAAGAGTTCCTTTTCTACACTGTCTAATCAACATTCCCAGAAGATTTAATCATAGCCAATTTTCCCCCATGATGCACAGGTCCATTGTGACTTTCTACCTGTCTTTGACTCCCATGTCAAGCCCAGAAACCTCTGACTGACCGAGTGCCCTCCTGAAGATGCTTCCCCCGAAAAACAAAAGAAGAAAATACTCACAAAAGATGACTAGATTTCATGTGTGCATATTTAAATGCATTTAAAATGCATTTAAAAAAAAATTTAAACCCAGCACTTGAGGTTCTCCTAAAACTTTCAGAGTTCATTTCTTTGACATATTAAGAGATGGATATTTGAAATGAATATCCAGAACAAAAATAATAAATATAATTTATAAAAGCACAATAAGATTTTCTAATTCGCCTGGGAAAGTTTCAATGCACAATTCCTTTCAAGAGACACTGAACTCCTTTCACACTTCTTGCAGGTTCACTGAAAGCAAGTGGCAAACTGTCCTGGGTTCTGCGACTCTTGACTTTTAGACCCAAACAAAAATAGAACAGGAAGAGAGCATAGCCTGATCAAGGAGGCGCATAGAATTGTCTTGTATAACTAAAAGAATGAATTCATCAAAATACGCTGCCAATGTTTCCCTTAAGGTAATGCAAGACACCATTTCTACCTGCGAAGATCAAGAATACGGGATTGAAACAGCTGGATCACACATGGGTTAATAGTTTGAATGACTAGCACTGAAAATAAATCACTGTACGTGAAAGCCTTAGAAGTTAGCTCTGTACTTGGATGAATAAATAACTAAACACCTTCAACATAATTAAAATAAAAACAAACCAATTTGACCAACTGAAAGTGATGACACCCAACTGATGTTCAGCACTGAGAGGAAGCTTGAGCTCCTCAACTGAATTTCAATCTGACAAGGCTGCTGGTTTGGTGACACTAAGGAAAACTAAAAAGTGAAGAACAAAGCCTCATGGAAAGATTCTACTTCCTAGTTGCATAAGAACATCTTCAGGACCTGAAATCTGCTGCTTTTGCCTTGAGAGGGCATATATATGGCAAATTGTGCCTTCTTAGGAAACCAGAGCATATTGTATCCCTGGGCAATGGGTTATATATTTTTTGCTCCAAAAGTTTCTCTGACCTAAAGGTAGTTCTGTTCTGTGCCTGGCATTCAGAAAGGTCCTGAATATGATAGCAAGATGTTTTATAAGTGAACTCAATAACACTGCCCTAAAGCAATCCTAGAAGACAAGAGGAAACTGTGGCAGCTACCACACTCAACAGTGAAACTCCTAAGCATCTCCAAGCTTGGAGGTCCACTACCAACCCCGACTGGAGAATAAAAGGTCACACTTAATGCAGGTTTGCCAACTGAAAACTATACATAAACATAGCTGGTAAAATGTTTTACTCTTCATCACTCTATTTAACAGCACCAAGCAGTTCAACTTTCTTTGTCTGACTTTCAGATGTAGACTTAAAATATGAGAGTTTCCAAGAACTTTTATATTAAGTTTTAAAAATCCAGAAAAAAAGAATTATTATTATAGTTCATAGATTCATAGAGTCTTCAGAAACAAATCTCAGGGCCCATGACCTCTCTTTACCATTGGGAAATACTAAAAAAGTACTAAAACTCTACTGGTTTTAAGTGGTTTTAGCTCTTAGTCAGTGGCACAAAGTCAGTTGATAAATTTATGTAATTAGCCTATTTTATAAGCATATTGGTTTTTTCCTTGGTTGGCTTTACATTACTGTAAAAAATACATAAAAAATGAATTTAAATGACTACTATGTTATATTTATATAATAAAGTACCTGACATAATCAACTTAAAAAGAGGACAACCTTATTTTGGCTCACAGTTTTGGAGGTCAGTCCATGGTCAGTTGGCCCTGTTGATTTATGGTCTGGTGGGAGAAAAGGAGGGAAGAAAATCTGATCACCTCATTGCAGGAAATGAAAGAAGAGACCAAGGCTCCAATATCTCCACCAAGGCTACACTCCAAGTGGCCTGACTTCCTTCCACTAGATTCAAACTCTTGAAGGTTCCACCATCACTCAGTTGTCCCACAGGTGAAGGATGCAGGTTTCAACACATGGGCCATTGTGGACACTTTGGATGAAAACTGTGGCAGCTATTATCTGATATAGTCCTTTCATCAGCTTTCTTTTGCTTTGTATTGAGTCATTACAAACCTAGTAACTCAGTCAAATATCAACATTACGATGATTTTAATCTACAGTGTCCCCCAAGTCTCTCATGCTTGGAAGGTGATTGGCTCTTGGGTGAACTATACTCACCAGGGGTTCATGCATCGATGAGTACAGTAGCTGAATGTACTATAAAGAGGTGAGGTATGGTTGGAGGTGGTCACCAAGACGTGACCTGGAAGGGTATAATTCTTGTCCAGGGTCCTCTCTTTCTTCTTCCTGGTAGTCACAGGATGTGCAACTGTCCTCTGTCCAGGCCCTTTCACCTTGATGTTTCTGCCCTGGAGCCAGCCAATAATGGACTGAATCCTCTAAAACAGTGAGCCAAAATAAACCAATCCTCTTTTAAATTGTGGGTGTTGGGTATTTTGTCCTAGTGATGGGACAGTGACTAAGACACACTTATTTTGCAGATCAGAGGTTCGAGCATGACATGGCTGTGTATTCTGCCTAGCGTCTCACCAGACTGAAATGAACATGTCAGCCAGGTGGCCAAACTAGACAAAGATGAACTGCCCAGCTCTCTCGTCTTGTTGGCAGATTGCTTTTCCTCGTGGTTCCAGGGTACCTGTCCATATTCTCATGAGGGTCTTGCCTAGGACCACCCTTAGCTTCTAGAGACTGGGCTCATGCTCTTACCCTATTGCTGTTTCTCTTGTGTCTCCCATATTTTAATTCTTCTCACCAGGAAGCTTCCCATTCACTTGAAGGGCACACCTGGTCATGTCAGGCTCACCCACACAATTTCCCTATCACATAGTCAATTAATTTGTAACTTCAATGAGGTCTGCAGCATTCTTGCACCACATCACCTTTATTGAACAACCAGGAAGATAGAATCTGGGGGCAGGGATCTTGTGGTGACCTTAGGAATTCAGACAACTACAGCATTGCTAATGTTTTAAGTGTACATTAATGCATTTGGTTATTTTAATCCCAATAATTACTAAAATAAATAAGTTTGTGGCAGAAAATTAACAACTTAATCTTACACAATGGCAAGGAACAAATCAATAATAATAAATGCTTTAAAAATATTTTTTCCCCAAATCTTTCTACCTAGGACAGAGACATACGTTTGATCTTTCCATTTATTTTTTAAGTTAATTTTCAGTAACATAAAAATTAAGCATTGATTTTTTTTTCCACCTTTCATAGCCTTTACAAAGTGCTGGTGGAGGGGAAACAAAATATTTCCAAAAAATGACATCAGTTATTTCAAATAAACTATATTGTAAAATGTAGATGCTGTCAGAGAAAACTGGATGCTGAATCGCAATGCAATCACTATTGTTGGATGAAGGTCAAAATCATAAAAATTATGTCCATGTAGTAAGTGATTTGAGTAAATAGAATTTTGGCAAAGTGAGTGCTTCAACTTTGTTTAAAGGAGCATTGTGATTCAAACTAAATCCAAACCAACATCACTAATCCTATGGGATTTGGAAGCATCGAAGATAAATAGTTGTTACTTTCTTGTTTTTCTCAGGGTTTTCAGTTGGCGTCTTTTCAACTGTTCAGTTGGTTTAGATTTAAACACTCAAAAAAAATAGCACTCTTCCAGACTGATGAACCATAGCATGGAATATACAGTAACTTACTCTCTTTTAATTTAGCTGAAAACGTTGTACATTTGTACAACATTTATATTTTGTTTTGAGGTTTTAATATGCTTAGAATAGCCTTAGTTTTCTGATTATACGATATAAGATTAGGAACATTTTGATGAAGTTTAGTCTCAGTATGATGCAAATAAGGGAAGTGGTTGTTTTAACCTTGCTTCTCTCCCCCACAGAATAGAACAGGCTGAGCTGAATGAAGAAACATGGTCGATAGATACGTTCCTCAATGACATTTTTCCTGACAATTTTTAAATATTCTCAGATAGTATATTCAGAACTATTACAGACTGTAAAAATGGCTACTTTCCTTTATTAATAGCATTAGAAATTCAAAATATCTCAATTATCATGCAACATTTTTAAGCCTGTATCTTTATGAGCATCTCTTTCATTTTATAAATTGTACAAGATGCACCATCATTTCTACTCTCAAACCCACCTCCCAAAGAACTCTATTATAGATTA
Source organism: Erethizon dorsatum (assembly GCA_028451465.1). Taxonomy (NCBI): domain Eukaryota; kingdom Metazoa; phylum Chordata; class Mammalia; order Rodentia; family Erethizontidae; genus Erethizon; species Erethizon dorsatum. The sequence goes on along the minus strand of CM051843.1, from coordinate 6,151,520 downwards.
AACGTGCAACCCTCTCACTCCTATCCTATATAGCAGTGCTGGTTTGAGTTTCATCATCTTGTACTTGCATTAAAGCCATCACCTCTTAGACATTCTCCTTTGATCCAATAACCCTCCTCTTTTAGATCCTTTTGCTGTGTTTTGCAGACACAGCCATTTCTGTGAAACTCCAAACTGGCTATTTGGTTTCTTGAATATTATCCTTCAATGGTTTCCATTGCCTAGGAATAAATTCAAGGCTCAGAATGACACATGGACTTTATATCTTTTAGCCCTTCCTTTTTATGTCCATGGCTCATATTGTATATCATGTAGACGTAAGGACTACCTTAAAAGCAAGAATGATCAGTGACTCTTTCATGTATTTTCAGAATCTGGGACATAATGATTCCATCATTCCCTTCTATCTATCCTGTTCTTCCTCAGGTTCAAAATCCCTACAAAAATTCCATTTTCTGTTCTGAATATAGTTAATTTTTAATAAGTTATATCTGGTTAATGCAAAATACGATTAAAGTTTGTGGGGCATAGTCCTTTGACAATCATGACTGTGAAAATCTTAATCCATTGAGGTAATCTTAGATTTATAAAAGACCCATGAAGCTAACTTGGCATCAATACAAGTGACTAAGATTAGCAATTTTCACTGACAACATTATATAAATTTATGGTGGTCAACATGATGATTATTTTTCTTGTTACTATGAACTAAACCTGTACTCGGCAAGTACTTTACTATATGCACAGCCTTATTTAAAATTTTATTTTGAGACAAGATCTTAGCTAATTTACCCAGGCTCACCTCGAACTTGCAATCCTCCTGCCTCAGCCTCCCACTTTGATGGAATTACAGGTATGCACTTCTACACCCGGCTCAACATGAATATTGAAGAATATATTCACTGTGGGATGGTTAATCAAGCTAGTTAACATCACATTATCTCGTATACTTATCATTTATTTGTGGTGAGGACATTTAAAACTTACTCTTAATTTTTTCAAGCATACAGTATCTGTATAGTCCCCACGTTGCACAACATAGCTCTTGAAGTTTTTTCTTCAGGTCCGATCAAACTGTTGTACCTTTGACCAACATCTCCTTTCCTCCCCAACCCCTGGCCAGCACCACCGAACTCCCTGCTCCTAGGAGTTTGGCATTTCTAGATTCCACATATGAATGAAGCCATGTGATATTTAATAATGTGATTGGATGTGGTGAGTTTGCTAACAGGAAAGGAGTCACCATGAAATATCTTCATTCGAGCATTTTGGAGAGTTTGCCGAAAGACTCCGGATTCATTTCATTTGCAGAAAATAAAAGCAGTAAAACTCACTTCATCTGGTATTTTCTATGTGAGAATATTTCCATAATATTGGGGACGTATTTTTCCAGAGAATCTCCATTATCTTTTCCTCATGTGACTCGTAGGCTACTTTAATAGGAGCTTAAAAACAAACAAAAAATTTCAACATTGTGTGGGACATGAAAACATTTTTGTATACATGAATGGCCACTGAAGAGGAAGATTTTATAGGAAAACACTCATTTGCATGTATAAACTCCCACTTCTGTAACAGTCATCATGCCAGGTAGATTACATTCCAGAAATACTGCTTTTTGTAGACGTCAAACTGATTAACGCTTAGTATTTATAACATCCTTCTTACTTACAGAAGTCAGACCTTGTTGCCTGTTTCTAATTCTCATTCACCTGAAATAGCTGGAATGAGGATATTTAAGGACCTAGCAAAATTCTGAATGCTTTTTCTTTTCAGGACCGACCTTGATGTCTTGACAGTGATGTGTATGGTTACCAAGAGAGGCAGAATAGCATGATGGGTTGTGTATTACAGTAAAAAGGACCTGGTACCTCATCACTTCCAGAATTCCCCTGAAGGTAAGTACGTGCTCTGGTGAAATCCTCGGACCCACCTTAGGAATTGGCCTTCAACATTCACATGGTCTCCATGTGCAAGACTGGAAAACGCTTCCTAATCCTTCCAAGCAGTTAGTGTCTTTTAACACCAAGGAACAAAAGCAAACCTTCTCCAGCGGCATCATTGAGCATCCAGTAAATGCTCACACCTGACAAGAGTGCATTTCCCATAGACGTCCTAAAACAATCATTCCCTTTCCTCGTTGCATTATTGTCTCTTTCCTACTTGGTTTTTATAGAAGAGGACGCGTGAATCCTTGGAGTTCCCTCAGTCAATGCAAGAAGGAAAGGAAAATGATATTATAGGGAGCGCGTGGGGGTTCCTGGAGTTCTCCTGTGAGAGGATATTTGTAGAGAAAATCGCTGAGAATGTGCATACTGTATCGGAATTTAGAAGTTCACGAAACTGACTGTTTTGATTTAAATGTCCTTCCACATCGAGGTTTGTGAGATGGCACTGTTGTTTTTTTGTGAGATCATTCTGATTGATGTGTGCAACTTTCTGACATTTTAATTATTCACCAAGATCATGTTAAACACAAAAATATACTATAGGGATTATCTTTCTATTAACATTGGATAGAGAGGTGCTTTGGAGTAAAATACTTACTTAGCCTTTGTTTTTGTTTTTATTGTTATGGGTCGTAAAAGATTTTATATCTTCTTGCTTCAAGTCTGATACTTTTTATTACTCTCTGTTTTTTATAATGTCTTAAGCTTGGTTTTGCTTCATTTGGTATTGATACTGTCAACCTTGCTTTTTGTGTGTGTCTGTCTTTGCCTGGTCTAACCTGGTCCATGCATTTCTATTTAGTCTTTCTTCATCAATTGAGTTTAGAGATGATTCCTTTCTTCCCTCCCTCCCTACCTCTTTCTTTCTTTCTTGTTATTTTTTGTTTTGGTAGAAAGAGCATTTCTAGACTTTCTACATACACCTAATCTGATTGATTTTGCTTTGGACATTTCGTTGTATTCACTTTAGAATTTTTCTGCTCTCTGATTTTATATTTATTAATCACAGGCATTTTTACTGGGTTGCAATTTATATGCAGTAAAGCACGTGAACCTTTAGTATGATGTTCAGATCAAGACATGTAGAACAGTTGCATTACTACAGAAAAGATTTTCCTGCTCTACCCAATCAACAGTCCCTTCTCTGAGGTAACCATTATTCTGAATTTTATCACCATAGGTTAGTTTTACCTGTTGTAGTTTTTGATGTAAAAACATATCACACAATATCCAACTTCTGTGTCTTTTTTGCAGAACACAATCAATATTATGGTCTTTAAAAACGATGTCACATGTATTGCTGTTGTGTTCCCCTTTATAGCTAAGAAGTATTTTTATTGTACGTCTATATGAAAGTTTCTTTATTCATTGTCTAGGTGATGGGCATTTCAGTTACTTTTATTTTTGCCTATTATGAATTAAATTTCTCCGTCTCTATGTTGTGGTCAACACTTTACGTGGAGAAATGCACTCATTTCCTTTGGGTGTGCACTCAAGTGTAGAATTTCTGGATCATTTAGTAGGCTTATGTTGAACGGTGCCAAAGACTCTCAAATAATTTTCTAACATGTATCACTTTACTCTCCCACTAGCAAAATTTAAGAATTCCATTTCACTCATTGTTGTTGCCAACAATATATATCCTCAGTTTTCTAGTTTAGCTACTCCTGGCATCTCACTGTGATTGTTAACTTACATTTCTCTAATGAGTACTGTTGCACATCTTCTATGTAACCAGAAATGTGGATATCTTCTTATATGAATAGTCTAATAAAAACTTTTGCCTGTTTTTTTTTTAATCATCTAAAAACCTCCTGTTTTTTCATTGATTTATAACTTTGTTATAAATGGCAATTAAAGATCTTTCATTAGATACATGAATTGTGCCCGTTTCCTCAAAGTGTGAGAATTTTTACTTTCTTAATTATGTCTTCTTGAAGGAGATGTTTTTCAAGGTAGTCTGATTTACTGTTATTAATTATTATTAACAGACAATTAGATAAGAAACAATGCAATTTTCATCCTGCCCATAGACATTTTATAACACTCCTTATCTTTCTTTGCTACCCTATTGTCTCTTTTTTACTCGGTTTTTGTGAAGGAGGACGTGCGATTATTGCTATGCTAAGGTCCACAGCATACACTCCTATATCCTTCCATAAGCTTTACAACATTAGCACTTGCATTTTGGTTTTTCTTAAAGCTAAAATTAACTATTATGTGTTAAGGCTAGAATTTAGATTTCCTTGTCTGGGCATTTAGCTTTCATAGCACAATTATTGAACAGATCTTTCAATCTCCACTAAAAAAACATCAAGTAATCTATGTAAGCAGTTTTATATCTGCACTACCTGTTCTGTGGCTTTGATGTATCATTAGGTTAGTGCCATCCTGTCTTTATCACAGTAGCTTCTTATTTAGTCCTGATATCAGATTATCTAAGTGTTATGAGTATGGTCATCATTGTCTTGATTGAAGTATTTCTTTTGCACCTTAGTATAAAGTTCTGTCTGTCCACTTTGCAAAACTATTGGTGTTTACATTGGGATTGCATTCATTCTATGTAGCAATTGTGAGAAAAATATTCTTATGAAATTTTGAGTATTTTAGTCTTTCTCCATTCATCTCAGTCTCTACTGATTAATCCCTAAGCTGTTTTATAATTTCTGGTGTAGGAATCCTGCCGTCTTCCATTATGTTCGATCCTTTGTACATAATATTTTCTGATGTCACCGTGAATGGTATTCATTTTTTTCCTATATATACATTCAAGAGATATTGGTGTTCATCTTTCGTTTACCAATTCTGCTAGAACAAATTGGGTTGACAGGTAAGTTGGAGGCACTGAGTAAGAAAGCTCTATGTTAGGGTATGAATGAAAAGAAAAAAGGTAAAATTTTGATCTTTCCCTTTAGGCCTTTTATGGAATGGTTTGAGTTTATACTTCGCTGGAATGATTTATAAAGGGATGGTTAATGATTTAAGCCAGGAGTTTTAATGATCCAGGTCTGAGTAGACATGAAAGCTGTTTTGCCCTGGTCATGTAGTCTGAAAGAAAAGTGAAAAGATAAGCAGTATGTATTTCTCTGAAATGCTTTTAAGGTTTAATCTTATAAAAATGGAACTTACAGGTTTATTATATATCCCTAGATACCAGAATGCCAATGGACAATTTTTATCACCTTCATTTGCATCATTATAAGTATTTTAAAATTATTTTTGTTTGTCATTTGCAATATTTTATCCACACTAGAGTTTTAGTGGAAGTGTGTCTTCCAGGCCATATAAGTTTATGTAACTTATTGTTCAAGAACACTTTGGGATTATTTTAGATAAATAGTGAAAATTGCTTAAAGCTATGCAAGAAAATATAATCTGAGGCTTCTACTTTTACATCTCTGTCACTGTCTTGACAATATTATTTTCCTTTTTCAAAAATCCCAATACTAGACTCAGCTTTCTGGTGAAGGTGGTCCTTTGACAATCTCAAATGAGCGGAACCACTGAAAGGAATTACATAGCCTTATAAATCCTAATTATTTAAATTCAATATTTTATGTATATTCATGTGCAAAAATAAAACTTCTAAAGTATTTCTACAAATAAAAACAGTGATAAATTGTGAAATTATAGTCTTTTATTAATTATTACTTCCTTTATAATTTCAAGTGGCAATCACTAGAATGTTACGTAACTCAGTTCCGGATGGGACAAGGGCACCTGCTTGGTCTATCCTATGTATTTCGCTGATGTGCCCTTCCTCAGCTAGGTTAATAGGTAATCCTCTCAATTTCTTCACGATGATAATGTTTTGCAATCTTCTCTATTATTGAGAGAGAGATGTCTTAAGACTTCTGAGGTGCATCTATTTTTGCTTCTATTCCTTTACGTTTGCTGGTGCATGATGCCTAAACATTTTGAGACCATGCTTTAAAAATGGCAATCTCTATTGATGCACATCAGTGGATTAATTCACCAAGAAGTAAATTTTATCTTGCGATCTGCGTATTGTGAGCAAAACCAAGGAACTTTTATACAGTTTCTCAAAACGTTTCTTCACATGTGCGGAAACAGCTTACAATTACTTTCTACGCGATTATGTATTTCCCCAGTTGAACCTCCCCATCGTTCCCCCAACACATTGCTGACGACTGATCTTATTCCTCCCAGGATCACCGTCAGAGTCTCCCCCGCTCCATCCAACTCCTATGCACAGAAACAATGAATTTCTCTGCGACTGTTCCAGTCAAAATCACAGCACCAGCAAAACCACGCAAAATGCCTCCTTTTCTTCCAACTAACACAAATTCCCATCCTTCATCCTCTTTGTACTCGAAGGAGTTACATATGGAAACTCCACCTCTGCCTTCCCACCACCTGATCCAATGTGACTTCAGGTCCCATTTCTGCGCCAGGGTGGATCTCCTCGGGGTTATGAAAGTCTTCCACTTCAAGGAATATTTTTCAGGCTCTTTGATTTTTTTTTATTAGTACTCGTTTGCAATACACAATGGGCACATTCATCGTGGGAAGCTGATACATAGACATATCACATCTTAATCCTTTTTACCTCCTTTTCCTTCCTTCCCACCAGCCCCATCTCCAGCTCCCATTCCCATCTCCATGCGATATTTAACTTTCCATGTCTGACTTACTTTATTTAGCATTGTGGTATGACGGTGAATCCATTATCCCACAAATGACTCAAATTTATCCTTCTTCATGGCACAGTAGTATCGCATTGTGTATAAACACCACATTTGCTTTATCTGTCCGCTTGTTAATGGCCACATAAGCTGCTTGCAAGGTTTAGCTATTGTGAGTTCTGCTGCTATAAACATGGCCATCTTCTCGTTTTCTTCTTGTATTCTTCCTTGTGGAGTTCATCATTGTTGAGCACTGTTTCCTTCCCGGAAGATTCTCTCTCCTCTCTCCATGTTTTGGGATAGACTTTTCATGGATAACTGAGACAGAGCCTTAATCCCTTCAGCGCTGAGCTGCCTGAAGGCTGATGGCCATTTTCTTGTTCACCACTTTGCTTAACTTTAATCATTCGAACATCAGCTCTACAGGGTAGTGTGGTGTTAACCTGGACTTCACAACCTAACTTTAAATTCAGATCCTAAGGAATTAATCCACACATTCATTCAAGTATCCCTTGAAACGCCACTTTAATTGAATAGCACATGGCACAGGGTACTTTATGATGTCCTTTTTTCCAATCCTACTTGGTAAAGGAAAGATACTGTATTGACAGGCACCATCTTACTGGGGACCTAGAGGTAAATCAGCTTGGTGCCACATGGATGGAACTGGAGGTCATTATGAAACAAGCCATGAGTGAAAGGTAAGCAACACATAATGTCACTCAAGCGTGGAGTCTGAAAAAGTTGATCTCATATAAGAGCGAGAAGAATGATTCTTACTAGAGGCTGGGGAGAGGGAGGAGGAGGGATGGGGAAAGGCTGATTAATGAAGACCAAGTTACAGTCAGATGAGAGCATAACTGGTGTGCTATCGTGCAGCGCAGTGACCATCCTAACAACTATACTCATGTACCTTTCAAACAGCGAGAAGGAAGGATGTTGGACACATTCACCATAGAATCGAGATAAATCTTTGAGGAGATAGATGGGTTTACCTTGAACATATACATGTATCAAAACATCACAGGTAACCCATTAATATGTATAGCTGTGCTTTCATGTATCAGTTAAAAATAAATTTAAAACAAAAAGAGAGAAATCAGAGATGAATATTGAACTTTTAAAATGTATTTTTTTCTAAAGGAAATACAATATATGGCGATGAAGAGTTCATTATTACACAAACATGCACATTCATAAAAATAGATAGCTTCTGCTATATGAGAGATACTGGCTTAAAACTAGATTTGGACCAATGCCCTGTGGATCCTACACCGTGTAACATAAATTGAAGTTCATAAAAATATCCCCAAAATATGAAATTGTAACTCTGATGAATTCCTTGGGGTGGCAGGCCCAAGGAACTTTCACAGTGTGTAATGCACGCATATGGTTCAGGATGTCTGAGAGTCATCCATTTAGGAACTGCCATGGATTTGAGACCTGGTATAAGAATTAAATATGGGCAGAAGGAGCGAAGAATAAACAGAGAAAAACTATGGGAAAACATGACACAGATTTTTATTAATCAGGGTTTGCCAGGGAAAAAGATCCAATAGTGTGTGTGTGTGTGTGTGTGTGTGTGTGTGTACATACGCCTGTGTGTGTAGCCATGTGTACTGCAAATCAGAAGTGGAAGGCACCAGTGTGAGACCCAGAGAGGCACTGACGTTATAACCTGGAGTCTCCATGCTGTTTGGAAGCAGAATTCCGTGCTGCTTGGGGACCTCAGTGTTTTCTTCGAGACCTTGAACTAATTAGATAAGCCCCACCCATATTATGGAGAATAACCTGCTTGCCTCAAATTCTACCGATTTAAATGTGAAAACCATTATATGTTAAATCCAGGCCAATATCCAGGAGCAAAACCTGGGCCTAGTCAGGTTGACACATCCAGTTAACCATCATGAGGTTTTAGGAAGCAAAGCAATCATGATGGGTGGAAAGGCAACGTTGGAACCAGCAACGTGATACATGTGAGTTAGTGAGAGTCCTGCATCTTAGGGGAGGGGTGGCATTTGAGCAGCGTGACTTGGGGGTGTGTGCAAAGGGGTGCACCCCAGGTAAAAAGAGCAAGAGTTTTAAAAAGATGCAGATGCAGGTAATCAGTGAGTGTGTGTGGAGAGCGTGGAGTAATCCAAAGCTAAGGTCAGTCGGTCTCAGGATGTGAGGATAGAAAGCACGACAAGGTCAGAATTTGGTTAAGGAGTTTGGGTTTATTTTATAAGCAATGAGAGCTTTTTCACCTTTTTTGTGTAGGAAAAAGTGACATTATCAGAACCAGAAAGATGAGAATGTTTATACAACGCACAATGTAATTCGATAAATGGGAGTGTTCAAAGAATATAATTAATGAATGCCATACTATATGTAAAAGAATATCATGACTCTAAGAATAGGCACATAGAACCGCAATGATAAATAGTAAATGAGAGTTCTCCATATTACTAGCTGTCCATTTAGAGCAAAGTTTTGACATATTTTTAATATGTTGTAATCCATGGAGGAGTACATTTCAAAACCAAGGAATTTTACAAGCAACATTTTTGCAAGCAAAAAAATGTATATTTTCCTTCGATCCATAAAGACTTTATTTCACATAAGCATAAGGTTTCGCCTACTTAGTAAAAAATTCAATAATGAGTTAAATATGGGCTCCGTTTCCCTGCCAAGCTACATACCTGCAAATGCAGCCACCAGAAGGAAAGATTGATCGTGCTGTAGAGGAGTCCAAGATTGTGTGTGTGTGTGTGTGTGTGTGTGTGTGTGTGTGTGAATATTATCAACTGACATTTAAAATGTAATGAATTTATTTGATAAAACTGAATTAGATAGGCAGTAGAAAAGCATCGGCAAAGTCAGCTTCCATGCTTTGACAAATATCACCCAAGGAAGTCACCAAGATTAACAGCCAGATGTGTTCTCAACTGGAACACTATTAGAAGCTGAGACAATTGACATAACTGAACCTAAGTCCTAAATATGTAGTATGATTTTTATCACTTGAATCTACTCTGCTTGATATCATGTTTGCTGCATTTATCAACTGAGCTTTGGTACCAATGCACCAGGGCATGGGTGGGAGCAAGTACAAATTATGTTGTGTACACTAATAGTGTGTATATTGTGCACCACCCAAGAAAGATTTCTGAGGTGGGTTCTAGAGTCAAGAGCTTAAATGTATACCTTCTAAGAAAATATATATATATTTACCAACCTATATATATTTTTATATATATATATAATATATATTTATTTATATTTATTTATATTTATATATATTTACCATATATATATATATATATATATATATATATATATATATATATATATATATATATTTACCAACCTAATGTAAACTGGTCCCATCAGTAAAGCTGATAAATCTGGCATGTTAAAAACTTTCAGTTACTTGAAATTTTGAAGTCTACAACCCTAAATATTGAAATGTGAAATGTCGCATTTCATTCCGCTCTTCCACTCATTTTCAGAATTGAGCCGAGTCTTAAGCACATGGACACATACTCACGTAGATGTACATCACAGAGGGAAAAGTTAAATTATACAGAACATAAAATATCCATCTTTCTTCCTGCTCCTCATGCATACATCATCATTAACTGGTTTCTTAAAGAAAATATTCTGCTCATAATTTTCAAGTTTTATTTCTTATTCTTTATATATCCACATATTACTAAAATATTTTATTCAATTTTTCATGTTTTCGAATGTCATATAAATAGAACTCTATTAAACATACGCTTTGCACTCACTTAATTTTTTGTTTTTGAGATTTCTCCATGTTGACATGTATAGCTGTTTAATTTTTTTTGTATGCAAATAACACAGTTTTTCCACTGTCTTTGCTGGTGAATATCTGGGTTGTTTCTTATATTTTTTATCTTTCACAAATAATGCTGTAAACTATGTGCAAGTGTCTTTGATGAACATGCAGAGAAATTATTTAAGTAGTAAGATAAAATTTATTATACATTATGTGCTGCTAAAATTTACTTGGTAATTCTAGATAATTCAAATCTTTTCTCCAAAATGTTATTAATAATTTATGGGGGCTGGTGAGATGGCTCAGCAGCGTAAGCGCCTGCCTTGCAAGCGTGAGGGCCCGAGTTCGACTCCCAGATCCCCCATACGAAAAAGGGGCCGGTGATATCGCTCAGCGGCACGGGTGCCTGTTGGCGCACGGGGTCCTGAGGTCGAACCCCCGGTACCCACCAAAAAAAAAAAAATTATTTATGGACCATAATATAACAATCTCATCAGTCCAGATTCTCTCTCATGTGCTTCAGATATTTAGATGCATGCAAAATGATAACTTGTTGTAGTTTCAATTTGTATTTCTCCTAGTAACAATGACAATGAGTATCTTGTCATATACTTACTGGCAAGGTATGCTTTCTCTTTTCTAGGAAATACTTTCTCATGTATTAGAAAATACATAGAAAATAAATTTTTCTCTTAATTAGCTTGAATTTTCCTTAGTGATCTGTGAACATTATTTATCCAACTTTGAACAATAATTATTTTGTTGGCAATAAGTATGGCAAATATTTCCTCTTAACTCGTGATTTAATTCACCTATCTGAAAAGCAAAGGTGAAAGAATTTTGACAAAAACGTGCCGCTGCATAACCCGCATCTCCCTCCCTTCCTTCCTTCCTTCCTTCCTTCCTTCCTTCCTTCCTTCCTTCCTTCCTTCCTTCCTTCCCTCCTTCCTTCCTTTCATTTTCTTGGTAGAAATTGGTAGGTAGCTTTCTGCTCAGAAGCAGTGAGGCCAATACTAACTGTCCTTTGATTCCCTGTAGAAATGTGATACTAATATGTGCTACTGTGATGTGAAATTGTGCTTTTCAAATGCTAAATTCTACCCTTCGATGCATTTTTCTTATTTCTCTTTAGAAAGATGATACAAACAGTTTTGTCTTCTAAAGTGGTGCACTAGGCTTTGCTGTTCACTGTTTTTTTCTTCTTTCTGTGTTAGGCTTACACGGAGTTAAGAGGTTACTGATTTCATTTATAAGGATGTGCTCAAGCTCACTGCAGTCCTAACTCATGATTATTCCTGGGAATTAGCCATGTGAGTGGAAACATGCTGTTACCAATAGACTCAAGACTAAGGATGTGAAACACTGTTTAACATTAAAGTAAGATAAACTTATTTATCTTTGCTTTTTCGAAATATGCATCACTGGACATCTCTTTGTTGTGGTAGCTCTGGGGATGGAACTCAGGGCTTCTCTCATGACACACAGGTGCTCTGCCACTGAACCAAAGTCCAACCTCAAAACATCCTTTTTTAGGGAAAATTGTACCAGTAGCCTCCTATTCTTGCCTGCTTTCATTATTCCAACTGGAATAAATAAGTAATGTGCTTGAAGAAATTTAACGTTTACCAGCTTTTCTTTGTACGTATGTTGCTTCATATCCAATTTCATGAAGTAATAATTAACACCTCATAAATCTTTGAATAAACAAGTGAATATACAGTGTAAATTGCTGGTGTTCAATTTTTTTTTTTTTTTTGTGGGTACCGGGGGTTGACCTCAGGACCTCCCGTGCCAGCAGACGCCCATGCCGCTGAGCGATATCACTGGCCCTTTTTTCGTATGTGGGTACCAGGAGTTGAACTCAGGACCTCGTGCTTGGCAGGCAGGCGCTTATGCCACTGAGCCATCTCACCGGCCCTGCCTGAGAACATTTTTAACATAGATTTCTCACTCATAAGAGATGGATTTTTCATATTTAAAATTTTGCATTTTATTATAATTGTTATCTGACACAATGTCACTCACTATTGCCCTATCTGACATGTTGTTTATATTGTTTTCCTCTTTATTCATATATGATAAAATTCAGTCTTTCTCCAGATCAAGCCAGACCCTCCATTTCTCTACTTCATCTCATAATCCTTCAATCGTTTCTAGAATTTTGCTTCATTTACAACCCAAATTTTTTCCTTCATCCTAATTTCTCACTTTTCCATTGCTAACTTCCCTTCATTTGAAGACATGCTCAACATTCAACATTCCTCCATTCAGAATGGAAACTCCACCTTGATTCTATTTTTTCCTCAATTTGTTGCACTCAGCCTTCTTCCTTTCAAGGCATAGATAATATTGTGAAGCGATGATCCAGCATCAGTAACGCCCCCTCTGTTTATTAGCCTGTATGAATTTCACCTTTTTGCATTACAGTTTCTAACTCTGCTTTTGAATTAAAACTGTTTTTGGAATTTGCTTCATCAAATGACTGTTTTCACTGTTTTTAACATACTTAGTTTTGCATAATTTGAAATCACTGATCATACTTCCTGATTTCTATTATTCATGATTCTTCTGCTCTTTCTCTCTCTCTCTCGTTCTTTCTAAATCTTTCCAGTTGGATAGATTCTTTCTTTTCCTTTTATCTGCCTGTTGTACTCAGTGTTTACAAGGGAACAGATTTAATACAGGACATGTTATTTATAGGATCATTTTATAATATTCATTGACGAGTCAAATGCAGAACAGTGCAGGAAATCTGTCCACACACTAGAGACCCAAAGAATCCAGCTGAGGGCCTGGATCCCACAGCAATGTCCTGCATGAGTCCAGCTGAAGACCTAGAACCCATGGCAATGCCCCCCACGAGTCCAACTGGAGGCCCACAGCCCATGACAATGTCTCATGCAAGTCTGTATCACGGATCTGCACAAGGAAGGCCCAAACGTCCGTGGTGGAAGCTAGAAAGTCTGCACCAGTGGGGTGAAGGATCTGTGCCAGCAGCCTGAGGGATCTGCGCTGGAGCCAGGAAGCGATGCTCAAGGTCAGGACCAAAGCTCCCCTGAAGAGAACCACAGCCATCCTCAGCGACAGTGAGGTCCCAAGATCCTCTGATAATAGCTGAGTTCAGATCAGGAAAGCCAGCGCGACAAGCTTCTCCAGGAGAATCAACAGCCCCACCTCTTCCTCTCCAGTTCTCCTTTTATGCTGTTGGCAACAATCCTCAGGGGGGCCCTCCACACCCAGCACCACGCTGACTCAGTTCAGCTGGGTGTTACAAGTTGACCAGTTGTCAATCAACCACAGAGAGAGAAGGGAAGATCCAGGAAGGGGGAAAACCCAACTGGGTCAGAACCCCAGTGACCCCCTCCGCTGACCAGGCCTTTCCCTCCCATGATTCCATCACCCTCCAAAAGCAACACCTATGAGCAGGTGAGGGCCTTGGGGGTCATTCTCTACTCAAATCATGGCATACCCAAAGGAATTAAAGTGAGCACAATACGGGGATACTAGCATACCCGTATTTATTGGGGCATAATTCACAATAGCCAACATACGGAATCACCTTAGGTGTCCATCAACAGATGAATAGACAAATAAAATGTGATACATACATATCAGAGTATTATATATCGTAGTAAAATGTATCAGTATTATGCAGCCATAAAGAAGAACAAAATCAGGTCATCTGCAGCAAAACGGATGGAATTGGAGGACTTTATGTTAAGCAAAAGGAGTAATACAGAAAGACAATCATCAGGTTTTCATACGTGTGTGGAATCTAAAAAATAGAAGGAGGAAGAGGAAGTGAAAGAGGAGGAGGAAGGAGAGGAGGAGGAGATTACTGGAAAGTAGAAGAGGAGAGGAAAATGGACATGAAGGTAGACATATCAAAACATTATATACACATACGTGGAAATGACAGTGAAAAATTAATCTGTACAATTAATGTTTTACTACTTATTAAAAAAGAAGAAAATTTTTGATAAAATGAAACCCGACTGTGTTTGCACTTTCTCTGCTTCTGCTGATCTCTTCTTCCTTCCTGCTCTCTGTACCTCCAATCTCCACTACCTCTCTACCAGGAACTTAGGGGCTTCCCTGGCATCAACTGGAAAGTCTGGGAAATATTGGTAGCCACAACCTATGGAAAAACAGGTAGAGGAAATGTTTCTTTCTCTTTAGAAGCTTGTTTAAAACGCATATATGTATTCACATAGGATTCACATAAGGTGATGTCTCCTCACGCTTTATTTGGTATCTTTTGTTAAGAAGTGGGAAAGGCTGGGCCCACACCTGTAATCCCAGCACTCAGGAGGCTGAGGCAGGAGAATTGCCATGAGTTTGAGGCAAGCTTGGGCTGCATAGTGAGACCCTGTCTCAAAAAAAAAAAAAAAAAAAAAAAAAGAACGAGATGGAGGGGCAAGGAGGGGTCTGAAACGTTATCCCAGTTTCAGATTGACAGATCAGCCTGGTAGAGTTTCACAGATGGAGGCGGCAGACATAAGAACCCCAAAGGAGACACTAAGGATGCTTTTTGCACACAGTAATAGTGGGTAGAGAAGCAATGCTTGCAAGTCTTCCTGAACTGCAGTTCCAGCAGGCATGGAGGAAAGATATGGTGAGAGCTGTACCCATAGTGCTTGGCACTGTACAAGTTGACCATTAGTTAATCCACCACACTCCCCCTTCGTGTCCCCAGTTACAAGGTTTTGTTATCAGTTCTCATCCTTTTCACTCTGAACTCTCAAGAGTATCACTTATTGGGTGGCTTCAAGTTACTTCTTTTTTAAGTCTTGTACTTCTTCCCAGGTATCTCTTTGCCATTCCCTCCTGGACATTTCCCTATTGATGTCCTCCAGATGGCCACAACACATTGTATTGAAGAGAGATTCTATATTTATCTACACAAACATATTATTCCTTCTGATGAATGCCTCGATTACAAGTACACCTCCCAGCGCAAGTAGAGAAAAACTCACGTCAATATGACTTGTCTCCCTCAACCTCTAAGGCAGCTGAGCAGCTAATTAAGTTAGAAAAGTCCGTCTCTCACTGCGCTTATGTCCCGCACCCTCTAACAGTACCTGATCAGGGTTTACTGTATTACTGTGCCCCTGAACTCTTCCTTACTTTAGCACATGTATTAATTTAGACCCAAGATCATGCCCAGCATTATTGCAAGTTGTAGAGGTAGGAGATATTCCGCATGCAAAAGAGAGGAGGAGATGTAGAGATGCCGGTGAGTAAACATGAGAGTGAAGTCTCAGCAACTATCATTTGTCCAGACTAAAAAATGAAGAAGGAAAGGGAAGGAGAAGAAAAAAGAATTAAGATGTGTTATGTACATGAACCAACTCCATACAAAGAATGTGATCATTATGTACTCCAAACATGGACTAATAACAATGACAATTATATGAAAAACAAAAAAAATCTAAGTAGAAAACACACACACACACAAACACAGTAGTCCATCTCAATTTTTCCAACTGTTCTGTGCACCAGTCCAACCTAAACATTTCCAGTGGAATCCTCTGCCTAAAGCTAGGGATCTACATTTTATTCTATCACATTAGTCCAGGAGATGGTTCGCATAAATGTATAGGGTGGATTGAAATTCAAACCCCTCAACTCCACATTACCACCTTTGGTCAGCTGGCCCCAAACAATTCTCATCTTTAACAGAAACATTCATAATTCTCCATAAATGGAAACCATCTCTCCCTCTCCTCTGTCTCTTCCTTTCTGCGCACCCCCATCATTGTTTACTGCTTTCTCTCTGCCGGGCTAGATTCCCCAATGGTTTGCGGCAATAAGGTGTTTTACACTTAGCAAATAAATTTCCTTGGGGAAATTATTTTCAGTTTTATTGCCTTAATAGTAATTTTTATAAAAAATAAATTCCATCCATCATTTAGAATTACAGATAATTTTAAGAGTCAAAGGATCTTAGAGATTATGTAGCTCCAATAGTTTATTTTGCAGACAAATGCAAAAGGTCAGAGGTTATTTGCTTATAGTTGTGAAGCAATCAGTGGCAAAGCAGACAGAAACACCAGCCCTAGATGTGATGTAGCATGGAAGTGAAATTTATTTTGATTCATATGATTAATGCCACTTAAGTGAAATACATGAAATACTCAGGTAAAATGACATAAATGAAAGTGTTTGCAGAATTGTTTTAACCCGATACTTACTAACATGTGTCAGTTCTGCAAAACAGAAAGTGCTATTTAGACATGTAAAATGTATTGTGACTAAGTTGGCATATTGTAACTTAGCAGCTAGGAAAATAAGAGTTATTTATCAGTTCACTCTTTAATAATAAGGCCTTGTAATTGTCTTTGCAAAGTTCCTGGTTTCATAGCCTAAAAAAACATTTGTTTAAATTACATGATTTTCAGTTCTTAAGTAAATAACAAAGGTAAATTAGGTCTTCCCAACATTAGTAAAGCAGCCCCAGAGGACCTGTTTTCAAAATAGCTACTTGCAGAGAAAAGTTACTGCTGTTGCATTAAGCCACAGTTCCCTTTTTCTATATCAGCATCCATAGGACACCATCACATGTTGACTTGCAACTCCCCTTCTCGATCCTTGAAATGACATTATATCTCCAACACTTGGTATGCGTCTCTCCAAATCAGTACTTTATCTTAGGTGCTCTTTAAAGCAACATTCCAGAATGCTAAAATGATGAATGACCTTCTATTTTACACTTACCAGCCAATTTGCTGATACGTACATCGAAAGCAATACCCCTCTTTCTGAAGAACGAATCCTTAGTTTCAATTTATGCATTTAGAAATGTTATAAGCTTGAAGTTTTAAACCACACGTTCTTATAATTGAAGCTAGGAATGCAACAGAATACTTTCAGGGAGAAAGAAGCCAGATTGAATGTGAAGTTTAACTTCAGTGATCCTTCTGTCACGTTGGATTTTGAAAAAAAAGGTTTTGAGTCCCCATGTAGCCACAGGCAGTAAGTAGCCTTCAGGTTGATCCATGAACCTGAAGCTTCGTGTGGGTGGCCTGCAACCTATTAGCTCTAAAGTTCAACATCTACACTCGACTGTCTGCTTGTAACTGAGAGGAAGGTAATTATTTGGTTAACAGGAAAAATAGAATTTAAACCACGTTATCGAAGTGATTGCTTTGTTTGAACCTTGACTGGCATGTAAATGCACAGAGAGATAAATTCTATAAAGAGATCAAATGGCAGGTCTCCTGCTGGCTGCTGCTGAGATAGGTCACTTACAACACTATGCCAACAAGGTCCAGGTCTTAGGTTAGGTCCCCAAGTGGCTGCTTAACTTTGCTCTGTTACAGGAGCACAGAATAAACCTTCAATTCCTACTATTTTTGAGAACACCTGTTAGTGACAACAATACTTAACACACAGGAAAATATAATCATTTACACATGCATGCCTATACATGTAACTGGAAAAATGGTTACTGATTCTTATAGTAAATTACAAAACCATTCAACTGCAGATGACAGTTTCTCCCACGTGAAGACGGTCCTATTCTCTGGTGGGCTGACAAAGGCGTGGGCATTTACATAAAGCTGTGTGTTTCACACGTCGGTGCTTTCATTTTCTTTAGAATGTGCCGGGTTGCTTGTCTGAGTCAATGTTAGGCAGGTCACACGGATTTGGTCTTCTGTTGAGCGATTTTAAAGAGAATTGCTAATGATCAAACGGTCCAAGCTGCTTTCTCACCGGAGGCTAATGTCATCTTCCTCCTCTCTAGTTCTCTTTGAAACTCGGTTGTGAATATTAATATTTGAATAGGTTTTAGGTAACACAAGGCAAACTGTCTGTGCTTCTGAGAGCTACCCTTGGTTCGAACTTTTAGAAAAGAAATTTGACACTATGACTTACACTATAGCACACTTATTCTTGGGTTTATTATCCTAACCTGACTTTCCTTTGCTCTCATCATGTCTATTTTTCCTAGACTATTATAAATGTTTCTGCAAATTACACTAATTGTTTTAGAGTGAAGGGAGCCAGATAAACCTAATTGAATAAATGGGTTAAAACCAACAGCAATAATAACTGTGCACACAACCTTCTGGGAACTAGATAAGATCTGTTTATCCATCTTTTCCTGTCCTTCTTAAAAACCTGTGAAGTCACAGGACAATATGAATACTTACTCCATATGAAATACATTGAAGACACACCTGGGAAAGAAACCTTCCAGATACACTAAAATTAGGAGTGCAGAAATTGTATAAAATGTAGAGCCGATATTCTCATTTTCAGTTTCCTTGCTTCTCGAAGGACTTCGACACAACTTTGAGTGCTAGAAAATAGATCCACCTGCACCACTGATACTTATATACATTTGTATAACAATTAATATTGTTATATTATCATATTATTTAGTGTAGTTTGTATTGAATGTTCTCCTTGGTGATAAAACAGTAAAAATAAGGTGCTATTTTGTTGTGCATTCTTTTTCCTACTGGCTAGTAATAATTTACCTATCTCTAATTACTGTGAGGATATATCTTTAAAATTTTACAGACATCAAAAGATATGCCCTGAGTAAAATACACTGCACAAATGAATAAGTTGTGCTGGGTCATGGGAATTTGGAAAAAAAAAAATATATATGATCTCCAATATAAACATAGGCTCTTACCAGTAATGAAAAATAATAGGCTGAAGAATTCCACATAATTTCGGTTAAGCTATTAAAAAGACCAAAGCCCACCAAAATAATTACATAACTACCTGTTGTGATTCTAAATGCTATTAGTGGTAGCAACATTAATTTATCCCATGTTATATGCATGTTTGCAATTTATAAGACACACTTTTCATCATTTAGGGGATTGAACCCAGGGCTCACACATGCTAGGCAAGCACTCCACCACTGAACTACACCCTCAGACCTTTTTATTTTTTATTTTAAGATGAGGTCTCACTAATTTCCTCAGGCTGGGCTCAAATTTGTGATGCCACAGCCTCAGCTCCCTGAGTAGCTGGGATCCAGACACAGTCCTCTGTGCAGAGCTATAAAACACACTGTTTAAAAAAATTTTTTTTAGACAGGGTCTTGCTTTGTAGTTCAGGATGGCCTCGAACTCACTATGTAGATCAGGCTGACCTCGAACCCTCTGCGACACTCCTGCCTCAGCCTCCCAAGTGCTATAAAGCACAATTCTTAAAGAACTTTAAAATTGTTTTGTTATTTTATCATCAAATACTCTTGTTGATATCATTGTAATCTTCATTTTTCAAATGAGTTGTAGCAGGTCAGCAAATGTTTAAGACATAACTTAATTACAATAATATAATTAAAATTTTGTTTTGAAGCTGTTCCTTAAGAAAAAGATAACTACATTTTACTTATTTAGTCCAACTTCCCTGCAGGCAACAGGGGTGTAGGTAATCCTGGGTTGATTATGTGGGGTCCTCTAGCTTCAGGGAATAAGTTTATGAGTCTGAGGCTAAGGACCCAAGAAGAAATCTTTCATGAAACAGAAGAATAAAGAAGAAAAGGAACCGTCCTTAGAAGAACTGCTAGGTTGAGTGTGTTGGGTTAACATTAAAAAATAATTGCTCCATTAATATTAATTGCAAACACACTGCACATTTGAGTGGCATTGTGAAGAACTCTTTCCTGGGGATGTTTAGTGGAAATCTATGCACTGGATTTGCCAGGATGTAATAACATTTTGAAGTGTGGCAAATACAACTGAGGAAATGATTATTCAATGTTATCAGCTCTGACCATCTGGTCCAGCCTTACCACTCCTTGGTATATTCCTGAAAGAATTAAAGTCAGCATAAAATAGAGATTCCTGCACACCCATGTTTACTGCAACACAATTCATTGTAACTGAACTATGAAAAGGGCTGAGGTGCCCATCAATGGAAGAGTGGATAAAGAAAATGTGGTGTGTATATACAGAATGGAATATTATTCAGCCATAAAGAAGGACAAAATTATGTCATATGCAGGAAAATGGATGGAACTGGAGACCATCATGTTAAGTGAAGTAAGCTAGACTCAGAAAGTCAACTTTCACACATTTTCTCTCATATTAGGAATCAAGGAAAGAAAAGAGAAAGAGAACTGACATGATAGTAGAAGAGAGACCATTAGAGAAGTGGAAGGGATCAGAAGAGAGGGAGGAAAGAGGAAGGAAGGTAAGCAGAGAGATGATCAAATATGAGAATGTGCATATATGAATATGCCAAAAGGAAACCCATTATGCTGTATAACTCATATGCAGTGATTAAAAAAGCAGAAATGAGAACCAGAAAAAATTTTGATCAGCTCTGAAATAACTCAAATGTGGCCACACGTGGCGAGTGACTGCCACGCTGAACAGCCCAGCTGTGCCCTGGGAAGATGGACATTGTCAGAGGTCCACGGCAACATCTCATTGTCTGTGTTTGTTGCTTATGCTTGTCATAGTCTCTCTTTAGTAGTTCATTTTATTAGTAAGAGTCTCCAGTTCTGAACTTCTACTGTCTCTAGGCATCATGTCCACCCATCCAAAACTTCTTAAGCTTGCCAAGTGTCCTAAAAGGGATCTTAGATACTCACATCTCCAGCTACTCTATAGTTCCTGTAATTCAAGCTCTAAGTTATACTCTACCACGTTTATCTGCTTGGTCTATATAGATTCTTGAGAACAGGAAACATCTAAAGTGTCATGTGAATGTAAACATTATATATCATAAACATGAGCTAAAAATAATAACAACGAGAATGAAAATGGGGAAAGAGGACTTAAGAGACAGAGGGAGGGAGATGGGTGGGAACGGGAGGGAGATGAAAAAAAAAGAAACAAGCTGTGTTATGTACATGGTCCTGCTCCCCAAGATGAATGTAAACTTCTTGTAATGCACGCATGTACTAATAAAATAAAAATTAAAAAGAGACATTATGCCTATCACTTTATAAATATTAGATATATATAAATAACAAAAATAACTTCAATCTTACAAATCTTTATATAGCTTGTTTTATACGAAGCCACTGTCTTTAGCTCATGTGCTTGAAAAGCTATTACAAATTAGTGGTATATGATGGCTTTGATCATTTAGTGTGTTCTGAATTAAATGGGAAGCAATTGGTGGTGTTATGAGACTTAGCAGGAGTCATCACTTTACCTATGAGGATGAGAGAAATTCAAATGTTGGCCTTGGAGTTCTTTCTGATTTCTCTAATTTCCTGCAAAACCAGATAAGACATTTGAAAGTGATTTTGATTCATAGTTCATCTTTTTCCTCACCTCATCACCTCATAAAGTCCTGTCGACTGAGCCTCACAATTTTACTGAAATCTGGCCTGTATCTTTCTACATTGCCATGGTGTGTGATTTACTCTTACATCAGTTCTTCCTAGACTTTTCCAACACTCACAGGACTGTCCCATAAGACACTGTCAATAGTGCTCTTCCCCAAGTTCACATCAAACCATCATCCTTGCTGTTAAACAACAACAAACTTCACTTCTAGAATAAAATACTATATAAGCTCTTGGTTTAATACTTAATATTCCCGAACACATTTGCTTAAACATGCATTACCTCCTTCAAATAAAATATTCAAGTGGCTATAGGTACCATTCTTGCCATCAAGGAAAGGTCAGATGCTATGGAAAAAATGAATAAAATAAAAAAATATCTCCTGTACACTGTGATAAATAGTGTAACAAAAACTGAAAAGTGCTCACCTCTGAATTCATGAGCTGGGGGAGCATTCTAGATCTAAACTATAATAAACCATTTTTATAATGCCAGGGAAATGATGATGTGCTCGAGAAATGGTACAGGTCAGTGTAGTCACTGCCCAGAAAGTTCGAGTTACTGGGACCAAGCGAGTCTGCAGAAGTAGCCTAGAGCCAGACCCTAATGTGTCTTTATAGGGGCACTGTAAAATATTAAGCAGCTTTCTCACTGATGGGTGCAAAGAGTAGGACACAATTACCTTTGAAACAATTAGTGCTTGTGCAGTAGTGGGGTTTGGATGTAGTTTGTCCCTCAAAATTGCATGTGCTGGACACTTGTTCCTAGTGCAGTGATCTGAGCTGGGGGCTAGGAGGTGGTTAGGTCATTTGGGACTCCAGTTAGCTCCCAGTAGAGTAGATTGTTATAAAAGGAGCAAGATTGGCTACTCCATGGTCTAGAACTTCCTGTCTATTACAGAAGTTCTTCCATTTTTTGATCCATTCATGTACTTCTCACCAGAGCCAAGCAAAAATCAGTTCAGTGCTCCTGGGCCTCTGAAACTGTAAGCTGAATGAATTTCTTTTCTTTCTTTCTTTCTTTAAAAAAAATTTTTTTTTACTAACTACCCACTCTGGAATATTTTGTTGTAACAATGGAAAATGAACCAATGCATGCAATAATGAGAAGGTATTAATCTTCCCTGGCCAGAGTGGACCCTCCGAGGAAGAAAAGTTGATGGCAACTTAGCATACAGTGGTAGCAACTGTGTATGGTTTATGGATTTGAGAGATAGTTGGCACATAAAATCAGAATGATTGGACTAGGGGTAGATGCTGTAAGACTAGGAGATGGGGGCATTTGCCGGTAGAGATGTTTTTGAGGGGTATTATTAGCCCATGCAGTTATGTTTAATTTCCAGGTGCCACCGAAATGTCCATTGGGATATTTAAGTAGATTGGACAATATGCATCTGAGAATCAGGAAAGGAGATGATGCATTTGGGGGCATCAACATGTAGATGGCATTTGAAGCCTTGGGCATGGTGTACGTTACCTGGAAAGAGACTGTAGAATGGGAAAGAGCTCTAGCCTTGGGCTATGCTCTCAACAGATCAAAATGGGCTCTGGAGACTGTGTTTGTCCTCCAGAAAGTTCCCTTTAGTGAGCAGGACACTATAAAAATGGCAGGCCTTGTTTAACTCCGGATTGGCTATTCTGTCTCCAATTCCCAACGTCATCCTCATCTTCACTAGTTCCTCTCTCTGTGGTCCCTCCCTGGTCCCTGTAGGCCTTGAATTTCAAGTTCTGCCTGTAGTCACCATAGTCTAATTGCTCAAAACATAGAGCTAGCATATTTTGCTTGTTTCAACTTCCCTCACCATACGCCACAGCTCATACTTCCCTGACCATGGGGGAACTGGATACTTGCCTTACGTTCTTTGTTGGGTAATTTCTTTCTCATTCTCCCTTTATGGGCATCTGCTTTGTGCTCCAAGACTGGGCTTAATTCATCTTCTCACGTGACATGTACCTGATTCCCAGCCCTGTCAAAGCATTCTTTCTGTATTCCCACACCTGTTTATCTTTATGTCATCTTTATTTGAGACGTTAGCTATAAGGTTTGCCATGCTACCCTCTTATGCCTGCTGCTGTGTGGAGTTGTGAACAAGAGGGACTTCTCTGTTTCTGTATCATTCATAGCAGTTAATGCCATGCTCTGCTTAGGAGAGACGGCCATGCTTGCTCGCTTTGCTGCCAGCACTGGAAGTATTAGGATTCTAAGACTTGGACTGGTATTTACTGCCGCACAATGTAAAGGACTTTCAGCAAGGCATACAGCTTGTAATGGCTTCTGATTCCTCATTTGTGCACAGAAAATTTAAAATGACGCTAGTAGCACCTAAATTTGTTAGCTCATCAAAGTCACATGAGGATATGCATGGGCTTTTTAAAAAATATATATAGATTCCTCAGCCCATTGGAATCAGAATATCCAGCATAAGGCCCAGGAATCTGCAGTTTTAGATAGCCCTGGTACAATTCCAGTGTGCGTGTCTGTTATTTCTGTTCTTTATTTAGGTGTTCCTTGCATAACTTAAAAATTACCAATCGTCTCCTACACTATCCTTTTTATGTTGTAATGCACTATTTTTTTTCCCAAGACAAACATGGGCAATGTGAAACAATTAATTTTTTTCTATTTTGCCTTTGACAAACAAAAGATAAATATGCATCCTAGTATGTATATCCTAGCAACTTACGCTACACTTTTTAAATAGCTTTTTTCTTCTTCCCAAGAGATAGTTGAAAAGGCGGACCCTCTCCTTTTAACCAGAAAAGCACCAACATTTGCATCCATAGCCTTAAAAGGAAATAAAAACCCTACAACAATAAAAATAAATAATTTCTATTGCAAGTAATCTTTACAAGGTGGGAACGACGATCTAACTTACTAAACACTGGTATTTCTTTCATTTAACAAGGGTACGGGTCAAAGCACTCTTGGCTGTTTCCTTTGTTATACTCGGGTAACATGAGCTCAGAAGAGAGAAATCAAGAAATAGTCTCTTGGCTAAAAATTAATAAGTGCACACATATTTATCACGGGGTGTGTTGCCAGTTAAAGATATCTGAGGCTTCTCTGGAACTGTGGACGATTCATGGTGGGGATCATCTTGGGCCACCCTTCCGAGTCTGCCGTCGTGCTAGGATTTTGATGTTTCTCTCCAGTTTCCCAGGACTCTCCAGTGAATTGGATTAAGTTTTGCTTCTGCGTTCCCAAGGCTAAAGCCGAATTTGACTGACAAGGGCTTGCAGGGAAGCTGCCATATATGCCCAGGAATTTGGCAAACCAAGAAATCACAGACAGCCTCTACCCACAGAGAGATAAACAGATTCAGGCCATCACTGCAGTGCCAGCTAAATTGCGACAAGTACCATCTGAGACTGTCGTGTTCTAATCCCATTACTGAGTCCGTGGCGTGTGCAAAGGGTGAGGGCCACCTTTGAAGAAATGGCTCCTTTAGATGTACCTGGGAGTCCTCTCCGGTCTCCATCTGACTGGATCATTTCCTGACTCTTGTCCCTAATGAATGGTTTTCACCTGAATCTCACCTCTTGTTTCATTTTCAAAGTTAAAATGCTAAAACCAGAACAAAATGAAGAGAATTAGAAGACAAAGACCAGTAAAACACTACTTAAAATTAGAGTTATAAAAATCAAACTGAGACTTCATAAAAAATTAAGCTGGAAGTGGATATAAATCTCTAAAAAGAAGAGTTCTCTCTAAAGATAGGAGATTTGAGTGACTTCAAAAGTCTTATGGGGTTTCAGCAGGTCAGACTTTGCTTTTGATCACTGAACGATCGATCACTGGAGCTCTGAGGCATTTGATCACATCTTTCTTTTTGTCCCTAAGTCCTTTAGCACACATCTTTATTGGATAATGTCTATCACATCCCTTTAGAATTACATATATACCTGACTTTTCCAAACCTAAATCTGAAATTATCCATGACAGTGAACATACCTTATTCATCCTTGTCTTGATTATTTTCTTCCTGGGGTTTCAGTTTCTCATAACTTGTACCAAAAGTTCAGACTTTCTTCAATGGCCAAACACCATTTGCAGTCTGGCCACAGCCCTCCTCCTCAATGGGCCATTGTACATAGAGCTGAGTAAAATTTGAGTCACATCTCCCTCCCTAACATAACACAGACCCAGTTCTGGTATATGCTTTTCTTTATTTCAAATACTCACACAGTGATATGTACATAATATGTGTTCAGGGTTTTTTCTTATTAAATATGCATCTGTCTAATATCAATTTATATGAATACATTTTGTAATATAAATTCATGGCAACTGTACTCCTTTACCCTGGGCGATTTTTCCCTACTTGAATCCACATTATCCTTGGAATGAGTTCAAATTGAACTTAACATTTTTATGAAATAGGATTGGTAAAGATACATTCAACTTGATGGTTTTCTGTACTTACTGGGTAATATAAACAATAAGAAGTGAAAATATGTCTTTTCGGTGTGGTTGGCAGTATCACTTAGGATTTCATAATCTTTAAGAAATAGATAAAAAGGATTCCTGGAAATGCTGGTCTGAACTCATTTTTCATGAAGATTAGGTGCTAAAATTGTATCGGATTGGTATGAGGCATTCTTCTATGTTCAGTGCGGCACAAAAGACCATAATTTAAAAATAACTTTATCTTACAGAGTACAAATAAAAATTTATACAAACAAAATTGTCTTGTCATTTTCCCTTTTTATCACAGATTGTTACAAAACACACGGAGTACTTACTTCTCAATAATACACGTTGGAATCACATAGGAAGTGATTACCCTAAATGGAATAAATGAAAATCCCCCCAAAATTTGTCCCAGAAACATCCTTTTAAGGCTTCTCAGGCCAAGTCCAATGAGCAGCTAAGCCTGAGAACCAGATCAGTGCTTCTCAAATGGTAATGTGCACACAAATCACATGGGAAATGTGATTTTTAAAAAGTCAGGATATTAGAATTTATCAGTGTTTTCTGGAATTATAAAGTCAATATGGATCTGCAAAATAAACAGTTACTCAGACAGTCATAGTTATATCAATATGCCGCAGCCTAGAATCATTTATTTTCTTCTAGGTAATTGTCTTGTCTCTATAGCAATATGGATTGGCTATTTATCTTGTTTCAATAACCTTTTAAGATAAATAGTATCAGTGAATTTCTTTTTTCTTTTTTTGAGACAAGGTCTCACTGTAGTCCAGGCTGTCCTTAAGTTCACTTGGTAACCCAGGCTGGCCTCGAACTCGCAGCGATCCTTCTGTCTCAGCCTCCCGAGTGCTGGGATTACAGGCGTGCACCACCACGCCTGGCAGTGAATGTTTAAAAAAATGTGGATTATCATTTTGGAGTGAAGCCTGAAACTCCTTATCTTTACAAGCTCCTAGACAGGTGCAGCAACTCTGAACTGTGTGAACAGGTGATCCCGGAGGGGAAAGAGGTCCAGATTCTACAAATACACAGAGGTGTTTAGAATTTTTCCATTTATTTTGGGCATTATTATTTATGCCTAATCTACTTTAACAAACTGTTCCATTTGCTTATAAGAAAAGGGATGTCAGGGCCGGTGAGATGGCTCAGCGGCGTAAGTGCCTGCCTGGCAAGCGCAAGGGCCCCGAGTTCGACTCCCGGAACCCACATACGAAAAAAGGGCCGGTGATATTGCTCAGCGGCACGGGTGCCTGCTGGCGCGCGAGGTTCTGAGGTCGACCCCCAGTACCCACAAAAAAAAAAAAAAAAAAAAGGGCTGTCAGCAATTAAAGCATAATGTGGCATGTGAGACGGCATAATTTAAGCAAGATATCAAGGACCTCTTAAGGTCTCACCTGCAGCTATTCATGCTTTTGGGTGCAAGCCCCTCCTTTGTGTATGGGCCTGATCTAGTAACTTGACCTGATGAGCAAAATGTGGCAAAGCTGAAGGGATGCTGCTTGCCTGTGTGGCTAGGCTGCAAGGCACCGTGACTTCCACCTTGCTAGCAGACTCTGTGGTGTCCACGTAGAGCGGACCACAGCGTTGCTGCAGCAGACTACGCCAGCTTTCAGCCAGCATCCAGCAAGGAACTGACTCCGGATCCCAGAAGGTCAGGAGCAGCTGACTCCTGCCTTGCACCGCTTTTGCTTGGGGAGAGATACACAGCACAAACACTCAAGACCAAAGAGGGCCGTGGTCATCCACCCCGAGTTTGAATAAATTTGGTGCACTAAACACACCCATCAATCCACCCTTCTGCCAAAATAACAACCCAATCTTGCCAAAACGGGAACAGCAATGAAAAGGTTAAGCTAATACTTTTAAAGAAAAAAACAAAGCAGCCTTGAAAAACAACAGTGAAGGGAGACTTCAGGAGCTTGGGCATTTGGACTGGTTCATAAAAGATAAAGATGACACTGGATCTGCCACACGGAGAAATAAAGTGGGAAAAAGTACAAAACGTGTTGTTTACGTCAAGGCGATGAAGAGAATCTACAGGCTGAGAGGAAGATTAAAAAACTGAGAAGGGGGCCGGTGAGATGGCTCAGCGGCATAAGCGCCTGCCTGACAAGCGCGAGGTCCTGAGTTCGACTCCCGGAACTCACATAAAAAATAAAAAACAAAAAGATAAAAAACTGAGAAGGGAGCCAAAACCCCAAATTCATGTCGAGCCCATAAAAGTAGAGATATATACCGTCAGCGGTACCTCAGTTCACGAACTCAATTCTCTCCAAGATTCTGATCACAAACTAAATCGGATGAGAACCGAATCAAGTTTCCTCATAAGGTCAACATTGAACCTAACCTTTGAATTCGATTCAGTTCTGGTCCAACTACCACTATTTAGTTTATGAATCATATGTTAAAGCTTTTTATTTAAAAACGTTATGTAGAGATAGTATCTGTTTTACAATCACGCTAATATGAGGTGTGATCTAACAATAGCATGAATGTTTAAATTTTAAAAATTATTACAGTACATTTGTTAGCCCTTTTTATTTCCTCTGAGAAGTGTCTGTTCATTCACTTGTCCATTTCGTGATTGGGCCTTTTATTTTAGGTGGCCTAATTTTTTTGAGTTCTTTATATATTCTAGATGTTAATCCTCTGTCTGAGGAGTAGCTGGCAAAAACTGTTTTCCCATTCTGTAGGTTGTTTCTTCAGTCTACTAACTGATTCCTCTGCCATGCAGAAGCTTTTTAATGTGACGCAAGCCCATTTGTTGATTCTTGCTGTTATTTCTTGTGCGACTGAGTTCTGTTTGGGAAATCCTTTTCTACTACGCCTATAACTTCACAAGTATTTTACATATTTTATTTCCAGTAGGTTCAGTGTTTCTGTTTTAATGTTTAGATCTCTGATCCATTTTGATTTTAGTTTAGTACGTGGTGAGAGATACGGGTCCGGTTTCAATCTTCTGCAAACAGATAACTAGTTTTCGCAGCACCACTTATGAATGGCCGATCTCTCCTACAACATATGCTCTGGCCCCTTTATCAAAGACCGAGCAGCCAAATGCATCTGGGGTTGTTTCTGCATGCTCTGTTCCGTTCCACTGATACACATATCTGTTTTTGTTCCAGCACTATGTGGTTTTTCTCCCTGTTGCTTTGGTATAGCTTGAAGTCAGAGACTGTGATGCCTCCTGCTTTGCTGTTGCTGCTCAAGTCACTTTTGCTATTCCGGGTCCCTTCTGGTTCCATGCGAATTTTAGAATCGTTTTCTCTAGATCTGTGAAGTATCCTCTGGGCAGTTTGATTGAGACTGCATTAAGTCTGTGTAACAGTTTTGGAAGTATAGCCATTTTGACCATATTGGTCCTGCCCATCCAGGACAAGGGGACATCTTTTCATTTTCTGATGTCCTCTTCAATCTCCTTTTTCAGGGTACTATAGTTTTCTTTATGGAGGTCTTTTACTCCCTTGGTTAGGTCAATTCCTAAGTATTTAGTTTTTCTCGAGGCTACCGTGAATGGTAATGTTTTCATAGTTTCCTTCTCATGGTGTTCAGGAAGAGAGACATTGGCATGAACCCCCGCCAAAATCTTCTCCCTCACATTGAACACATTTATGCTATCATTCTTGCCAATTTCTGAAGCAGACCTGGAAGTTCTCTTTCATGAGTTTTTAGTTCTGCTGTTGTGGTGAGCTTGATGTCCTAAATTGATTTTAAAAATTCACCTTTCATGGTCATTTTGACATTGGGGAAGAACCGGAAGTCACATTGTGCCAGACCCAGTGAATAAAGTGGACGAGGAAAGAAACACCAAAATGTTCTTTTTTTTTTTTTTTTTGTGGGTACCGGGGGGTCGACCTCAGGACCTCGCGCGCCAGCAGGTGCCCGTGCCACTGAGCGATATCACCGGCCCCTTTTTTTTTTTTTTGTATGTGGGTTCCGGGAGTCGAACTCGGGCCCTCGTGCTAGCAAGGCAGGCGCTTAAACCGCTGAGCCATCTCACCGGCCCACCACCAAAATGTTCTTGCAAGGCTTCCTTTCAGTTACGTGGTACTGAGCACTAGTATTGATCATATTTTTAAATCACACCTCATAAAGTCACTCAGGAAATAGGACTTGGGAAACTGCTTTTGGAAGTGTTAAGAACAATCAGATGAATGTGTTCAAAGCAAGGGGGGTGCTTTGAAGGCGATTAATGGCAATGCGTCTTTTAGTGTAATAAATTTTTAAAAATTTAAATATTCACCATATATTTTTATCACATCTCCTAATTCTGAATAACTGAAATATCATTTATGAGGCATTTTTTCATACCTGGTTCACTTCTGAATGGGGGATGCTTTGAAATGTTTAGGAAAAAACTGACAGGTCACAAAAAAAATATTCCCGTAACCTGCAATCCCTTAGAATCAAAATGATATTAAACCATGCATACAGTGTAGGTGTAGCATTATTCATTGCAATGTGCTCATGTGTGGTGCTGGAGGTATGCCCAAGGATTTCTAAGTTCCTGGATTCTACTTAGGGAGCAAATCTGTTTGCTTGTGTTGAGCCTGTCTTTCCTGTGTCTGAATCTCTTCTTGACATCTCAGGTGTCCTCATCTTTTCAGGATATAAATGAACCCTGGGCTCTGTCCAGCCTCTTTAGTGCTGACCATCAGGCTGTGACCCTTTCCCACACTATTTTGATTTCCAAAGGTTACTTGTTTTCTCTGCTGTGACACCACCTATGGGCTTCTCTCTCTAAGAAAAACAACATCATTGAGTTCTCATCTCTTCCAAAGATGAATTTCTAAAACAAACAAACAAAACAAACAAAACAGCCAACATCAATTTTCTCTAGAACTGGTGAATGATGCATATGTCTTTGCTATTCTGTGGAGCGTGGAAACGAAGAAGATTCTACTTTTTTCTGTGGTAAGAGCATTTCTCGAGCACACAACTGGGTATTCATTGGGCACCACACGCCCATTGTTCCATGGACTGCAGTTTCCCCATCTCCGCTCTCACTTCCCTATTTTTTCTAACAACCACAGGCATCTGAGTGTGGATCCCAGGGCATTCCTAAGCCTTTCAGCCAGCTCTTCGCTCGGCATGAAAAAAATTTTTTTATTTGTGATTTAGTTCTAGAAAAAAGCTGGGATGGTAGCTGGAGGCTGCATTTGTGGTTTTAAAATTTACTTTGGGAAATTTACTCTGCATACATCTTTCTCATTCCCACAAGGAAAAAAATGACTTCACTCCAATGAGATTTTACCTCTGGGTTAAGGACAAAATAGGGAACACGACATGGAAATTATTTCCACTTTAATGTTGGAATCTTATTGTCAATCTAAATTCATGACAACTATGAAATATTGTGTGGCACTGTGTTTACAGTATCTTACTAAGGTCACTCTATCAATCATACGGAATGAATTCCATCTGAAGATCTCCAAATTCCATTGGACATTATATGAAAAGTACCTACATTTTAAAATTTACCTCTTCACTCATTTGATAAATATATAATGCCTGAAATATTACTCCATATAAGGAAAAACAATGTGATTTAAATTTTGAATGTGATATAACTCTGGTCATTGTACCCTATTTTCCCAGAAACTTGTTTAAAGCTATGCTTTATTTTTAAAATACCTGGTTCCATTGCAAATGTCTGTGAAATTTGTTTTCTCATAAGGAATAATTCACACCTCTCAAAGATATCTTTTCTGTTACCACAAATTCTTTACTACGTCACTATTTACATATAGTATATTTAGCTTCCAGTAAACTCGATTTAAATTCATAAATAATTATATATTTATGTATATCCCTATATATATATGGATATATATATATCCCTATTAATATCACAGTCCATAGCATTAATATAACACTTGGGACTGATTTGAGGCTGGCTAGTTGCAAGTGGTATAGTCGCACCGTTGTTGAAACTATGACAATCAGCTCTTTAAAAAGCCATAGCTTGGGGCCGGTGAGATGGCTCAGCGGCGTAAGCGCCTGCCTGGCAAGCGCAAGGGCCCGAGTTCGACTCCCGGAACCCACATACGAAAAAGGGGCCGGTGATATCGCTCAGCGGCACGGGTGCCTGCTGGCGCACGAGGTCCTGAGGTCGACCCCCCGGTACCCACAAAAAAAAAAAAAAAAAAAGCCATAGCTTGCTATGACATTCTGGAGCCCAGAAGGAACATGTTGAGAATAAATCTAGCCTTGTGGATGAAAAGAAAAACTATAAGGAGATTTCATATAGCTATGTAACAAAGAAAACCTGAAGATTCTATGAGATATTTTTAAACTCCAAGAAAAGCTAAATAATTAGAGTTTAAAGTCTGACCACCCAATTGCAGAGTGAGAGAGACAGAAAGAACAATTAAATATCTGCTCCCGATTTCCCTACAAGTCACTTGGTCTGTCCTTGCCAGTAGCTCACCAGACATCTGTGCACAGCATCGGCTTCAATATCATGCCCTGCCATCGCAACGCCATGTTAATTTTTAAAGTAACAAGCCCGACATAAGTCTCAGTGGCCATGTCCCACTAGAAATTCTTTTTTTACATTCAGTGACAATTCCACATTTGACTTTCCAATCACTTTGTTTTTCTAAATATGAAGTCAAGTTGATTCCCCATCCTAGAATTTAGTTCAGCAATTTTTCTTAATGTGAGTGGCAGGAAAATAAAAGTGACAAAGTGAAGACTTGGTGAGATGCAATGGTTACGCAGCACGATTAGCACAGGCACGGGCAGGTGGCGGTAGAAAGTCTGTGGATTTTAATTTACCTCTAGGAGACAGAAGATTATGATACAAAAAAATCCAGCTACAGATTTATACATTCTGCTTTTATAAGCTTCAAATGACTGTCTTTTGGATCTCACCACCATTAAAACAAACAGGGCAAATCTCAGATGGTATATAGAGCCAGTTTTGAAATCTTGTACTCCATTTATAATTCTCTATTTTTATCACCACGTTGCCGCCACCGAATGCATCTACACTCATTGCTGATGTGGTCCGAAGTTTCTGTCAGCTGGCGCGAGCCGAGTGGTGACAGACTTCTCCACATTTGAATATCTTCCCAGCCCCTGACGAGCTGCAGTCTGTGCCAGCTCGCGGCGTCTGTGCTTAGCCCACATTTTCAAAGACAGAACTATTTTCAGACTCTGCCTTTGCTTCACGTCAGACTTTATCTCCTCACCTGCACATTCCCTTTGCCTTTGTTCTTGAATTAAAACGTAAATGGCAACCAACTTCGCAGACAGTATGAAGGAGAAAGTGTCAGAAACGTTCGGTTGCTCCTGAATTAAAGTGGTTCCTTAGGAGATGCTACGGTGGGCAGAATTCTAGAACATCCCAACCCCACAATTTCCTGATCTCCAGAACTGTGACTGTGATTTCACACCCTGCCATTGTATTATAAGCTAAAGGGTATTTTTAAAGGCATAAATCAAGTTGCTAATCACTTCGAGGTAATTAAAGGGGAGATTTCTGATTTTGTTACATGAGTCATGTAAAAATAGATTGTTTTCTCTGGCTGGTAGCAGAAGAGGAAGTCCCGCATATCAGGGGCATCAGACGAAGACAAAGCATCATTTCTGGCTGTGAAGACAGACAGACACTGGGGTGAAAGTTCTCTAATAACACAGTGACCCCCGGCCAACATCCAGCAATACACCGAAGACTTCCTTTCTACAACTGCAAGGAGATAAAATGCTCCAAGAATGAGCTCAAGGACTGAGTCATCTTCAGACTCTCAGGTAAGAGCTCAGCCGCCCATCTTCTTGGCTTTGGAAAGTAGTTTTGATGCCCAATATTAAAACTGAGGGTGTGTTATTTTGAGGTCATCTGGTGCTCTTAATGTCAGTTTGGGGATTGAGGATCTTGGCTCTCACAGTAGCAAGCCATCTACCACCTGAACAGTTCCCGGAGGCATCTTTTCTGATTCTCAGCCTAGACACTTATCTAAACTTTCATGAGAACCTTCTCAGTCCTCTTCTGGCCTCTCCTCTTTCTACCCTCTTACATATCCTTTTTGCTCTTTCTTACACACCACTGCAAAATTCACCTCCCACGAGCACAGATACAACCATGGTATTGTAACAAATGATCACATGGGATCTCATCAAGGTATATCATCATGTGTAAATTAAAAATAACACACATATGTATTAAAAAGCTGCTAGTGCATTATTGTTCTCTATTTCATTAAACACAAAACTCTTCTTTGGTGGCCAAGTTCTCTAAGACCTGTCTCCAGTCCAACTGTGTAGCACAATTTCTCTTCTCTGGATATCACACACTGTCTTCCCAGTAAAATCGATGTATTTGCTCTATTTGTAGGCATTCTAACTCATGCCTCTCAAAGGTGTGTCTTTGGTATATGTGCCAAGGTGTTTCTCATACTTTATAGTTTAGGTCAGATTTTATAGACTATTTGAGATCTGCCTGTATGGTAAGAGTGACTTTCTCTATTTCCAATGTCCGTGGCATGAGTGTATGGCCTTTGGAAGTCTATGACTTCTGACTGAGCTATTTATACACATCTGGTTGTCCCTATAAGCTCTTTAATCAAATTACATCTTTATGATATTCATCATCGTATTCCTTAAAGCACTTGGCCTAGTAGTAGATATTATGAAGATGCCCCAAAATGATGAATTTATATGATGAATTTGCACAAGTCGTAAAGAATAATGACATTAGAATCTCCTCAGAATGCATTTGCAATATGCAAAGAAAGAAAAGACACCATCTTTCAAGGCACCAATTACACAAGATTACCTGGATTCTTGTTATTATGAGTGTTATTTGTTCATTCCTTCATTTTTAGAAGAAAAAAGGTTAAGAATAAGTGCAAACTGAACTCGAACATAGATCTTTTACAAATGGGAAGGGGACCAAAAGATGGGGGAAGGGAGAAGGGAGAAGAGGGGAAGGGGAAATAAAAAGAATTCAGATGTGTTTTGTATATGCATCTGCTCCTACAATGTAGGTAGTCATTATGTACCGCAAACATGCACTAATAAATTTTTTTTTAAAAAAGAAATGGGAGAAAAGACAGAAGAAAGGAAATGGAGACATAGAAAGGAAGTTGATACTACCTTATGTCAGAAACAAAGAATCTCAAATTAAGAAAAAAAAAAGCCAAGTGGTAAAAATGGAAACTTTCTGTTAGCTGGGTTATGTGAAATGTAAGTTATCTTATTTGTACGTTGCATGTATGTCGCAGAGTAAGAGTTCAGCATTGTTTCACATATTGAAGCCATTTCTATTATCAGCGGGATGATTTAATGACTCTTCAGTAAAGGTGACCCACTGATATGCACTCTGCTATTTTTCTCAAACTTCCAAACTTGCGTTGCTTACTGCCACAGGCATTATTTGCTTTTTAATTTCCGATCTAATTTAGACAAGCAGTGGGGGTCAAATTCAAAACAAATCTGATAAAAGTAGAGTGAATGCAAACTCCAAAGTGCAAGAATTCTTGTTGGAAAAAACTTTCTTGGCTTTTGCTCAAAAGGAGATAGTACATAATTCTGTAGGCTTGAATTAGATCCTTTCTAAAGTGTCAATTAAAATGTAAAATTAGAAACACATGATTTAATGAAAAAGATTTCATGTCTTTGCAAAATTTCAGAAAATGAAGTAAAATTAATCTCAGAAGTGGTAGGGGTAAATAGTTTTTGTCTATTACACGTAAATGAGATTAGGTTTGTTTAAGACATTTCTGGTGGTTGACGAAAATAAAGATTTTCTTAAAGTTCTTAGGAAAAAATGATATGAAGTCAAGCTGTTGATCAAGTTTGAGGTAAAGCACAAACATATTTACCCATCATAAAATTTATATCTTACATGTATACTTTCTGATGCTATGCCTTGAAGACATATTTCAAGAAAGAAAGTAATAAATATAAAGAACAGAATATATGAGTTTCAGGACTGATTGAAGTAACTGAGAAGTCTATTCATTAAAAAAAAAAATGCCCAAATTCAACCTCCAGCATCAGAAAACTAAAAAATTAATTTAAATTTTAAAAACGGCAACT
Source organism: Erethizon dorsatum (assembly GCA_028451465.1). Taxonomy (NCBI): domain Eukaryota; kingdom Metazoa; phylum Chordata; class Mammalia; order Rodentia; family Erethizontidae; genus Erethizon; species Erethizon dorsatum. Next base: position 6,115,399 of record CM051843.1, on the reverse strand, counting down.
GAGAAGCCATCCTGGAAGCAAGCAGTCCAACCTAAAACTTCTTCGAATTTTAAGAAAAAAAAAGAAAAAAAAAAAAAAAAAGGGCTCACACAAAAGAACAGAATAGATTCCATAAAATTCATATATTGAGCAAGAAGAATAAATAATGTAGTGAATTCTTTAGAAAGCATGTGCTATTCTCACTACAGAAGCAAAAACAATCAGATATTCCAGGAAAAATGCCCATTTCTGGTAACGACTGCAGAAGACAGGTGTACATTGCACATCTAAAGTGAACGTCCCGTCAGTTGAGTACCAGACAGCAAAAACGCAAGGTATTTTGAATACACCCTCTACGCACCCAGAGCCTAACGGAAGGCAGTCAATGCATTCTGAAGCATGAAGAGATTATTCGCAGCCCCAGCAGCATCAATGCCAGACCTACCGCTAGCCACACCACCTAAAATCCACAGTACTTTCCAGGGCTCCTGAAAATGCTGTGATTTCTTTTTCAAATCATAAGAAAAAAAAAAAAAAAAGCCTGAAACTTTAGGGGCATGTGAGTTTTTTTTTTTTTTTTTATTTCCAGTGCTGGGGTTGAACCCAGGCATGGTGCATGCTAGGCACGAGATCTATCTATGCTAAGCACTGAGCTATATCCTCATCCTTTTAAAAATTATTTAATTTAGAGACAGGGTCTTACTCTGTGTTCCAGGCTGGTCTCGATCTTGTGATCTTTCTCCCTCAGCCTTCCCAGTAAGCTGGCATTACAGGCATGTGCCACCGTACCCAGCAAGTAAACATTTTAATGGAGTTTCAAACATCACAAAAATATACAATTTTTAGGATGCGTGAACTCTATTACACTGTAAGGGGCTCACCAAGACCACGTTCCAGCTAAGGCTTCTTATGAATCGATTAATCTTTCTTTTTCTCATATTTCACATTTTACAGTCAAGTTATACAAAAAGCACAATGTAATTGCATATCCAGAACAAAATCTATATGTCATAAACCTATAGAAACTGACATGTATGTCAGTGTACACATTCATATACATAATACATACATTATATATAGACACATTATATATACATACACACTGATACACATTTTCTATATATGATATATCATATGCTATATACAATATTCTAATCCTAATAATATACCACATTAGAATACATTTGGGCTGGTGAGATGGCTCAGCGGCATAAGCGCCTGCCTGGCAAGCGCGAGGGCCCAAGTTCGACTCCCGGAACCCACATACGAGAAAAGGGGCCGGTGATATCGCTCAGTGGCACGGGTGCTTGCTGGCGCGCAAGGGCCTGAGGTCGACCCCCAGTACCCACACACACAAAAAATTTATAACATGTAATATGCATAAAATATTTATAATATACATAAAACATTTATGTATATTATGCATAAATTATAATGTGCATAAAATATATGTATGGTCTGTATAATATAAAATATACATATAATCTACATATAATATATAATACGTAGAATTTTTACTATTATATGCAATATGTAATATATATATATATATATATAATGTACAATATGCACTAAGAGACAGAACATGAAACAAGAATTGAAGGGAAAATAAGGGTGCTAATATTCTCATCTTGCTGAGGAGAGATCCAAAAGATGTTTTCAAGCATAAAAATATATTACTTTAGTTCAAAAATCAGTCAATGAAAACAAGTCCACTTGCCAAATGGTAAGTGCTAAATAACAGCTTATTAAATACCATGGCAGACAAAATAACCCTCCCATGCACAATATTTCCATGCTTTTGATGCAGAAACTGAGTATGTGACTCCTACGGCAAGCAGACCTAAGGGTCTTGCTGTGGATGGGGTGTCTTGGGATGATCCCGATGCAGTCACCAGGGTCCTTAGGAGAGGTTGGTAGGAGGGGAAGGGTGGAGAAAGTCATGTGAAGCAGTAAAGTTTGGAGCACTGGGCTTTGAAGATGGAGGAAGAGGCCAGGAGCAGAGGAATGCAGGGGTTCCCAAGAAGTGGGAAAAGGGCAGGGAAAAGGACTCCCCCTGGATGCTCTGTAAGACACACAGCACTGCTGACAACTGCATGTTAGCCCAGTGTGACCCATTTTAAATTCTGACCTCCAGAACTGAACGATACTTGTGCCTTTTTTCAGCTGCAACCTGTGTAGCTGCCGTACGAAACCAAGAGATGTATGTGTGTGAATGAGTGAGCTGCTACATGATGACTGAACCAATAAATGTACTTACAGAGCTGAGTGTGAAGGGAGTCCCCATAAAGATAGACTAGTGGCACCTACGGGCAGGACTGCAGTGGTTAAGTGTAGTCCCAACCGATAGCTTCTCAACACGTGTAAATATTCAACTGACTGCTGGCATCGTGCCCTCTTTCTCTGCCTGTCCACTTACTTCACCATCGCTGTGCATGGTCAAACTTATGGAAGGAGCCAAGAGAAGAAACTCCTTTGGTATTTGTTTTAAAACATTTTATGAAGCTGTTTTGGGCTTCTGAGTAATCATCCTTTCCTGGCCCGTTACAAAGCAAGAAGACGGTTTCTTAATATTAGCAGAATTTCCTGTCTCATAACTCCAAACCACATACTGGCCATTTTATGGGAAGCAGGGAGCATCCAGCCAGCATCCTCAGTTGCAATCCAATACCAGGGGGTGCCTGAAACATTTTAAGACCCGACTCTGGGTCGTTTCCCGGGGAAAAACACTCATTTAGAAAGCACTCTGCGTCTCGTGATTTTAAACTGCAACATCTGAAGGAGTTCATAAAAATACATTTGAAAAGAATTGTATATTTCTACCTTGTAATTTAACTGGGTCTTGCCAGGCTCATAGAAATGAAAACAGGAAAAGACACAAGTAGAAAATATAGTTCTTATCACGACCCAAAGTAGTACTTTCGGCTCTGGATTCATGATTAAATCAATGGAGGGAGCCATGCAAGATGGAGAAGCCATTTCCATCTCCCCAGTCCTCCACCTATTCCTGCATCCAATCAAAGTCTCCCGTCTCCCCCAGCAATCGCCTTTTCCGAAAGCAGTTCTCTTCATTTCAGTCTGATGTAGAATCAGGCTACAGAAAATGACCTCAGACAACTAAGCTATTGCTTTCCTACACATTTGATGTACATTACGGTCCTGTAATACTAGAATACCAGGCCCTATTTTATTGTACTTCTAACACCATTCATCAGTGGTTGTGAACCTACAGCATGCGTGCTGTGGCAGGATGTTTGTTACCACTGAAAGCTCTAAAAGGTTCACCGTTACTCAGAGGATGGTCTCTTACGCTTTTATCTTGCCTTTAACCTGACACCATAAACACTATTATTCATATTACTAAATCTTACTCTACAATTTACCCTTAAAATTGATTCATAATCATATAGTGGGTGTCTTTGAGCTGATTTATAAATGGTAAGATGGTACCTCCTTAAGAAGACAGTAAGGCTAAGATTAGGCAAACAAATTATTCTTGTTAAATTTTAATTGTATTACAATGTTTTTAAAATATTTTGTTCATTTAAAAATTCCTCGACACTATTCAATCCCTTCTTAAATTCATTCTCCAAATGAAGAGGCATCTTTCTGGAATTAATACTATTGAACAAATATCACGGAAAAGTGACACTGATTTTCAATTATAGAGTTTTGTAAAAATACGAATAAACCTAGTGTTTTTTTAGTTTTGTTCATCTTCTCCAAAGATCTAATTATGTTTTAGCTTTTGGAACTGTTTTTTCCATGATAATGCTTGACAGTGCTGTTTTTTGTAGAAGTTTAAGCGTGGGTTACTTATTTAATTGGGTGACTTTCTGTCTCTGTCATCATTTCATATTATTATGGTTCCGATCATTCTAATAGCCCTTAGTCTTAGTCTTAAATGGGCATTTTACTCATAGCACATTGCAAGTGAACATTCTATACTATCTGGAAAGATGAGTGGAGTCTTTGTGGCTTATTTTCCTATTTTCTCTACTCCATCCTTCACTCTGAATTAGCACACACACTTTTTTTTTTTTTTTTTTTGGCAGCATGCATTTCAACATTTTTAAGTTAATGACAGTTTTAATGGGACTGTGTTCCAACACTGTGTGGGTTGCTCTTTCTGGAATTTACCATACAAACAAATTTCACTGAATCTGAGTTGTCTGAGACCCATGGTAACACTCTGTCCAAAGACGAGCTAACAAGTGTATAAATCCTAAGGTCTAGAGCCATCACTCGTGATATTTGATTTATACATTTTGACTTGCAATTTCTCTGGTATTTTCCGTCTCTTCATTTGATTTCTTTTCTGTATTTAATTCTTTAAGGGATGACAGTAACATGAATCCACCGAAACAGGACTGCCAAAAAGGAAAAAAAAATGACTATTTTCCTGCACATTATGAAGCATAATTTTATTTTTCTTATTTCAAATGAAAAGCACAAATCTTTTTGTACTTTTGCACATTTGAATACAAGGGGAATCAAATTGTGTGCAAACAAAAGTCCTTGTAAACCAAAGTACCACTGTATTCACTGATTGTTGACTTAATTTTTCTAACTTAGCTTACTACAAAGTACTGAAGTCTGTGTATTTTTTAAAACAAAGTGAACTGACGAAAAGAGAATGGTATATGAATTATAGTAAACTTCATTATAAGAATATGGTATGAATCACAGTAAAACGAGCTGAGGGTGTAGCTCAGTGGTAGAGCCCTTGCCAAGCATGTGAAAGGCTCTGGGTTCACTCTCCAGCACCATAAAAACAAAATAAAATAATAAATCTCTCTCATTGGAGGGAGAATCACAAATTACACTCAGATATTCCAAGGTGCCTTATGGCACTATAGAAATATTTCCAATTAAATATGTACTTTGCATACTATTCCCACAAGAAAATATATCATGAGTAGTAACAACAACACAAACAGAAAACTAATTACCATGTTTGCCACTGTATTTTCATTTTTTGACTCACGAGTAATTCATGACAAAGTCATTCTGTAGCTGTTTAGGAAGGACAAATAACTGTGATGACATGAGGAACTATAATTCCATCTCTTAACAACTCTGTTTATGTAAAGAAAGGAGAGAAGTCCATTAACATGTTAACCAACTCTACCAGTAGTGTTCTGGTTTGTATGTAGATGTCCCCCCAAAGTCTCATGCAGTCATGGGGTCAGGCTTCTAGAGTCTGTGATTGATTCATGGTCCAGTGCTGGGATTATGGGTGTGAGTGCTACACCCATCCTAGGGCGGGTAGCCTGCATCCAGTATAAAGGAAGAAAAGAGGCTTATTACTCCCTTTTTGCTCACTTGTTGCTTTTGCTATCTTCTGCTACCATGCACTGTTGCCCCTGTGCCATGCCACCCTGCCTTCAAGCCAGCTGATTATGGACTGAAACCTCTACAAAGTGTGAGCTAAATAAACCTTTCCTTTCTTAATTGTGGGCATTGGGTATTTTGTCTCAGCAAGGACAGAAAAGTAACTAAGACAAGTAGCAGGGACATAGGTGATTTGAAGATTATCTTTTTCTGTATTTGACTCCCATGTGTCACTCTGAATGAAATAAAATATTCTTTTAAATAAAGCAGCAGGAATTAACATGGCATACATTCAAAAAGTGAAACATTAACATTACCCATTGCTCTTATAATTGCTGAAATCAGCTAGTTCAAGAATTGAGCTATAACTCTTGTGATGTCATTGTAGAGAGTTGATTTCAATACTCCAAAGAAAAACTCAGTAGAGTGTCACCCATCATGTGACAGTATCTCCAATGTGTTCTCTAAATGTGAGAGAAGAATCCCCAAATAAGTCTTCAGATTTTCTGGGATTTTGAATGCCCTTGTTTTCTGCTGGATTCTAACTAAGAGCCAACAGTATATGTTTCCTTACTTTGCATAAGGTAATGAGCTGTCACTCATAGATTCTAGCAGACCTGATAACTATAGTTATAACATAGTTATTCTGGCCTGATAACTATGCTTACAAATATTATCTGACCAATTAAAGGGATATGCATTTTCTTTGTGCATTAATTGGTTTGTTGTCTTTGACTTTTTTTTTTATTTTGTGATAACAAAATAATTAAATATTTCTTACAGTTCTGAAGACAGGGAAGTCTAGTGTTAAGTGGTTCCATCTGCTGAAATGCTTGTTGCTTGTAGGGGTTCTCTGTAGAGTTCCAAGGTGGCTTGTGGCATCAAATGTTGAAAAAGAGCAAGTCAATACGCTTGCTTCAACCTCTTTGTTATATGAAGCCACTAATCCTATGATGGGGTCCCACCCTCTTAGCCTCACCTGATCTTAATTACCTCCAAAAGACCTTACTTTGTAACATGTCTTGCAGTGGCAAATAAATCTGAACACAAAAGAGGGAGAAACATTCAAATTTGAAACTATAGCACTGACATAATCACTACACAATTCATTCAAAAAAAATTATAGAAAATTAGGGAATCCTCAAATCAAAGTGAACTAAGAAACTATTCAACACCACTAATCAAGCCAAACATTTAAAGAGGATATGTACTTGAGGTAGATGGTGGCAGACGAAAATGTTATAACATGTTGGGAAAGCAGAACTTATAAAAAATAAATAGTAAACATCATTAATTGAGCACCTACCATATTTTGCCACTGAATAGAATAATTTATGTCTCAATTGTCTAAGTAACATTCTGTTTGATAGGTGTATCTACACTCATTTTATTTATTTATTTTTTTTATTTTTATTTTTTTTGTGGGTACCGGGGGGTCGACCTCAGGACCTCGTGCAATAACAGGCGCCCGTGCCGCTGAGCGATATTACCGGCCCCTTTTTCATATGTGGGATCCGGGAGTCAAACTCGGGCCCTCGCGCTTGCAAGGCAGGCGCTTACGCCACTGAGCCATCTCACCGGCCCTACAGTCATTTTAAAAATAAGGAAACTAACATTTTTAAGGTTAAGTAACTTGCTAAATTCCAGGGATTGTAGAGGAATAAGATTATGCTCAAACTAACTGCCTTAGCCAGCAGCTTTTGCGTCTTATACCAACCTGTTCTAATCAAGTGTTTGAAACATTAATGACAATAATATCCTTATTTAAATTTGGGGTAGAGTCTAAATTTTTTGAGTTCTTTATATATTCTAGATATTAGTCCTTTGTCTGAGGAGTACTGGCAAAAATATTTTTCTCATTCTGTAGGTTGTCTCTTCACTCTGTTAGTGGTTTCCTTTGCTTTGCAGAAGCATTCCAATTTGATGCAATCTCATTTGTTGATTCTTGGTATCATTTCTTGTGCAACAAGGGTTTTGTTCAGAAAGTCTTTGCCTACACCTCTGTCTTCACGATTGTTATCTATTTTATCTTTCAGCAGATTAAGTGGTTCTGTTCCAATGTTTAGCTATTTGGTCTGCTTTGATTTCAGTATAGTGCACGGTGAGAAGTATGGGTCTAGCGTCAATCTTTGGCATGTACTCAGTCTTCCCAGCATCATTTGTTAAAGAGGCTATCTTTCCTTCAGTGAAAGGATTTGGCCCCTTAGACCCCCAAAACTTAAAGACCCAATAAAAAAATGGGCATCTGAAATGAATAGACACTTCTCTGGTGAAGAAATACAAATGGCCAGTAAATACATGAAAAGATGTTCAACATCACTGGCCTTTTGAGAAATGTAAATTAAAACAACACTGAGATTCCATCTCATTCCAGAAAGAATGGCTACCATCAAGAAATCAATGAATAATAAATGCTGGAGAGGCTGTGGGGAGAAAGGAGCCTGTCTCCATTGCTGGGAGTGTAAACTGATACAACCACTATGGAAATTAGTATGGAGATTTCCCCCAAAATACAAAAGTATAAATTCCATTTGACCCCCCTTTTGTGTATCTCCTCAAAAGTTAAAGACATGATACCACAGTGATGTATGCATACTCATATTGATAGCAGCCCAATTCATAAAAGCTAAATCTGGGAAACAGCCTGTATGTCCATTAATAGGTTAATGGATAAAATAATATACACAGTGGAGTACTATTCTGCCATAAAGAAGGATAAACTTGAGTCTTTGTAGGAAAATGGATGCATCTTGAGACCATAATGTTAAGTGAAGTAACTCAGACACACAAGTTTAAATATTGCATGGTTTCTCTTATGTGAAGAACTCTCTCTCTCTCTCTCTCTCTCTCTCTCTGTATATATATAATATATATTTACAAAATAAAAAACAGATAATAGGGGAAAAAAGGTATTGCAATCCAGTGTGGACAATGTATGTAAAAGAGTACCATGGCTTACTACAATGGTCTTACATGTCTTATATATTCTTTGGCCTATTAGTCTGGTTTTCAATCTGTATACATGATATGATAATTGACTTTATAAGGTCTTATAAGGTAAATAAATGAACCCAATGCTAGAAAAATAAATGGGAGTGGAGGGAGGGAGGAAAAAGAAAGGAATTGAAATGTGTTATGCACATGTACCAATCCCCTAGAGTGAATGTAATCGTTTTGTACTGCAAACGTGTACTAGTTAAAGTAAAAATAAATTTCCTTAAGGAATCTTTGTTAAAAGGAAATAATTGTAACAAATCAGAGTCTATGCACATGGAGATATTTATAATAGTAAAAAATTTAAAGTGTCCACAAAAGGTATTTGCAAGACCAAGTTGGGGGTATATCAATCAAAAGACAGCCTCTAATTTATGATTTATAATTCTGAAATCCATTTTGCATGAAGAAAAATGATGCTGATATAGTGTTTAAAAAAAACCAGACTAGAACATTTCATGCAGGATAAAATTTCTAATAAATGAAGCCTAACTCCAAAGTAACATTTAAAAATCATTAAAAAATAATTTTAGGTTGGAAGAATGATGATGTTTTTTGAATTTCAATATTTTCTAACTTTTGACACTGAAAATACTACTGTGAATTGTATCTAATGTGAATGTAATGAAAATCTTCGAAGACTAATTTAAGTGTGATAAAAATCATACCGCATCATTCAGACTGCAATCTTACAATGGAAAAAATAAGGTCATTAATTTCTTCACAATGCTTGAAGAAAATAAAAGGCATCTTCTACTATAAACAACCTTCACATTCTTGGGATTGCTGGGGTAACTTCTTTGAAACTACAAGCCCTTACCTGAACAAGGATGAGTCTGGAGGGGATGACCACATAAATTGCTTTCGGTGGTAACAGCGTATGAATTTATAAATCCTAGGAAGGAAGTATAAGACAAAAATCAAATCCACTGGTAAAGCCTGGTGCATAATAATAACAAAAGAGTTCAGGAGGACAATAGAGATTCAGTTGAGCACAGCACATTTCAGCTGAGGATACATTAAGTCTGTGAATAGATTTAGAGAGTGGGATGTACTAGCCACGTTGGCAGTTCTCTGATATATACACTGGTTAAACCAGTGATCATGAGTACCAAATTCTCCGCCAATTGGTGATGCCTAAATGTCACAGCACACTTCCAAGGGGACCTCCTCGGGATACCATTGAGCTCCTAAGTGCACACAAACGGCTGGGATTCACATGACTCCTGTTAAAGGCCTGGTCTCTGTAGTAAAAATAGTGGGTATTTACTAGGCAGGACAGTGACACAAAGACAAAAAGAGGAAAGGGCTGATACACTGTGTACAAATTCTGCGAATATGAGCGTCAGGCGATTGGAGGTGAGGAAACAGAGAAAGGGATTAGTAAGAAGCTACAAAGGAAGGTGAAAATAGGAGATGGGATGCCCCTGCAATGTGGTGGAAAACCAAGGGTTAAGATGGGACATAATGGATGGCCAATACGTGCCTAACAAAATCATGCGTGATGCTGGTACTATAGTAATCCTCATTAACCCCAAATCCTAGGACACATATTCTGTGTTAACTTTTTTGTCACTATCACTAAATATCTGACAAAAACAACTGAAATTATTTATTGTGGCTCATGGTTTCAATCCACTGGCTCCAAGGCAGGACATCATGGCAGAAGGGGATGGTGGAGGAAAGATGCTCACCTCATGACACCCAGTAAACGGAAAGAGCCAGAGCCAGAGAGAAAGAAAGGATGTACCCTTTAAAGGCACAGCACTCCCTTCAGCTGTGAATTTATGAATGGTTTAATCCACTAATAAGATCAAAGGACTGATGGCCCAATCTAGGCCCCTGCTCTGAACATCGCTGCGTCGATGATGATCCAGCCCTTAATATGTGAATCATATTTAATGTGTCGTAAAAAGCATCTGCACAGAAAGTACTTCCCTGTTGGAGGTGATAAGGATATAAAATAAAAAGAGAGGCATTTCCTACCGGGTCAGCAAAGGCCTCCGGGGGAGAACAGTGCCATGACCCTGAAGTCTCGGCCAGAAGAATGAGAGCGAATCAGAGAGGGGAAGACGGCTGAGGCAGCCCACTTCCCTCTTCCCAGGATCCCTGGGTATTTCAGAAGGGCTGCTGGACTCCCAGTAGTGTACACACTCCAGTCTCCATCCACTGCCTGGGAAGGAGAGGATGGGCAAGAATGTCCTTCCAGGCTTCCGCGTGAAATCTTTCTCTTTTTCAAGTTTGTAGGACTGAACGGTAGCATCTCAGAGCGATTTAGTGACCCAGTTTTTTCCATTTTTATGTTTTATTACTACATATCTGCAGTGCATCATGATTACATAACATGCCCAGAGTTAGCACATGCACATGCCACATCTTAATTCTTTTTTCACCCCCTTCCCCTCTCCCCCCCTCCACCTCTTGGTTCCCTTCCCTTTGGAAAAGATCTACCTCATTTCCTCTTGTGAGACCACAATGTTAAATGAAATAAACCAAACACACAAACTTCAATATCACATGGTTTCTCTTATATGACCAACCCATGACATAAATAAAGAGTGAGATCTTTCTTACAGTCAAAGAATATAAAGCTTGCACACATCATTGATGCCACAGTTGGGATGAAGCAGAGTTTGGAGTGTAACCCAAGTCATTCTGATTCCAGAGCCTATGCTCTTCACCCAGTTTTCTGTTCTTACGATGGTCAGCCCTCTTGGTTTCCTTCAGGGGCAGCAGACACCGTGCATATCGCTTACCAGGTTTCTATTCTGCATCTGAGCACTGCTGACCAGTTACACAATGTGAAATGGTGAAAAGAGCCCCCAGGATTTGCTCCCTTCGTAGCGATGGGTGCATTGCCCACCCCCAGGAAACAATATCTATTTCCAGATTCCACAGTTGTTTCCCTCTCCTTGGGAACTGAGCAATGGCTTAATGTTATCTTTTCTGTTGAGAAATGGGAAGGAAACACACTTCCTTTGTAATGGTTTGTGATAGTCAACTTTATAAAAGTTACAAGTCAGATTCTCCTAGAATTCTGTTACAAATACAGTAATGGCTCAGCAGAAAATATTAAATACATAAAAATTATTTAACTCCCCATTTAAAACTGCAATCACAAAATTTGTTTTATACTCCAGAAACAAGTACCCCTAAGTATTATAAATTCTTAAAAATATGGACATTTCTAAATAGAAATGTCAATTTCATGTTAGCAATAAGTTTCTTTGGTTATTGCAAGATCACCTCAATTCATTTAGTTGAAACTTTTATCAGGAAATAGTTGCTTCTGGGGCCGGTGAGATGGCTCAGCGGTTTAAGCGCCTGCCTTGCAAGCGCGAGGGCCCGAGTTCGACTCCCGGAACCCACATACAAAAAAGGGGCCGGTGATATCGCTCAGCGGCAAGGGCGCCTGCTGGCGCTCGAGGTCCTGAGGTCGACCCCCCGGTACCCACAAAAAAAAAAAAAAAATAGTTGCTTCTGTTCCTTGCAACTTAGTATCAGACACAGAAAGGAAAAGATATACAAGTTTTTGGCACTCCAGTGGTTGTAATTTACCCACAGACTGGTTAAAAGTTACTTTGGCTTTCAGCGCTAGTATTCAAATTATTATGCTTGCAAATCCAAAATCCTGATTTGCCTTCAACAGCCATATACTTTCATTTCAGGGAATACATATAATTTTAAACAGAAAGCTAGCCAATATTACAACTACTTTTAAAGGGTATTTGCAATTTTGTCTGCATTAATATATGCAATTATTTAGCAATTACTGAATGTTTGAAGCCTCTTACAAATTTGTTAAGTTTCCTTCAATCATCTGATTACTGAACATATTTTCTCAGTCATATCATTTCTGTAGATTTAATACCATACACACACACACAAACACACACACACACACACACAGTGTTTCTCTCTCCTCACCCACTTTGTGATTTCCTGCCTAACCTATATGGCAATAATGTCCTTGCTTTTTTGTGGCTTGAAACTCTACCAGTAAATTAAACAACATTTGTTAGTCAACAATGCTTAACATTTACCTGGTTAAGGTAACCATTATGTACATGGGGTCATAATGGACATACTCCTTTGTAATGCTCCTTTTGAGTGCAGGCTGAAATAAAGGTTCAGTTACAACGCTGCTTACAGCAAATCAGTGTTTTCAATTTGTAACCATAATGAATTAAATAAATAAATTTCATATTAATTTTTAAAAGCCAAAGCAACTTTTGAATAATCCGTGTACAAATTTTAGTGATGGGGGCACCAAAAATCACATACCTTTTCTCTTTCTGTGCCTGATCTTAAGTTGCAAAGGCTAAGGAATCCAAAGTTTTAATTAAATAAAGATGATCTTGCAATAACCATCAAAACTTTGTGCTAACATACAATTGACATTTCCACTAGAAATGTCTGTATACATAAGCTACAGATCTACTTATCTGACTGACAAAATTTATCATGCTGAGTGTGCCTTTAATGAATTCTCTTACAATGCCCTATAATTTATTGCATGAGTGCAGGAGAATTTTGGAGTCAGCAGCTTATGAAAGACTTTTAAAGAACAGTGGCCCAGAGCCTGTACACCTGTGTTCAAATTGCACATGAATTAAACATGCAAGTCAGATCCACAATATTCATGCCAAACAGGGACACTGTGTGACAGATTCAACTAATCTATATGCAGCATCGCTCCCTTCTGAATACCTTTTTATATGCGACCCATCTGTTAAACCACAACTTCTACATATACCTAAAAGACATCTAATGCCATTCCATGTGTCTAAAGACTATACCTGACACAACCCCCAAGGTCTCATTTCAGGGGACATAATCAACGTGGGCTCTGATGAATTAATTCTGTTCCTTTTGATCTTAGACCGGAGTTAAGTTCTCTCTTTTCACAACTTTGCAGGTCAACATGGCGACCATACTTCACCTTCTAACAAGAGGAGGTTTGAAAGAATAATTTAAAAATTACCCTAATATCCTCATTGTACTTCTGGACCTGCATAAAAGAATAATGTGGACATATTTTCCAACAGAAGCCAAGGAAAAGTATACTTGGCATTCTGCAAAGTAATTTCAGGATTCTGGGATTGTGTCATGACCTAGATGTAAATTTCTTTCTGAATGATTGGATTTCATCTTTTCTGAAGACTAAAATAACAGGAAATAACTCAGAGACCCAGAAATGAATTTACAACAGGGTAACTTACATAATTTTTACATAAACAGCTTGAAGGGCATGGTGTGATTTTTAAATATCTTCAGTTATATTTGAAAACCAAATAGGCATTATATTTTAGTAGCATCAAATGGAGAGAAGCAATGTCCCACAGCAGATAATTTCAACTCCCAACTCTTACCACTGTTTGCTCTTTCAGAGACACTGGCTGTTATGAAGGGTAGAATCCTCCCTCCAGGACCTGCACTTCTAAGATGTCAGACGACGCTGGCAAATCTTTTCAGTTATTTATTATTTCTTTTATTTATTTTTGCATGGCTGGGAGTGGGACCTGGAACTTCGCCCATGTTAGGCAAGCATTCTGCCACTGAGCTATATCATTAGTTCCTTAGCTATTTATTAAATTATCTTTATCCGATCTCCGTTCAGGTTGCCACCATTAGAATTCGCATGCTTGCTCATTCTTTCGACAGACTTCTCTCACTGACTATATTGTGTGTGTTGGTCTCTGACCAAGAAAGTGTATACTATGGTGGTGACAGGTGTGCATAATGAAAAATGGCTATAAAAATTAAATCTATGCTTAGGTTTTCAGATAAGAACATATGTAAAGTAGCTATCTCTTAAGATTTCTAATAATAATAATAATAATAATAATAATCGTGATAGAAAAAAAGATCTAGAGACAAGGGAGGAGGCTTGTGGGAGGGGGAAGGGCAATAAAAAGGAATCAAGACATGTTATGTATGTGTACCTACTCCCTGCGACGATTGTAAACTTCATGTACAGCAAACATGTAGTAATAAAATAAAATTTTAAGAAGGACTTCTGGGTTTTTCCTCTAGGATCACCCTTAACAATCCTTAATTGAATATCTTTTCCGAAAAATTTAACTGGAAGTCTCATTCTGTTTCTAACTGAGGGACATGGGACCTCACCTTCAAGGACTTTTCTTCATTTCTGTACTCTCAGTGTGATTTTCATCCAACTTCTCTAAGAAGGATTTACTTTGGAAATTATCCATCCTTTCATTGCTTGTGTCTGGGTGGTCTTGGGCTTTTTTAAGAATCAAAAAAAGTTCACTGTTGGTGTTGGATTAACACCGACCTTCTTGTAGCTATTATAATTTCAAATAAAATAATTTACATGGACTTACATGAAGCTTATGTAATTTATTTTCTAATGTATTCATGCCTTGAAATTATAAGGCAAGACATTCTTTTTCAAATGCAAATAACTTGTGTTAGAATGCAGCTTTCTTTATCTACTTCGATATAAGATTGTGGGACTTTGAAGGTCCTAATTCCTGGACCTAGGGAGACAAAGCTGAAAGCCTAGGTAACATGGTTGTCATAGGAAATTTTCAAATATGAGGATTGTTGCCAACAGCATAAAAAGAGAACTGGAAGGGAAGATGGTGTGCTGTTGATTCTCCTGAAGAAGCCTGTCATGCTGGCTTTCCTGATTTGAACTCAGCTCTTCTTAGCATCAGAAGAGCTAGGGTCCTCACTGTCCCTGAGGATGGCTACGGTTCTCTTTGGGGGAGCTCTGGTCCTGACCTTGAGCGTTGCTTCCTGGCTCCAGTGCAGACCCCTCAGCCTGCCAGCACAGATCCTTTATCCTGTTGGCACAGACTTTCTAGCTTCCACCACTCACCTTTGGGCCTTCCCAGTGCAGATCTTCAATACAGACTTGCATGAGACATTGTCATGGGCTCTGGGCCTCCAGCTGGACTTGTGGAGGACATTGCCACGGCTCCAGGTCTTCGGCTGGACTCATAAGGGACATTGCCATGGGATCCAGGCCCTCAGCTGGATTCTTTGGGTCTCTAGTGTGTGGACAGATCTCTAGCACTCTTCTGCATTTGACTTCTTGAGTGAATATTATAAAATAATTCTATAAATTGTGTGCCCTGTATTAAATCTATTCCTTTGTGAACCCTGACTACAGCACCATCTATACAAGTTGATTTATTTAAAGGGCAGATAATTTCCTATTTATTTATTTCAATGATCTTGATTGCATAGGAAACGTAAGAATTTTGTGTTTCAAACTACAAAGAGGCTAGAGGCAAACAAATGATGTGATGTTTTGTTCTCTTTGTCAATATTATATAAGCAGAAACTTCATTCTTTGTTAAAATAACTGTTATTTCTTGTATCGCATCAATAGAATAACTTTGTAGTTTCTTACAAATATTTCTTATGGGTTTCTTAAGAATGATTTTGTGTGCCGGTGATATAGCTCAGCGGCATAAGTGCCTGTCTGGCAAGCACAAAGTCCTGAGTTCAACTCCTGCTACCCACATATAAAAATAAAAAAGAATGATTTTGTTATATCTCATGCAATAAATTGTAGCTAGACGGGGTACAGATAGAGAACAAATCAGTGGTCAGCATTCTGTCTCAGAGGATATAAATTAAGAGGATTGGTGTTCCTATTTTCCAGAAAATCCAAACAGCTTTGAGAAACAGGTGGATTTTCGTGTTCAAAGATATACAGGAAGCCTACACGAATAAATAGCATATTTCAAAGGAAGCGCAGTTTGGTTCTGGCATTCTGGCACCTTAGCCATCTGGTAGAAATAGTTACTTACAAGCTCTTCTCTCTTTTTTCTTTCTGATTGTCAGGGTGGAAAAGGTTGGGAAGAGAACTAAGATGCAGAGAGGATAGATTCACAGTGAAAGAAATGCGGGATAAAAAGGAAATAATATGAAAGAGAGACAAAGTAGAGACATAAACAACACAGGAATGGGGGAGAGAGGGAAGAGATGGAGATAGAGAGAGAGAAGGGGAAAGGGAGGAAGGGAGAGAGAGGGAGAGAGATGGGGGCTGGTTTATTAGGGATAAAAACATCATGAAAAGAATTGCTTTTTGAGTCATCCTCTATACATAGCACACACTTGATGGGAAATGGCTCTATTAGTAAGTATGATGTTATCTGAGATTATAGAAATGGTTCAACATATCTATCATCAGTGCTGAGTTTCAATAAGTTAATTTAATTTAAAAAGTTGTTGTTTTTTTCCAAAAATAACTAAATTCTGAGTGGTAAAATCTTAACTGACTTCGACCACTAAATTCCTTATTCAAGCTGGTTATATAGGTTGGAGTCGGGCTCCTCCTGTATTCCCACCGCCACTGGTGGGTTCTTCAGATGGATGCAAAATACACACTTCGTGGGTACCACTTACGTAACCTATCCGTAGCATGTAGCTGATAGCAAGTGATTCTATCGTATGGCCTTTCATGTTTCTTCTTTACAAAATTAGGCATGAAGGATCTTAAGAATTGTGGAAGTTGTTTGTTATTCCAATCAATGAAGACTGTTGAGTATTTACTATGTGATATGCAGTGGGGATACAGAAATAAATATCAATGAGAAGGTCAGACCTACAAACATATCAGTACGATTTCAAAAGGAAGATCTGTTACCTATCCGTCTGCCTCTTTTGTTATCTATCTTTATAGCCACCTGTCCATTGTCTCTTTTATCTATCCAATTGTCTGTCAATTGATCTCTATTATCTAATCTATTATCTATCCAAATAAATCTCTATGATCTACTCTATCTCTATCATCTATCCATATCTCATCTATCATCTATCTGTATCCATCATCTACATGTATTTATTCATTTATCCATGTATCCATATCTATTATCTACAAATGTCTGTCTATCTATTTTCTACCTATCCATTTGTAACCTATGTAGTAAGTCCCCAACTTACGAACAAATTCCTTTCAGGGAGAATGTTCATAATTCAGATTCGTTTGAAGTCTGACAAAATGAGTCTTATACAGCTTTGACACAAATATACAATGCAAAGCATAAAAACCAAACATAGACACACCGAAGTACCGTAAATAAACTGTTTTTGCTTTTACAGTTACTTTAAAATGGTGGTACAGGATTAGAGCTATAGGGTGAGCTACTTCCACCATTTGTTCAAATCTAGGAACGCTCCTAATGTGAGGTTCATTTGTATCTGTGAAAGTTCACAACTCGAATGTTAGTAACTCAGGGACTTACAGTACATTCATACATGTCTGTCTGTCTGCCTGCTTGTCTATCTGTCTCCATAACCAATCCATCATCCATCCACGCATCCATGCATCCATCCATCCATCCAATACTATTAATCCATGTTATCCTTTATCATCGATCCATATCTGTTTATCCATACATGCATCTATATATATATCTCTCTATTATCTAACTATGTATCATCTATCTTCTATTTATCCATGTATATCTAAGTACCTATCTTATCATCTATGTATCTACTCTACTCATCCATGTCTATCTATTCTGTACCTGCCCATCCATCCATCTATCCACCTACCCATCCATCTATCCAGCTATCTCTATCTCCAGCTTTACCCCACACATATCATGAAGATTAGAATGGCACACAGGGGAAAAATTTACTCTAGAAGGAGGAGGTGAGGCTTCACCAAACTAGTAATAAACAGCTATTTCCTACCCAGATAAGTAGGGAAGTGTGTTTCTGGGGGAATGGCATCTGCTAAGCTACTGAAGAATAGATGAGTAGGGCCAAGATAAGGTTTTCTTTTTTATTATAATGATACAGTCTATTCCAATAAATGGTGCCTTATTTAATTTTATAGGCTTTTTCCTTTTTTTTTTTAAACTTATTTTAAGTGAAAAATTTTATAAATGTATAGCATACAATATGTTGCTTTAAAATGTTTTTATATTTTGGAATGGCTAACTGAAGTTAATTAATATGTGCATTATTATATCACATGGCATCATTTCTTTGTGGTGAGAACAATTAAAATCTACTCTTGGCAACTTTCAAGACGGTGATAAATTACCATTAATTATAGTGGTGTCTCACTGAGATGATAATCTTACAATCCGTGGTTCTGCATATTAACTGGGCTCAACAAGCAGTTCTTTATTATGCACTATTGGAGTCTTTGTAATTGGTATGGAGAGAGGCTGGTAGATAGCTCCCGAAGGGGCTAGATTACTAGGAGAGGAAATTAAAACACAACCAAATCAGGAAGCTTTCAAACAAATTACCCCATTAGTTCCTCTTCCTTCTATAAGTCTAGAGATGTCTCTTTATTTTAAACATACAAAGTATACAGCACACCTTTCTGGTTCCTTCTAGCCAGTTCTCGGACTACAGTACATTGTGTAACTAAAAACTAGAGGCGTTGTGACTATGCTATAAAGTGCTTTAAACAGTGATGGAAGTTCAACTAGAAAAGGAAGTTACTTTCATGAACAGAACTATTGTGTATTATCATTAAATACGTGTTTATGTACTTGAGATGGGAAAGTCTTCATTAATGGTGAAAAATCACTAACCCTACTCAAGAGCCTACCTGGAGAGTACGGGCTTCCTTATGGATTTGTGACGTCAGATGAGCTTTTCCAAGACAGCACTCTTGCGCCTGTGCATATCAGAAGTTATCACAACATGTTCATCTGTGGAGCATTTCTGCAGATTGCCAGTGCCAAGAATATTAGGGTGAAGAGCAGATTTTAAAAGGCAGCTAATGTCCTTTCCAAGAACAGTGAGGCCAGCATTGTACCACTTGCTCAAGCAATGGAGTAAGAATGTCCAACACAGAAACATGAAGTCGGCACCCCAAAGGCTTTCGTAATGTGGCAATGAGTGAGCTGATGAATGCTAACACTTCTATGACAGTCATGTATCTCAGGCAGCTCACAAACGTGAGAGGCATGATACTGGAGAATGGACAATATCATAGAACTTGTTGTCATCAGTGCCCCTGTGTGTGGCCTGCTTGCCATTCAACGTGGGGTGGGAAATTCTGTGCAGAAAGCAATGCTTCGCTGCACTACACCACACAACTATGGGGTTTCCCGCCACCCTGCATTTCTCCATGGAGTTCTCTCCAAACACAATCTTTCATGCTTTCTCTCCATTCCCCAATAATGTAGCATTTGTCTCCACATTGTCAAAGTTGTTTAGTTTACTTTCTTTTTTATCTGTACTTAGAGTGTATCAGCAGGGTATCAACAATAGTTTGCTTAATACCATCAATATTCCCATTAGTTTAGAAAAATTTCTTTTCTACATAGTTTGGTGAAATAAATGGATGTATTTCACTCTCAGAAGGCACATTTAGCTGATTTTATTCATGTATTATATCACCAGAAATGTAATTTCATGCCAACAATGATAAGGTGGAGATTCTTAGAAAAGAAAGAACGAAGGCTAAATCTTGGAAGCGGCCTACAGATCCATCAGCAGATGAATAGATAAAGAACATCTTGTTTTTATACAGAACAGAGTACTACTCACCCATAAAAAAGGCCGAAAAAATTTTGTAGGAAAATGGATGCAAGATGAGACCATAATGCTCATTGATATAAATCAGACACAGATTAAATATCTCATAGTTTGTAACATTTACATGAGAAACCCAAAATATAAATAACTTACAGAGCAAAATAAGAGTGATGATAGGAAACAGGGAGGTAGACTTTGTGGAGATGGGGGGAGATGGGAGGGGAAGGAGAGGTAAAAGGATTAAGATGCAGAATGTATACGTACCAATTCCCCAACATGAATGTAGTTATTATGTACCACAAACATATACTAATAAAAAGTAAAACAAAAAACAGTGAGTTGCTGCTTTTTATTTATTTTTTAGACGGTAAGGCTCAATGCAGTAGACAGATTACACCGCCATGTGTCTGAATCACCCGAGTTGTGTCACCCTCAGTTATTTTGGGGCAGTGGTTTCTCTGACTGCCAGCAACACTTGACTTGGAGATTCATGTGAGTAAGAAGCTAAAGAATTTGGTCATGTGGTCCACTCAGCTTAATTCTCATATCACGAAAAGTATAAATGAAGAGATCCACACCACACACAAAGGGGCCAAGAGCTGATTTTCTCGCCCACAATAAAATGTCCAAACTCATCTCCATGAAGGATATAATTCACTGTTATTAGTGATTGACAAGGACACAAACATGCCTAGGGCTCTGTCATCATGACACTGATTTACAAGGATCACTGAAGAATTTACCAGACTCTGCTACTAATAATAATTATGATTCTAGTATCAAAAATATTAAATTGGAAAGAGATAGGGAGTGAAGGATATGGCAACACAGAAGATTTCATGTTAGAAATATGAGACTTAAAAAAGTTATAAAAGAAAAGCCGGCACCATAAAAATGAACTTCCGTTTGGGAGGAGAATGGGCTATGGTGGCAGAGAGTGAAGCATTAGGAAGCCACACTGCAGTGTCATTCAGGCTCCCATCTTGAACCTTCACGGGATCATCCTGGTGAGACCAAGCCACCCACCCATCCTGTGCTGAGAGGGAAGCACCAAGGATTCCACACGTGCAAACACAGCCTTACCCTGTGTTGTGGTCAGGGCTTGCAAGGGAATAGATTTAGTCCAGGACACATAATTTATAGGATTATTTTATAGTATTCACCCAAAGAGTCAAATGCAAGCATGCAGGATATCTGTTCACACACACTAAAGACCCAAAGAATCTAGCTGAGGGCCTGGATCCCACAGTAATGTCCTGCACGAGTCCAGCCAAAGACCTAAAGCCCATGGCAATGTCGTCCATGAGTCCAACTGGAGGCCCAGAGCCCATGACAATGTGTCATGCAAGTCTGTATCAAGGATCTGCACTGGGAAGGCCCAAAGGTCCGTGGTGGAAGCTAGAAAGTCTGCACCAGCGGGATGAAGGATCTGTGCCAGCAGCCTGAGGGGTCTGCACTGGAGCCAGGAAGCGATGCTCAAGGTCAGGACCAGTGTTGCCCTGAAGAGAACTATAGCCATCCTCAGCGACAGCGAAGACCCGAGCTCTTTTGATGATGAGAATAGCTGAGTTCATATCAGGAAAGCCAGCATGCCAAGCTTCTCCAGGAGGATCAACAGCGCACCACCTTCCCCTCCAGTTCTTTTATGCTGTTGGCAACAATCCTCAGGTGGGCCTTCTATACCGGGAACCACACTGATTCAATTCAGCTGAGTTTTACAAGCTGCCCATTAGTTAATCCACAACACTCTGGGCTAGGAATATAAGTGAAAGTGTGTTTTTAATGGAAACAACTAAGATCCAGCACATTGCCTTAACCTGCCGTCACACCTAGGTGGCAGGGAGGAGCTAATGGTGATGATCACAGTCTTGATTAAAGAGAAGAAGGCAACAGGATGTGGACAGGAAAAGAAGGAATTGATGGGGAAATCTGGGATGTATTCAAGAGAAGGAGAGAGCAGGCAGTGCCACAACAGATGTGCATGTATTGTTTCTCATGAATGAATAGAAGATTGGAGCATAAGTGTAATGGCAGCTGGCCAGTGGTATGGTCTCTGCACCCATGCAAGAATCATGCTTAATTGCACCAATTGCCTAGTTAGCTTTATCCTGCCCAGAAACAATAATAACTAAAATCCACACCACTCATCCCAGTTCACTAAATTGCACATCACTGAATCTCCTCACATAAAAGCGATCGTTTTATGCCAATACTGTGCAAGGACCACAGAGTCATCCCCTTCTCTCCACATGAATGGGACAGTGCTGATGTGGGATTCCATTCTGTTGCTTTGTTATGAGGCAAAGCTAAGAAACTGTAACCCTGTTCAACTGAGGGGTCAGCATGTCAGCTCGGCTCTGTGTTCTGCTTACCAACATCACGTCAATCTGCACCTTTCTATCTTGCTCCTTCTCTCAGTCTTTACAAGAAGAAAGGATCTTTTATTCCAAAGGGAGATGACACCATGCTAAGATGACTAATTTGGTTTTAGTTCACTTTTGAGACCATCTAATAAACCACTTGAGAAGGTCTGGTTGCAAGGATCTTTCAATGCTTTCAAGAGCCATTAAATATCAGATAAGACTGGAGCTAGAGCATGGATATGTTGTCATCAACGAGTTACTTCTCGTATAGAGCTATGTTTTCATGCTTCTTTATTTATGGAAATAAATCTTCATATATGTACATGCATGCACATGCATGCTGAAAATCCCTATTTCTATGTATATAAAACATATTTATGTTTTGTAAAATATATTTACATCTATATATAAAGCATAAAGAAATGCAATGAGGAAAACAGAAAATGATTGCTAATATCATCTAGATATCATCAATAATACTGCAAAAAACCAATACACATTTACAGAAATCCATAAAGCACCAAAAATACAAAATGACAAATGGTAATTTTCTTTTCCATTTCATAAAGCACATATCTTGGAAACTTATGCATATGAGTATATGAAAATCTATCTTATTATTTAAATGGCTGTGTATATTGAAGGCCCTTCTCCAAGAGTGCAAACTAATCCCAGATTAAGTCCTTTTCCTGAGAATGGATTTCCAGTCTACCATTCTCTTCATTCCATCTAGAAGTTTCCAGTATGCTGTCTGACTGCTGAATAAGAAAATACACCCTTTGAAGAGATTCCTCAATCTGCTTTTTCCCATCCACAGCTGGGAAATCAAGAGGCTCACAGGTACTCTTGGATAATACTTTTGCCAATATAACTGTCTCCAAATCTGAGAGGGTCTCCTATGAATTTAACTCTATGCCGGTCCTGACTAGCATTCACATTTCTTTTCAAGACATGTCTTTGCTCTGTATACTCATCCACTGCCTCTTTGGGTGTGTAAGGCTGTGCTAGAACAACGTCCTAACATTCGAAGGAGAAGTTCTACTACGCTATATCTTAACTATCTAAGCAGTATTACTATGGGGCCTTACTGTAGTATTATTGCTTTGCTCTTTACCTTAAAGCCATATATTCCTGGTAGCATACTAGATTTGATCCTGGCCCCACACTTTAAATTACTTTGTGAATTATTTTTCCCATGAAAGAGAGGCTGTGTGTTTGCCAAACCTGCTGCGCTCAGAATTGGTTTTCTCTAAATTCTGTTTCCAAATTGACCTGTACTTTCTCACATTTATAGTTTATCATAGTGTCATACAATATGCAGCTTTCATGGGTCAAATGACAATGGCAGCATTTTGCACAAATATATTTTCGTCCCAGTACAGCTATTTGTTAGGGACATTTTCTCCTTCCCAAAGTTACCAGAAACCGCAATGTTGCCAACTATGTTGTGGCTGCATAACATGGATCAGAACAGTTTCTTTGACACATTTACAGCTTCCTACATGGCCACATATTCCAGGTTTTTTGTTCCATCTTGACCACGCTTGACATGTTAGCCCTGTCCAGAGATTTCATTTTTATGGATGTGGCATAAATAAGTTTTCCTTGACATTTATCCCTGTGTATTTGCCACAAAACATAGTTTTAAGACTAATTTTTTAGATCCCTTGGAGCTGAGCAGGTTTTGTTTGTGCTCTTCCAGAGTGGGTCACTTTCTGGCGGGCCTCCACTCTTTCAGTTTCTCTGTCTGGGATGCTTTTTCTCCTAGGACAATGCTCCTCTCAGGCATGTGAGGATTCTCTGAATTCACACAAAAACTTGGCAGCCTTCAGTTCTAGAAGTAGTTTGGTTCCTCTTTTGGACAAGCTCAACTGCCTGAACCAGTTCTGCTTATTCCAGCAGAAAACGACAAAGTGGTTAAGTCGGGATTTTGTCGCAGCAGTATGTCTCTGTATTAACAGTCAGATTTCTATTGCTGGGAAAAACATACCCAACACCTGCAACTTAAAGGAGGACATGTTTATTTTGGCTCATGGTTTCAGAGTTTTCAGTCCATGGTCAGCCAGCTCCAAGACAGAAACATCATGGCAGAAGGGCATGGTAGAAGAAAGATGCTCATGGCACCTGGGAAGCAGACACCAGGAGAAGAGCCTGAAACTATGAGGCCAGGGACAAGATATAGTCCCCAAGGTAATGCCCCCAAGACCCACCAAAACATACCCAGAAGTTTGCTTTACTTATCTCCCAGGTGTCTCTTAAGCCAATCAAGTTGACAATCAAGATTAACCGTCACAGTCTCCAAAGATGATGGAGAAGTAAACCTGTGGGACTGTCTGGGTGGTCCAATGCAGGTAAAACTCTTGAATGATTTGACTTCTCTTTAATCTACCTTTTCCCTAAATTCCCAATACTTAGAAAAGAAAGGAAATGGAAAGAAATATAGTTATATTCCTTTCTCATCTTCCCCTTTTACCATGTACCCTACTAGGCTGTGGATATCTTCAGTAATACACGGATGTTCAGACAGGGCTGTTTTTTTGGAAAGTTTCCTCCACTCCATTCCAGGCCAAATCTTTTGTCTATTCCAAGACAACCATGAAAAGTGTAGGGTAATTGCCAGTCATTTAACAGATTTTTGTTTACTGGCCTCTTTCCTTATACAAAGTCCAAGCAGAAAGCAACCACCAGTTACATAGACTCATATAATGTAAGTCTTCCTTTTTTTTTGTGGGTACCAGGGCTGACCTCAGGACCTCGTGCTGGCAGGCAGGTGCTTATGCCACTGAGCTATCTCACCGGCCCTTCCTTTTTAAAATTCATTCTATTCTTTTTTATCCATACAGTCTATCTACTGAAAAACCTGGGTTGTTTGCATTGAAATGTTTTCACAATGTATCACTCACTGCATATTTATATTATAGTTAAACAGATTGTTCCATTCTCTGCATTTCCTGAGAACCGGCAGCGAATAGAGAGAAGCTTGATCAAACTCGAATTTGAGGCATTTGGGGAGACCATACTTGGAGTTCGATTTTTCTTCCAGAAAGTATGTTTGCCAGCTTTCACTTTTTATAATGTAATAGGTGTGTGGTGCTCAATCCATTAATTCCTTGAGGGCTCTGAAATAGACATGTTCTAATTTGATCATGTTATTTATTCATAGCTTTCATAACTGTTTTAAGTGTCATCTGGTATTCTGTTCCCCATATAGAAAGATCAAGATACATTCCAGGTTTTTAAGGTGAAAACCTGATTACCTCTCATCTTTACAATACAATCCACTAGTTTTCTTCTTCTAAAATGTTTGATGAATTTACGGGTATAGACATAATTGATAGATTTAAATACATTTCAAATCTTATCTATGCTGAAGCACAAGTTGGCCCTGCTTTGGCCAGCGTGAGTTGCTTCAAGTTGATGACTGGTCCTTCTGATATAACTCTAGTAGCCATGGATATTTTTTCTTACTCTGATACGTCTAAATGAATTCGTCTCATGTTATACAACCCTGCTCCTGACCAGGGGTCAGTTATTTCTCCACAAAACCTTGGATTCTTTACAAAAAAGGTATATCAAGATCAAAATCTGGGGAGTAGGAATGCTATTTCTATTGCATTGGACATTATTTCTAAGAATTCTCAATGTGGTTGAAAAATAATATATAAATCTTGAGAGTTTACACCAACATTTCCATTCCAAGGTGTGTAAAGTTTTCTTAATCTCTTTAATATCATATCTTTGTTTCACACTGCAAACCTTTGTTTTCATGCCCACAGAGGATAAATTAAAATATCTCATAATTATTAGTGTATTTTTTTCCACACTACGGAGATAATTCTATCAGAAGTGTACAAGACAAATTATCACTGCTAAAAAGGTTAAGTATTTCGCATATGCTACTGTCACTTTCATTTTTAATTGTTATACCTACAATGTTAGGCTATATAGTATTTGTATTATTTTCTGTCTTTTAAAACCCATATTTTGTCTCATTTTACAAATAACTCTGTATTCAATGGTTAATTCTAGTCTTAGGTTAATTTCTTTTATAATTTCTGTTGTCCAAGGATTGTTCAGTTGCAGATTGCTCAGGAAAGTCTTATGAGAATAATGTCCCTTGAGTTCTTGGATATTCATAACAGCTGATCTTAGTATAAATTCAATTTTAAATTCTATTATAAATTAAATATTGTTTGACTATTGATGAGTTATGCGCACATGTAAGTTGACCTTGTTCTGGTTGCCTTATTTAATGTTATGTTGTCTACTGGCTTATTTTTATTGCTAATTCTTTTCTTTCTGCCATTTTTATAGTAATGCTAATTTTGCCTTTCAAATTGAGTCATTTCCAAAATTTTAAAGTGCACTGGCTAGAACTTTCACACTGCTGTTAGTTAAAAAATAATACCCTTCTTGGGCCGGTGAGATAGCTCAGCGGCATAAGTGCCTGCCTGGCAAGCGCGAGGTCCTGAGTTTGACTCCCAGAACCCACATACGAAAAAAGGGCTGGTGATATCACTCAGCGGCACGGGCACCTGCTGGCGCACAAGGTCCTGAGTTTGACCCCCGGTACCCACTCACACAGACACACACACACACACACACACACACACACACACACACACACACAAATAATAATATCCTTCTTATTGACTCCATTAGAATGTCTCGTCTTTTACCACCAATACATAGTTAGCTATTTGTTTGAAATTATTGTTATTAGTTTTATTTCTACTTCGCTCAAAAATAATTGTTGGATTTCATAAAACATTGTTGGATTTTATAAAACTTAATAAGATTGTGAGGTTATTTTCTTTCATTTAACATCGTAATGTCACGAATACATTTGCTAATATATTTTCTGATGTTGAATCATTCTGGTATTCCTGAAATAGATATTATTTCATCAGGGGTATGAGTTCTTAATATACTCTGGGTTTAAATGTTCACTTAAAGAGAGAGTTTGCATTAATATTTATATATGAGATGACACATCTGTATGCATATAATATTCTTACTTCCTGATTGTGTCAGATTTTATTATCAGAGTTAATCTACCTTTATATTATTTAATATAAGTATTCCTTCTTTTTATATGGCCCTGGTCAGTGTAATACCATAGGGATTAATCGTTCCTTCAAAGTTCAGTAGCACAGAATTTCATTTTCCTTTAATGATGGGGAAAGAACACCTATAGAATAACCTTCATCTGTCTCATTGTGGGTGGGGAAAGAGGGTGGACGGAGTCTTGAAAAGTTTTTTTCCAGTTGAGACCATTACTATCAGACTATTTATAGTTCTTGAATTTTTTGGAACAAGAAAATGATGCATCTCATATTCACTTACTCTGTTTTTCTCTGCGCATGTTAATTTTCCATTCCTAGCTTATGCCTATAAAATACAATTTCATTTTCTCTCTGTTTCTTTCTCCTTTTCCACTCTCTTTTTTCCCTGCTTAGACTGTTCTGACACAGGATTTTCTCTGTAAGTTCCATGTGGAGAATATTTCCTTAGGAAATCAGAGCTTACGAGTAACTATCAAGTTTGTTTCTAGACTCAAGGCAGGCCAATTTTAAGACAACAAATAAAAATCATGTCCTCATCAGCCATTGCCTACTACTTCCAGTTCATTCCAGGTTGTACAAAGAAATGTATTGGAGCAAATGCGCAGCATATATGACAATTTCATTGTGATTAAGCTCACACACCTAAAGACCAGAGCCAAGAAAATGAACAAACACGCTCGGAGCTCTCTGCAGAACCACACCTGCTGTGGGGATTGTGTGGTTTGTTGGAGAGCCCCTGCATCATGAGACTGGAACTAAGCGTAGCAGAGAAGGCTTTAGACACATTTACTTTCTCCTCCTCTTTCCCCTGCACTTAAAGAAGCCTGGACAAATAATCTGGAGTCCTGAAAATCACTTAGTCAGCTTAGGCAGGTGGACTGAGGAAGCTGGAGGTGTCTAAGCAGGATCTAGTGCTGGTGTAATTAGGTTTTCTACATCCTTAGAACCACTTCTTGGACTTATGCTCTGCTGCGATGCTCTGAGTGTGGGCCACATGAAGCCATGATGAGCCACGTCATAGCTGTGAATATAGTAGAACTTACAATCCTCACTTTCTCAGAACTGGGCTCAAATACTCAGTATTCCAGCTCGCTTTAGTTGGAACCCTTCAAAGTCATCTGAATCTCCCACAATCTTCCCATCTCAAGAACTGCTCTTTTGAGATGATTGGGATCAGCTACAACAACTACATTCCATCGGCAAAGGTAAATTGCATTTGCAGGCCTGTTCAAAGAGACCCCTAAAAAATTTATTTACAAATGCTACTATTTTCCTATCTTCCAGATATTATCTTTGGTTTTAATATTTTATTTCCTTAAATTATTAAATTTTATTTTACTTATGTCCATGGTATCTGTAAGGTGCAAGTCCTGTATAGTGGTGGCTACTGTACATCTCCCTCTGACTCTTTTCTGAAAGTGGCTACCTTGGTAGCTTAGAGCTGGCCATAGTATCAGTATTTACACCATAGGAATGGGCAAGTGCTGCAAATCAGGATTTAATTTATTATTTTGTTGGTTTTTTTAGCCTTAGGAAAATGTTAGAGAAAATGATAGTAGTATAGATTAACCTTAAAACCATCAGTCCACAGGTAGGGTAGGATGACCAGCACACATCTAAAACACAGTGAGCATTTCTCCAGAGTAGCCATCTACAAATTACCCAATTCAGCAAAAGAATTGTCAGTAACTGCGGCACAGCTGAAGTTCTATGTACACGTCACCGGATTGCCTTTGTCTCACTCACATAAACAAACACAGACACAACAGTCCTGCCGAAATGTCACTCAGAGCCAGATGTCAAGTGGTCACCAAACACCGCTAACTGCCTCTGGTGTGTTTTGATTTCTACTGTGCACACTGGCATTATTCCTTACATTTCCCACAATTACATTTAAAGCATAGTCTTTATCTCCTA
The DNA here is from genome assembly GCA_028451465.1 of Erethizon dorsatum. NCBI lineage: Eukaryota > Metazoa > Chordata > Mammalia > Rodentia > Erethizontidae > Erethizon > Erethizon dorsatum. The sequence goes on along the minus strand of CM051843.1, from coordinate 6,086,259 downwards.
TTACTTAGCATGCTGTATTTAAAAAGAGCATGCTCATTTCTGTTCTTTTAGAGTTTTTGGCAAGTTGTAATTTTATTATTTCCTAGTCATAAGACGTGGCATCTGTGATTGCCTTCTAGTCTACAGCTAGTTATCTTTGTGACTCACCGTAAAGACAAAAATTTCAAATGCTTTGTGGGTTCTGTAAAGGAAGGCACGGTCTGCCCATCTTGGGGTTTTGCACACATAGATATTAATTATGTAGACATACACACTAAACTGATAGTTATTTTATTTAGTTTTTCTACAAATATTTCCAGTTTTATCTGAATCTCTGAGATCTGAGAACATCTCAAAATCCTTTTTTTTTCTTTTGTCTGACAGCTTTACTCATAGTGACTAAACATATTCACCGCTTATTTATGTTGTTGATTCTTTCCCTTCCATTCACTGCTTCTGACTTTTATCTACATTTTTCTTTGTTCTTTTTAATATGAATTTATCCCTAATATACTTTTCATTAGTTTTCCATAAAGACTAGGATCAGTTTGCTCGATGGTATCTCTCTGGTAGACATTTTGTCATTGGCTTTTAATTCTACAGGACTGTGTCTTTTTTGCGTTAGTACAGTTCCTGTTTATATTTACTGTCCTGAGATAGATCTGATTGAGTCATTTTATGTGTTGAGATCTGTTGTCTTATACCCCAGAGTTCGGTGTATGTCCTTGTTTTTCTGTCTGGATTTTCTGTCTTGAGTTATACAGATAGGATGCAGTACGTTTTTTTGTTTTCTTTTCTTTCTACTGAGCTTTCCAGGTAGGTTTTTTTTTTTTTTTTTTTTCCTAGCTCATTAAAACTTAGATTGAATTGACCTAAATTTAGATTAAGTTTCTGTGTCTTTACAGAAAGCTTTAACTGTAATCGATTTGTTTAACTGTAATGGATAGTACTTAACGCTATCTCGTGTAAGCTGGTCCCATTATCTCTACTCAGTAGAGGTGGCAGGAGGCTATAGTTTACACTGACCTACATATCTGACTTTCAGTTGGTCTCTCAACCATATGCAGAGAAGTGGACAGGTCGAATTTCACTAACTCATTCTTCTTGCCAAGTTAGTGACCTTTACGCTGCCCCCAGTGAGGCAAAGCCCTATCATTGTGATGCAGTGAAGGTCGAGGAATAGTGGACCTCTTGCTTTTTAGCGGGGCTGGCCTTTCCCTCCACCAACAGAATCTGCTGTCTGTGTTGTTCCCAGAAAAGACGAGTTTTGGTGATTTTACTGTTGCTATGAAAAACTCTCATCACAGGTGTAAGGCAAGAGTGGAGTGTCTTATGTAGACTAAACCGCACAGGATAACTCTCTATGTTTTCGTCCCGAATAACCTGCTGTAACTCAGCGTTACTGTGGCCACAGTTCGATAATCCCTATGGGTTGTATTAAATATCAAAACCACAGATGAAGTTTCAAGACACGTGACAATATATTTTCAATTGGCCACTTATTACCTTGGTGAAAAAATCAATTACAGTTAAAACTTTCTGTAAAGACACAGGAACTTAATTTTAGGTAAATTCAATCTAAGTTTTAATGAGCTAGAAAAAAAATACCTGGAAAGCTCAGCAGAAAGAAAAGAAAACAAATGTACAAGTAAATAGGCCACTACTTCTATTCTTTTTTAATTTCATATACAGTAATACCTCAGTTTGTGAATGGTTTTGTTTGAAACAATTCAGTTTGCGAACAGAAGTGTTAGGCAAAATATTGCTTCCGTTCACAAACTCTGCATCAGTTGAGGACGAGGACCATGATCATCTTCCCCAGAATCATGGGACAAATTAATTTCGTGAACCAAGGTACCACTGTATGTTCATATGTATACATGGAAAAACATACACATGTGATGCCAAAGACTGAAACTAGACCCATGTCTATCACCATGCACTTAACTGAAGTCAAAATGGATCAAAGATCTAAATATTAAAACAAGCACTAAATCTACTGGAAGAGAAAGTAGGTAGAAATCCTGAAGACATGGAGGTAGGCAGAGACTTTATGAACAAAAACCAAACTGCATGGGAAGTACTTCAAAGAATCAATAACTGGGATCTCATCTTATTAAAAAGGTTTTTGCACATCAAAAGAAATCACCAACAGAGTGAAAAGAAAACTCACAGAATGGGAAAAAAATTTTAGCCAACTGTCCCTCAGACAAAGGACTTCTATCTAGAACATATAAAGAATTGAAAAAAATCAGACCTCCCAAATACAAAGACCCAATCCGAAAATTGGCATTGGAGATGAATATGCACTTCTCAGATGAAGAAATACAAATGGCAAATAAATATATGAAAAAATGTTCAACATCATTGGTCTTTCAAGAGGTGCAAACTAAAACAACACTGAGATTCCATCTCACCCCAGAATGAATGGCTGTCATCAAGAAGTCAACCAATAACAAATGCTGGCGGGGCTGTGGGGAAAAAGGAACCCTTCTCCACTGTTGGTGGGAGTGTCGACTGGTGCAGCCACTGTGGAAGTCAGTGTGGAGATTCCTCAGAAAACTAGGATTAGAGGTCCCATTTGACCCAGCTATTCCCCTTCTGGGTATTTCCCCAGAAGAATTAAAAACATCATACCACAGCAATATATGTGCACCTATGTTTATAGCAGCACTATTTGTAATAGTACATCTTGGAAACAACCCAAATGCCCATCAACCAAGGAATGGATAAAAAGATGTGGTATTTTTATACAATGCAGTACTACTCAGCCATAAAGAAGGATAAATTGGAGACTTTTATAGATAAATGGATGCAACTGGAGACCATACTCATAAGTGAAATAAATCATAATCACATGTGTAAACATCATATTGTCTCCTTAGTGTAAGAAATTGAAAGAGTAAATAAGATCCAAAATGTACAATAGATATTGTGAATGGGAAGAAACTGTTGAAAAGGAAAGAGAAACTGGGATGGGGGAAAGGAGATAAGAAGGAAGGGAAAAGGAAAAAAAAAATATATATATATGCAAGATAGTTAAGATAATTATACTACTGATTTCTCTTAGTTCGTTGAAAAGAAAGGTTTGTGCTTATATTGTTTGATCAATTTTGCATGCCTATATCTTATAATCTGAGCAACTACTTTGAAGATAACAATAAGCAATGAACTAACCATTGTTACTTTCCTACTATCTTGTTTTGAAATTTTTTTTCATCATTTTTCTCTTTTTTTCTCTTTAAAATAAAAAACTTAAGAAAATATACCTGTTAGAATATTTATATAGGGGGCCGGTGAGATGGCTCAGCGGCTTAAGCGCCTGCCCAGCAAGCGCGAGGGCCCGAGTTCGACTCCCGGAACCCACATACGAAAAAGGGGCCGGTGATATCGCTCAGCGGCACGGGCGCCTGCTGGCGCATGAGGTCCTGAGGTCGACCCCCCGGTACCCACAAAAAAAAAAGAGTATTTATATATTTCCTATTTTGTGATATATATATCACACATATACACACACTTATTTAAATAACTATGTATCACTAACTATATATCACATATTTAATTATCACCTGTCAGGTTTCTTTACTAGTTCATTGCTGAGACCTTGCCAATGGGTAGCAGAAAAGCACTTTATAAGTTTGGGACTCCAAAACCCTTCTTTAAGTTACTCACCAACAGGTAAGAAAAAGCAACAGGACCTGGGGTGTAGCTGAGGAGTAAAGCGTTTGCCTAGCAAGCACAAAGCTTTGAGTTGGATCCTCGCCACTACAAAAAATAACAACAACAAAACACAACAACAACAAAACCTAGCCAACCAAGCAGAAAACATACAAAGAAAAAGCCCTTCCAGGGCCGGTGAGATGGCTCAGCGGCGTACGCGCCTGCCTGGCAAGCGTGAGGTCCCAAGTTCGACTTCCGGTACCCACATGCGAAAAAAGGGCCGGTGATATCGCTCAGCGGCACAGGCACCTGCTGGCGCGCGAGGTCCTGAGGTCGACCCCCGGTACCCACAAAAAAAAAAAAAAAAAAAAAGCCCTTCCTTCTATGCCACAGTCAGAACTTGGTCATATGCTCAAATCTAACTGGAAAGGGACGATGGTGGATTTGCACTCGGCAATCAGAGTCACTGTATTAAACCGAGTGCATAGCCCTCGTCCAGACTGTAGGTGGCCCCGTCATGGTAGAAGTCAGTGCCGGGGTCCACCCCACAGGTGGTGCATTACAGCACAGGGAAGGGAAGACTGGTGAGTTGAACCCTGCCACTGTTATGGATTTTTAAAAACTGAATATACGAGGAAAAGCCCATTCCCCTGATATATATGGCCATGTGTCAGTTGATGACAACAGGTGACTTTCAAGGAAATGCGTTATAAGGTGACTCCTTCCCTGTGTGAACATCATAGGGTGTTACGTACACAAACTGAGATGACTGCGACATCACTAGGCAATATAATTTTGGGGGGGCTCACATTGGGTATGTGGTCTGCCACTGATCAAGCCACGAAGGTGAGTATGCAGCACGCTATATAGACACCCGCACCCTTTTTTGAAGAAGCACTGAAAGAAAACGAGAATATCCCCACTCAGGCTCAGCACCGTGCTCCATCACCATGACCTGGTGGCCACACATTTGGTACCGGAGTCAGTGATTGACCCACGCAAGTGGATCATGTTCTGTCTCCTGACAGCCGAAGAGCAGAATGGGGGGACCCCAAAGAGGAAGACACAGGGGCTGCGTCAATGGGGCCGGGGCATCGACGACTCTGGTTGTTTTCCCTGATGAGACCACCACACCTCTCATGCAGATCACTCTCTTTCTCCAGCTGCTTTGCAGCAGGTGAGGATGCTGGATGACGCTCCTGCAGAACCTCGGTGGTCTCTTAGTGCCCACCAGTGCCCCGTTAGAGGCAAGCTCCCCCTGACAGGCTGAGTGCTATGTGACCTCCACGCATCAATCATGCCTTTTTATTTTCTGTGTCCCGAGGCTTGCCTCTCTCAGGACCAGCCCATTTGCAGAAAGACTAAATAATTCACCAGGGAGCAAGTCTTTCAAACTAAAGGCATTCAGACCCTTTTACTCCCAGGGGACTCTCATGCCCTCTCCATTATTTCCCTGTCCTACTCACCTCAGAGCTCGGGCTCAGCAAACCAGGGGTACTTGCCACTCTCCAGAGCCTAAGATTAGCGAAGTTAGTCAACTGTAAATCTTCTAGGCCTACTTACCCTGCCTCACACAGCCTTCCCATGAAGAGCAAGCACAGTAAAGCCTTGGATCCACATTTTCCCCTGGTCCCTTTGCCTCTTGACTGACCCAGTGCTTCCTTGTGTGCCAGGCATGCTGTTGCTTGCTTGCTTCTCTTGAGATCCGTGAATAACAAATGATCTTTTCTATCTCTCGATCTCTTGGCCTTGCCATAACTGAATGATAGTAATGCCCACATTATTGTAACACACCCTTTTCCCAAATTCTGGCATCAGACATGCTCAGCAAGCTCTCCCTATAAAGGGAGACTGGTGAAAGACAAAGGCCAGGAAAAGCTGCTAAATGGGTAGAACTTGAAGCAATACATCTAGGGTCCCTTTCATTTAGAAGCAAAGATGGCCTGGGCTATGGGCTAGAAGGGATTTCAAGACAGGCCCTACTGGGTTTAACGGCTGCTCACGTTCTTGGGAAGAACAAGATCGAAGATTGTGATAAGGACGGCAGAAGATGAGGTGTGTGGATACTTGTGTCAGAAAGAATACAGCACTGATTCTAGAAGGTGCCCAACTTAAGAGGGTCAAACGTAGGATTTTTCAACTTTGCAGTGGTGCAAAGGCAATATGCATTCGGATTTGTGAACTGGATATTTTGCCAGGCTAATGATATAATGCAGCCCAGTGTACTGTCTCCTATACTGGGCCACTATTATAGGCAGCTGAGTCAGATAGAAATTAATATACAGTCAGACAGCAACTGGGCCCTCAAGAAAGTCAGCACAGAAAAATGAAGACATCAGAATTGTGGCTGGAAGTACATCTAGAGAAGGCCAGGCCTCAAGATGAAGATGCCATGCCCAGGCCTACAAGCCTCCCTGAGGTATCAACAGTGACAACTGACCCTGGGCAGGGTACCATGTTGCTGAATCTAAGAGGGACTGAGGGTGACCTCACTCCTCACATGGGCAGTGGGAGACTCAGTGACCCTCCCTCAACCCATAGCCATGGCCTCAGGAAAAGCAAGAACATTTCAGCAGTTACTTTTAGAAATGACTAGGCAACATACCTGCAATCCCAGCTACTTGAGAGGCTGAGACAGGAAGATGGCAAGTTTGAAGCTAGTCTGGATAAGTTAGCAAGACCCTGTCTCAAAATTAAATTTGGAAAGTGCTGGGAATATAACTCATTGTGCCTTGGATAGAATCCCCAGTACTGACAAAAAATGAGACATTTGTTATCTGATTATAAATGCCCAAATATAACTTTCCCCCCACTTTAGGTGGATTAGAATGATATGTTTTGTTAAACTTCATAGCAACTATCCAAGACTTCACGCAGATAATTGTGAACAAAACTTTACAATTATCGATACTTCTGAACATGCTTCAGAAGACATTTCTTTACATCTGAATAACAAGCAACCCTATGAAATTTACTTCTTAACTGTGCTTTATGAATTTTTTTCAGTTTTGTCTAGATATATTCAATTATTTCTGCCATAAGGAAAACAAAAGGTCCATTAATGTGTAATGAAATTAGATTTTGAAAAAGCCACATTACCTATGAAAACCAAATAGATTATCTGAACCTAAAATTACTGTCATGATAACTTGATATTAGCCAATTTTGGGAAAAAACAGTTTTGATTAGACAAGGTGTTTAATGGCAAAACGTCTGACTTAAGAATTTGAAAGCTACAGAGCTATTAAACAGCTAGTGGTCGGCAGGGGATGGGAGAAGGTAGGAATGAATGGATCTGTGAGTCACGGGAAATTTTAGGGCACAGAAACTACTCTGTGTGACGCTATAATGATGAATCCATGATGATATGCATTTGGCAAAACCCATAGAGTTTCACCACACAGAAAGTGAATCTTAGTGAAAACTAGGAACTTTAGTTAATAATAACGCCTGCACAGTGGTTCATCAATTGTAGCAAATAGACCTAAGAAGTTAGTAAGACCGGAAGCTAGGTGGGTGCCGAGGATGTGGGCCTCCCATCCCCTCTGCTCAATTGTCCTACAAATCTAAAACTGCTGTAAGAAAAAAAGTCTATTAGTTTAAAGCATTAGATCAGTAGAATTCAGAAAATGAAATGTTTATGATGATAGAAAAATGGAATGTATGCTTCTACCAGTAGATCGCTAAAATGTTTTAAATTAATGACAGCATTGCCCGGTGTGCACAAAATGCAGTTTTGAGTTTAACAATCCAACAGCTCCAGAAATATCTAGCTTTCCACACTATGAAGAAGAAGTGTGTGTTACAGATAGTTTTTATTCAAAAACCTACCTGATGGGCTCTTAAGATACTGGAAGGGCCGGTGAGATGGCTCAGTGGCGTAAGCGCCTGCCTTGCAAGCGCGAGGGCCCGAGTTCGACTCCCGGAACCCACATACGAAAAAGGGGCCGGTGATATCGCTCAGCGGCACGGGTGCCTGTTGGTGCGCAAGGTCCTGAGGTCGACCCCCCGGTACCCACAAAAAAAAAAAAAAAGATACTGGAAAATTTTCCTGGGTCTCACGTGCTGTCTGCATACCTCCTTACGCCTCAGATATTTTGTGTAAAAGCAGCATCATCCTCGTAATCTACTGTTGGTTTGCAAAGAGCACGTGAATTGCAAATAACTCACTCTTAATAAATTTATTAGAGTGCTTTGTTGTGTGGCAAGGGGGAAAATCAGGGCACTGTGACCCCGCTTTGTAGCCTCAGCATAATCTCTGGTTTTGCTCTTCCAGCGAATCCGTGCATTTTAGAGGGGCTGTGAGAAGACTGTGCACAGAGCTGCAGCAGTTTTCTCCATCCCAGGCAGAGTCAGCACATGGCGTCCTAATTGCGCCCCCAGCTGCTGCTAACTGAATAACCGAGCTGGGCTCCAGCTCCCAAGCCTTTCCCATAGGCCCTGCAAGTCTCCTTCAAGCCCATTAACTCTGAATGTGGTCCCCACCAACAAGGATCCCCATTGTTCATCCACAGCTGAATTCTGTGAAATGCTGGTTTTGAATGTTTTCAGGAAAAAGTCTCCCCAAGCTGTGAAGAGTTGGCAAAAGCCTGATTAATGGGGCTCCAGTTGAAAAAATGTTCTGTGCAGTGGCTGAGAAATTGGGGAAAAGAAGAAGAAACTAAAAATGCAGATATTAGCCAAGACCCATGACTCCAACAAAGCCAAACAAAACAACCTGAGCATCCAGGGAAAGAAATACATGTGTTGGTTGCAAAGGACTCTTGGATGAGTTAAAGATAAAAACACTTTAACCACTTCCTCAAATAAGAACCAGAAAAAGGAAAACAGTGCAGTGGGCTGAACTCTAGGGAGTTATCTTTCTTGTGGGCTTGTGATCAAGCCAAGGGATTGCAGGAGTTGTTTCACCAAAACGGAAACAGGTTTCCTGACTGTCCTTGAGTGAAACCTGAAGCTCCCACGATCCCTCTCTGTGACTCCGCCAACGCACTTATCTCCTCAAGAGATGGAGTCGCTATCTCTTGGATTTTCTTTCCAAGTTGCCCCAATCTGTTCAGTCCCTTGTGTTCTAACCCCTAGAGTCCTTTTGAATGATTTATCTTTAATGTTCACCAAAACCTACTTTCAACTGAATTTCCCACCTCTTATTTCCAGTAGAAAACAGGAAGCCATCAATCTATCCCTCCTTCATGTTCACATTGCATGAATTATTCACATAATCTATATTCTGGGTACGAAGGACTCAATCTGATCTGCGGCTAAGTTCTTTTTTTTTTTTTTTTTTGTGGGTACTGGGGCTCGACCTCAGGATTTCGTGCGCCGGCAGGCGCCCGTGCTGCTGAGCAATATCACCGGCCCTTTTTTCGTATGTGTGTACCAGGAGTCGAACTCAGGACCTTGCGCTTGCCAGGCAAGTGCTTATGCCGTTGAGCTATCTCACCGGCCCCATGCGGCTTGGTTCTTATTTTTCCACTTCCTTAGCTCTCTCTCTAACTCTTTCTCATTATCAATTTTTCTCCTTTCTGGAACCTTCCTCCAAGATCACAAATAAACTCCTTCTTCCTCGATTTATGTCATCACACACACACACACACACACACACACACACACACACACAAACATGCACTCATAGGCAATCTGTATGACCCTATGTACTCATCTTATTTCCCAATATTTCTGTGACCTATTCATAGTATTCTTCAAGAGAACTGTCAACTTACTTTTGAATTCTTACTTTTTTTTTTTTTTTTTTTTTTTTTAGTGGGTACCGGGGGTCGACCTCAGGACCTCGTGCGCCAGCAGGCGCCTGTGCCGCTGAGCGATATCACCGGCCCTTTTTTTTTTCGTACGTGGGTTCCAGGAGTCGAACTCGGGCCCTCACGCTTGCCAGGCAGGCGCTTATGCCGCTGAGCCATCTCACCGGCCCTGAATTCTTACTTTTAAATTGAATTCCATTTGACCCCTAAGAAGTATTAACAAGTTCTTTAATGATAGAAAATTCCGGAAAATAACAGTAGTATAGACACACAGCCAAGTCACTTCGACTCCAAACAGATATTGCTATTTTCTACCTCACTTTACATCTATCATTTCAAAAGGAGGCAAATATTGTGACATTAATAAACTCTAACCCTCCCGCCTACTCTATATGTGTCTCTTTGAAGGAACACTATCTTACACTCTCTTGATGTCTGCACTAGTCCCATGTATTTTAAACCGTGTTGCCAACATGAAGATGCATCAGTAAACATATGCATGTTGCTTGTGTTTTTAAACTCACATAAATAAAATCATATTGAATTCATTGTGTGGCAATTTATTTTTTAACTCGGTATCATCACTTTGAAATTTTTCCATTTTATGCTGATGAACTGGTGTGTAGAAGATTCATTTTAACTGCCATATCTCATCCCATTCGCTTCCAGATCTATACCACTAATATTAATTCTATTATAATCCATATAATATAGCTTCCGTTCCTACGTGCCACTGAACTGGCTCTTGCCAAAGCCAAGAATAATTCCTAGGCCCCTTTATCTATCTCTCCCCTTTTATTGTTGTGTCATCCAACAGAACCTGGTATTTTAAAGTATTGGAGGGCCGGTGAGATGGCTCAGCAGCATAAGCGCCTGCCTTGCAAGCGCGAGGGCCCAAGTTCGACTCCCGGATCCCACATACGAAAAAGGGGCCGGTGATATCGCTCAGTGGCACGGGTGCCTGTTGGCGCGCGAGGTCCTGAGGTCGACCCCCCAGTACCCACAAAAAAAAAAAAAAAGGTATTGGACACTGATTCCTGCTGCTTAGATTTGGTGATAGCACCTCCTTTTGGTTTCCTTCATGCTATCAGCCCCTGTTTCTTATTCTCTTTTACTACACTATCCTTTATTCCACTTTAAATATTGAGGTACTTTAGGGGTTTCTATGGGTTCATTCAATACTTCCACTTTAACAGTACTGCTAATGACAAACACCAATATGTCCAAATCAATGCCTCCATCCTCAACTTCTCTCTTCGATTCCATTCTCTGTGATCAGCATGACTACAAAGTATCTTTTTGGAGAAATCTAGTAGACATTTCAAATTAACATGTACATCATCCGCATCTTGCTCTCTGGTGTGGCCGTCAAACACTGTCAATCCCCCTTTGGCTTTCTTATGCTAACAAATGGCAGCACCAACCCAGTATGCCTCATCCCCCCTCTCGCACCACCCCTTGCTCACTCTGGCTGGGAATTCCTTCTTTCTGCTTCATTACCATGTGAACTCCAAAGTCTTTCCAACATCCACTCTGTCTGACTCAGGCATCCTTACCCAGCTTTCATTATTGCCTTCTTTCGACTTTTTTAGCCTTACCTAAAATGTCACCTCTTCAGCATAATCTAAACACCCAATCGAAATAATCATTTTACTACCCCAATAGTTACTGCCTCATCACCCTGCTTAATTTCCTTTAAGGCACACACCTCTCATTGGACTTATCCCATTTTTCCATGTTATTATTTCATATCCTCAGACCCTCCAACTAGAATTAATACTGAGAGTGACAGATACCCTATCTCTTTTTCTCATTGCTATGTTCCTACTGATAGGAATAGAATATGTGCTTACAAATAATTAACTAAGGCCAGTGGCCGAGGGTAGAATTTTTAAGAAAACAGTAGGAAGAGTCATCAGGTCTTGGTAGAAAAACAAAGCACTTTGGGATTAGATTTCCTGGGCTGGAATTGTGGTAACATGCTGAGCATGGTGTCTAACAGAATGCATTCATCCATGAGTTTCTAGTAAAAGCAAACTAAAGTCGGCCATTGTAAGAAATACTATCAGCTTAGGAAGTCAGATAAACAGAAACTATTTTCTCATTTCCATTTGGAATCCCTCCTTTCATATCTTCCATGTTCTAAGTTACGGAGAACCATGGACCTTTTTATGAACCTGCTATGTCAGAGTCATAATAACCATCTGCAACACAGTGAGTAAAAACCACTTACTGAATCTCAATTGTGCATTATGAATTAATATAAAAACCCATCTATACAAAATTAATACAAACATGCAGTGCTGTTCATTCATTCAACAAATATTTATTGAGCCTACTGATACTAGCCTGGGGGTATAGCAATGAGCAAAACAGATCAAATCCTTTTCAACTTGAGGACAGACTTGTGTTGGGGAAGAGACTATAAACAAAAACATATTTCAGATTGTGGATTTTGGAGGGTTTGCGTATACATAATGAGACATCTTGGGGATAAGGTCTGAATATAAGTACAAAATTCACAAGGGAGAGTAACAATGGTCAAGATGTGACATTATTACGTATCACAAGCATATACTGAAGAAATACAAAATTCACTTACATTTCACATACAGCTTATAAACATAGATGGAAGGTAAAATTATAAATATATTCAGTATGCCTGCATTTTCATTTTTGAGACAGGGTCTCATTAAGTTGCTAACGCTGGCCTGGATCTTGAATCCTCCTGCCCCAGCCTCCTAAGTGGCTGGGATTACAGGTGTACAACATCAGGCCAGGAATCCGTGCTTGTGTTTTGGCCACACACCATCACTTGGGCCACCTGTGGATGGAACCATCCACTGGTTTCATGTCAGTGCTCCAAGTTTCTGATTTTGAATCATGTTAGATTTTAAATTTTGGGATGAGGGATCAGAACATGTTTGGGTGGAGACCAGCACAGGCTGTATAGAATGATTCTCATGTCCTGATTCTGAAGATTGGTACAGTTTTTAGCTGACACAGATCTCATCATCAACAAGTAGATGCTCTTAGGACCAGATGGGGCAAAACAGCCCACTGCAACTCAGCATGGGACCAACTAATGAAATTGAAAAAATTGAAGAAAACACAGGGACATTCAATGACTGGAAATGACACTTAGTCCTCTGCAATGAATCTGTAACAGCCTAGCGTTTCCGATGTCATCCCAGGGAAGAGAGGAAAGAGGGAAAGAAATGATCTCACTGACCAGAAGTGAATTAGTTTACCTAGAATTTTGCTACAGCCTAATGATTTTCCATCTGGCAGAATGCAGACTCAAAATTTACTTTATTTTAAAATTATAAAGAAATAGAAAAAAAATGAGATTTTTATTTAAAATGCTGGACTCGCTATACTTCTTAAAATTCTTTACAAGTGATATTATGCTTAATGAAAGTAACTGGAATAACACTGATAATAAGAATGAAAAAAACTACAGAAGCATGTGTGTCTCGATTTAGGTTAAAAAAGAAGGAGCCACCATTAAGGTACTGAGCAGGCAAAGCATTTACCTAATTGCTTGCTTCAGAAATGACAAATTTCCTAACAGGACTTCCAGGAAGTGGAGCGTGTTTGTAGCCAACTAAGTGCACCTGCCCTCAGGTTGACTTCACCTGCACTGTTTTCCACAACCTGTGGCTCTACCTGCGTACAAAGGACCTTGTAATACCAGGTAACATAAGACAGCATTTAGCAGGGACTCCAGCCACCCTTGCATGCTTTCTATTTACTTTTTAAGTAGACCAGACTAGAAGACAACAATAGTAACATAAGATGTGTGTCAGCTTCCTTTGCTGTGACACAATACCTGAAGAAAACAACTTAAAAGGAGAAAGGATTTATTTTGGCTCATGGCTTCCGAGGCTTCAGTCCATGGTAAGCTGGCTTCCTTGCCTTTCAGCTTGTGGCAAGGCAGAAATATTATAGCAGAAGGGTATGGTGGAGGAAAGCTGCTCACCTAATGGAGGACAGGAGGACACACACACACACACACACACACACACACACACACAGAGAGAGAGAGAGAGAGAGAGAGAGAGAGAGAGAGAGACTTTAATTCCCAAGGGTATCTCCTAAGCATACCTACCCTTCAATTAGTCCCTACTTTTTTTTTTTTTTTTGTGGGTACTGGGGGTCAACCTCAGGACCTCACGCTTGCCAGGCAGGCACTTATGTCGCTGAGCCATCTCACCAGCCCAGTCCCTACTTCTTAAGTTTCTGCCACTTTCCAATAGCCTATCAAATTATGAGCCCATCATGGATTAATCCACTGACAAGATCAGAGCTCTCATCCTCCAGTCATTCCCTAAAGGTCCACCTTCTAAACACTACTACCTTGGGGACAAACCCTTCAACATATGAGACTTTGGGAAGACATTTCAGATTCAAACCATATCAACAGCAAGATTATTTAAGGTCAGCTGCCACGAAGATCGGGATTTTTTTTGAACTTTGGAGATGGAAGAAAACTTGTGCTTACTAAGTTCATTTGTCTTGTTTATAGAGGAAAAGCAGTTTTTAATGTCTGGTCCCAAATAAGTATCCCTTCCCAGCAAGATATACGGTGGGGCCTCCTTTCCTAAGTTGGAAGTCCAGCCAACATCACCTTTCCCAATCTTGTGCCTGTTGTACTTCTAATTACCTAATTACCACACAGTAAATGATGCATTCCTCCATGCAAATAAACATGTAGCCTGAATCATAATTAAGATAATCACCAACAACCTCTAATTTTCCAACAAAATGTGTGAATGTCAAAATATAAAAAAAATTCAACTCTCCCTCAGCCCTGAAAAATGTTGATATGGGTTCAGATTCTTTCTACTTCTACATTCTTAGAGTGGTTTCTCTTCAATAAGTTTCTATAGTGTGAGACATCTGGATACACATCCAAGTCAAGTGGAAAAAATTAAAAAGCTAGAAAAATACAAAGCTTCAGAATCTCAGCATTCTAATGTTCCCTGTCCCTAGCGTTAACAAAATTAAGTACCTTCTCCAACATGTCTTGTCTACTGTGTGAGTTTTTGAAGACAAGTCTCATAAAAAAGACCATTACTTGTTTTATTGGCTGGGTAAAAGCAAAATTTTAAATGGATAAATTAATCCCAAGTTTCAAATAGTGGTAAGGCTTCCCTTCCCATCATTTTTGTAGGTATACTAGTGAGTCTTCATTGAGCAATTCATATTTTATCTCTGCTATTCTCTCAGCAAGTCCTGCCATTTTAAAGTTCACTTTTTCCATTTAGAGTGGCTATTTCCTTTCTAGTGTCGACAGTATTTTCCATTTATCCCCTTCTCCAGGACCTTCCTAGCCTTAGAGCTTTCCCTGCTTCCTCATCCTTCAGATTCTGTGCAACTTCCAAAAATACATCTCAACAGATTCCTTTCTATCTTGCGGTGTCGTGCTTCGTGGGAGGGCTGGAAGAACAAGAATTGTGCCTGCCAACTGTAAATCACCAGTAGGTATTGTAAGGAGCATCATTTGGGAAGAGCAGGGCACAAAGAGATGAGGACCTTCTTCATCTTCACTATTTAACATCATTTACAAATGGCAAATAACGTAATAATTTTAATAGGAGTCCCCTTGACAAAATTGTCCAAATACCTGGAGAATTTTAGTGGAAGAAAATAAAGAATATTAGTGGACTTGATAATTTTTAAAAGTTACGGCAACCTAAGCTTTCCTGAGTGATAGTTTCTAATTCACTACAGCACGCTATGGTTTGAATAAGTATCCCCCTGTCTTAGCTACCTTTTTGTTGTTGGGACAAAATACCTGGCACCCAAAATTTAAACGAGAAGAGGAGTATCACAGTTTCCAGAACATTCAGGCCCAAGTTGGCTGGTTCCAAGGCAGAAATGGAAGGGTGGAGGCACATAGTGGAGGAAAGCTGCTCAACCCATGGTAGCCAGGAAGCAAAGAAAGAAAGCGGGATCCAGGAACAAGAAGATACCCTCCCAGGTCACACACCCAGATCCATCTCCAATCAGCTTCCACCTCCTAATAGCACATCATACCAGCACATTCAGCTATGAACTCATCAATGGATAAATCCACATGATTTAGTCACCTTCCAAACACATGAGATTTTTGGGGGGCATTTTAGATCTAAACCGCAACACTTCCAAAAGCCCATGTGTTAAATGCTTGGCTCCTACCATGGTGGTATGGTGGTACCAGGAGGTGGTAGGACTTTTAAAACTTGAAACCAAGTGGTCACTGGGGGGTTGTCCTTCAAGGGGATATTGGGACCCTGGCCCCTTCTTGTCTCTTTCTTTTGCTTCCTGGCTGCTGTGAGGTGAGCAGCATTGTCTCATCAGTGGTGCTCACCATGATGTGCTACTGTGCTACAGGCCCAAAGCAATAAGGCCAATCTAACCACAGACTAGAACCTCCAGAACCATAAGCCAAAATGAGCTTTTCCTCTTATAAGCTAACCTATCTCAGGGATTTGCTACAGTAATGCAAATGTGATTTAACCACAATGGTTAGACATCTTCATTGTAAGAAATCATCTCTATTATTCTACACATAGTGATGAAAAAGCAATTTTTACCTAGGTTATTTAAAAAGGCATAAAAAAGAAGCTAAGAAAAAGTGTGTGTGAAAATTCCTAGCTAATGTTTCTAAAACGCCCCCAATTTTTTGTGCTTCTTTAGTCGTTACTGAACTACAGTTATTTTATGGATACAGGAACATGTTCCATCTTTACCCACAAGTGTTAATAAGGAAAACACCTTCACTGACACATGCAGCAGGATAAGTTGCCCAGGGATTAATCTGTAGGCCCCTCTCCATTTCCTGCCCTACCCCTATGACTATCCTCTTTCCTGTTCTAAGGGTGTCGCTGGCTCCTTCTCATCTCAGAGATGCTGGGGAGGAGAACCCAGACATGCTTGAGGTCAGGACGTCCTCCCTCTCAGGCGCACGAGTATAAGCTTGCCGGGAAAACGATGTGAGTTGCTCTAACATTTAGGAAGAAAAGAGTGTTGGGTATTTCAAGAGGAATTATAAAGGTAACCCCAAGATACAGGGCAGGGAGTCAGAGGTCTGAGAACCCCACTGTGGGGAAGATAAGAAGTTACCTGAAAGGAGAATCCACACCTACATCAGAAGGTGTCTTATAGGTCAGGGGACTTCTTGGAGGTCATCAGTGTGACTCACTACATCAGACCCTCGCATGTATTTGACATTAAAGCCTGTGGCTAACAGCACAGCCCCAGAGGTGATGGAGTTCCCGTCAGGACTCATTGGAACTTTTCCTTCTGGAGGCAGAGGGCTGAGGCAGTGGTGATGGGAAGGAAGTAGACATCAAGAACAGACTTACATTATTTTAGGGAAACTATCAAAGCAAATTTCCCCCCATGGGAGTGATGCTGTGCAGACACTCATACCCATCTGGTCCACATCAGAGAACACCAGGCTACAAAATGGACAAGTTCTATGGTACTCATCATCCCCCAGCCCCCAGGTGATGGCTATTTTCTGGTAGGTCGAGCACCTTAACTTCTGGGCGGTAAATCAACGGGCACACAGAATTGGAGAAAATACTCCCTCCTTAGTTTGCTAAGCTCCCTGTACACATAGGCTCCTTGTTGGCTCAGGGATGTACGGTAGATCTGGGAAGGCTTCTATTCATGCACCTTGATGGATTTTGGCAGAAAGTATGAGTCCAAACGGAGGAAATAATAGGGAGCCTGGATGCTTGCCACACCAAAATACCTGCTCCCCCCTGAAAGAAACACATTCCGTCATCCCTCTGGTGTTGAATTCTCTCCTCTGTATTGATAGAGACACTCAGCCTCCCACCAAGTTATTCAGACAGACTCAAGAGCTCACATTACAAAACCACCTCCAGATTTTAGGTTGTCCTTATGAAACCCAATATGTTACCATTTCCTTTCTATCATACTATCAAAGATAAGCCCGGCAGAGGGAGAGTTTGGTGGCTAAGCTCCCAAAAGCATGTCTATTTATAAGGAAGCAAACGGAAAGAGATCTCAGCCCATGGATGTACGGTGGATAGAGTGTAGGGCTGGCCACCCACCTGGGATGCTGCGATATGACTGACAAGTGCCCAGCACTTGCTGCCACAAGATCTCAGGATGTCAGCAAAGGAAAGCCAGCCAAGGCTGTCCTGCTGGAGTCCACGCTTGTAAAATGTGCCAAAGACAGGATCAAAGAGTGAATGAACATATTTTGATTTCAACGAGTCACTTAGTCTTGCATCGGTGGAAGCCTCATGGGTAACATACACAATGTACTTTAAACCAAATTATAAAGCATGGCATAACATCCTTGGCCTATGCACAGTTTCCAAGTTATGTTACTAGTGACAAAAAACAAAACCAAAAATGGTCAGTACGTGCTGGTAACATCTGTAGTCCCTTTATTTCAAATATTCACATAACTACTTCCCAGCAAACACTTGGGGATGTACAATCTTTCATAGCAAGAATTTTAAAAAATACAGGTAAGAGCCAGGGATATAGCTCAGTGGCACAGTGCCTGCCTGGTAAGCATGAGGTCCTGAGTTCAATTCCTGGTACAGGAAAAAAAAATACAGGTAAGAGACACAACAAAATTCTAAAGTTTGCCAATCTCTAGACATATTTAACATAGTATCTTCTGCCATCTTGCTGCTTCCAGACAAAATATGAGGAAGTTTTGTCTGATTTTATTTGTTTCAGACAACCAATGTGAGAGGTATTTGTTGTAGGCAGATTTTTAAAATGGCCCCGTAAGTTGGCATTCTCAACTTTGGACTTTATGAATATGCTGTGATGTTTTCCTATTGGTTCTGTTGTGTTATGTGGCACCCTGCATGCTGGAATAGGGAGATTATCGGAGTGGGCTGGAGCTAACCATATGAGCCCTTGAGAGAACATTCTCTGGCAGGTGGCAGGAGAAGAAATTGAAAGGATTTATAGCATGAGGAGGACGTGGTTCTCCGTTGGTATCTTAAAGCTGTAAGAGGCCATGTGAAAGTAATATAGCATCCTTGAGGAATTGAGAGGCCCCAGAATGACAGGCAGCAGGGAACTGGGGACTTATGTGCCCTAAAATCACAAGGTAATGGACTCTACCAATGATCTACTTGGGGACTTTTCTAGTTGCCTTCTGGTAAGAATCTGCCCAGCCAACACCTTCTGTTTTCCATTGTGATAACTTAAACAGAGCAGCCAGGTCAGCCCCCTGACTTCTGTCCTACTGAACCCTGTGACCTATTTAGTGGGTGTTGTTATAAGCTACTGTTTTTGTTGATTTTCTATGCAGCAATGGGTTACTAATAAAATACAAACCAGGAGAACAAGATGCAGGAAGTCGCCTCCTTTTTCAGTTTCTTTAGCAAATTGGCTTTTCCTCTTTCTCTCCCTATTTGAACAAGAAAGGCTTATTCTAGTCTAGCATGCTTGCCATAATCAAGCATATGGGCCAGATTCAATTCACCGCCTGTTTTCACAAAGTTTTATTAGAACACAATTGTGTCTGTTCACTTGCATGTTATCGTGGCTGCTTTTCCTTTACAATGGCAGAGTTGAGTTCTAGCACAGAGGCCACGTAGATGGAAGTAGTTACTCCATGGCTTTTTACAGAGAAACTGTCTTGACCCTGGTCTGTACCTTAGAAAGGACTGGGTTTCTCAGAGGATACCACTCTGGCGTACATGTACAGCTGGACCAAACTGAGTTTTTATCACCTTCCAGGTGACATATTAACACTCTCAAAGTTATTTCAGCAATTTGTAACCCTAGGAAAGTAAGGATGGTCACCTCTCCCTTCACACACTTACTTTCTGTATTTATTCTTAGATTTTATCATTGTAAGTATGTGAACCACATGGTTGTTCTGTCTTGTAGCCTTTGTTTTCTCTGACCCACTTCATTAACTCGGATGATCAGCGCTGGAGGAGTTGAGAAGGGACCTGGGGAATTAGCGAGTCTTTACAAATGCTGTGTGTAGGAACAGTGGGTGTCAGCATTGTCCTTCCCCGAGCTGCCAATCACAAAGCAAACTCAAAGACAAGTGCAAATGTCACTCTGCCTGGGGTGACATGTTCATTTTTCAGAAACAGCTGGATAGCAACTCATGCTTTAACACATAAGAAAGGCTCCCCGCATATCACTGGGTGGTAGCTATGCCTGATGTGTGGAAAGGAAATGTGGCAGAAATTCCCAGGAGCCTCACCAAGAACCCAAACTTGTTAACTCCCATCCTTTGCCACAATATTTCCAGTTTTGCAACAACAAGAAAAAGTTTGAACAAGATTATTGCACAGAAATAAAAACTTGGTCTTTATTAAGTGATCCTCATGTTAGGATCCTGCATAGGGGGGAATTCATGATTTCTGTTCTATTACTTCAAAAGGGGTAAGAGATTAAGTGGGTACTTCATCTGTGGGACCTTCCTCCCCCAAAACCCATAACCTCAGTCTAGTTATGAGAAAAACATCAACAAATTGGAATTAATTCTAAAATACCTGAGCAGCAATTCTAAAAACTACCAAAGTAAAGGAAAATTAGGAAAATCCGAGAAATTGCCACTGTCGAGAAGATTCTAAGGAGACAGGATGCTTAAATATACTGTGTTATCTTGAACTAGAAAAGGCACATGAGGTAAAAAGTAAAGAAATCTGAAACAAGTTTAGACATCAGTTAAAAAAGGTATATTAGTACTGGTTTATTCATGGTGGCAAATACACTAAGTTGGTGTAAGATATTACAAAGAGTGCAAATAGACTGTGAGATACATAGATAAAAGGGTTTTCTCTTTTACAATTGTCTGGTAAATCTAAAATTTTCCTACAGTAAAGAGCTTATTCAAAAATAAGCATTGTGTGTGTGTGAGAGAGAGAGAGACAGACAGACAGACAGACAGAGACAGAGAGAGACAGAGACAGACAGAGACACATGTAGAGAGAGATGGACTGAAAGTGAATGAGAATTTATAGAAAAACTTACAGGATATGTAACAAATGGGTGATGTTGTTTACTTTTGGAAAGGAAAATAGGGCTGGGGCTAGAAAAAATGGAGAGTGAGAAAAGATTCATCCATTTTACTCTGTGAAATTCTGTGGTGTTTTAGATAGTTTATAGTGATGGAGAGACTATATATGAATTCTATAGCTAATGAAACATTAGTACACTTATTATGGTCCTGTCACCAATTTGTAATGAATTTATTTATAATTTTGACGTGAGAAACTTTGAATTAAATTTGTAATCTCATATACAGATCTAAAGAGATCTTAAAAAGTAAAATCATGATATGCTTTATTCATTCATAATTCTTATTTTATCTTATTATGGTGAATATTACTAAGGATGTGATAATCTTTCTTTAAAGTGGTAGATGACTTTAAAAAAGAAAATGATGCTTCGTTGAGTTATATATTGGGTCCCTGCCAGTTCTACTTTCATGGAGGTGGACAGAGAAGTTCAGATTAAATGTTTTACCATTGTTTATCCTTGGATGACTCCAAGCCTTACCTGATTAGTGCATGTCAAAATAGACTGACTCTAAACAACAGCATTCAGCTCTGGGGTCAAATTCATTCAGTGTACATATTTATTTCCTGAAAACTGTGATGCCTCAAATAGTTCTGAGAAATGATTAAAGGAAAGGAAGAAATTTGGGTGGAAATCTTGTATTTGGAAGTCAAGTTTACTGTACTGCACTCTTTCCTTGTCTCTTCTTTTCTTTTTGTTTTGTTTTGTTTCCTTTTTTTTTTTTTTTTTCCTGTGACCAAATACGTGAGGAGAAAAGGTTTGTTTCGGCTCTGGGTTTCAGAGGATTCAGTCCATAGTTGGCCTGTTCCATTGCTTTAGGCCCGTGCCAAGGCAGAAACCTGACGGCAGAAGGGCATAATGGAGGAAAATGGATCCAGAAAACAGAGAAGGTGAGAAAGAACCAGTGACGTAGGGTCCAAGGACAAGATACACGCCCTCATGACCCACTCCCTTCAAGTACACCCAACGTAACTGGCAATTCAGCATGAACTCATCAATCATCACTGAGGAGGTTTACATTCTCCTGATCCAATCACTTTATGCAAGCCTATCAGGGACATTTTAGATCTAAACCATACGAATTACATTATGGAAGAATCTACTAGTTTAGACTGGCATTAAGCCAGTGGAATAAAGTCATAAGAAGTTACAATTCTATTAATGGTGGTAGTGGGTGGATGTGAAGGCCCAGTAAAATTTGAGTCTCTTAACACTGCTCAACTATACTAACTGTAATTAAAGCCATGATTTCAAACACTGAATATGAAAAAAGTGGAATGTAAAATATTGATCATAATTACAAGTTGAAATTGTAATATTTGGTCTATTGGGTTAAATAAAATAATAATTTCAAAAGTTTCTTCTTACTTCTTTCATGTGGCCAACTTTTGAAACCACACAGGTACCTGAAATTTAGGCTTATGTCATAATTCTATTACAGAAAGATGACTTAGAAGAACCACAGAAAATTTCCAAGTATCACTTCAAGCATTGCTTCCAATTTTCACAAACAACATCCCAATACGACATAGGAAATGTATTAGGAGCCTAGTTATTCCTATGTAAATGTCAGAATTCTATGTAAAAATTATCTAAATTATCCTAAATATTCCAGCATGTTGATGTGGGGGATGGGCAAGGAAAAAAATCACTGTTCATTTAAAAGAATGATGGTGCTTAAAAAGAGAGAATGGTTTCCACTCCAGTTTCTCTAAAAGTTTCCCTCTGTTGTAGAGATACCTTGGGGATCTGCCTGGGGAATTGGTGAAGCACACTTCCAAATATGTTGGGGTGGGTCTTGGAGTTAGGGTCCCTGGCCTCTTCCTCTCCAGCATGGTTCCCCTGCTCTACTTCCTGGCCTCCATGAACCAAGCAGCTTTGCTCCACCTTCTCCTTCCACCATGATGTTTCTGCTTTGGAGCAGATTAGTACTCTCCTCCTTCAAACTGTGGGTTTTGGGTATCATGCCCACCATCTTTACAACCGCTGGAAAGAATACAGGGGCCTCCTCCTTCCAGGGAGTGCCTGATCTTAAGACAGGCTGAACATCACAACTCCAAAAATCTAATGTCTAGAATGCTCCAAAATAAGAAATTTATTACGCATGTATATGATTTCCCAAGTGAAAACTTCTACACACCTGACCTCAGGTAACAGGTCCCAGTCGAAAGCCTGGAGCACTAAAATAGTGTATAAAGTGTACGTGATACATAAATGAATTTCATGTTTAGGTTTCTGTCCCCTCTTCGACATAACTCATTACATATCTGCAATCTTCCAATATCTGAAAAAATCCAAATAAAAACACTTTTGGTTGAGGCATTTTGGATAAATGATGTATTCAGTCTATGTCGAAATGGGTATCAGCTTGTCTTGAAAAATACTTGAGTTTCTTGATCAAAACTACAATCCAGGGGTTGGTGAGATGGCTCAGCGGCATAAGTGCCTGCCTGGCAAGCTCAAGGTCCTGAGTTCGACTCCCAGTACCCACATACGATAAAAGGGCCGGTGATATCGCTCAGCAGCACAGGTGCCTGCTGGTGCACAAGGTCCTGAGGTCAAGCCCCGGTACCCACACACACACAGAAAAACCCCTACAATCCAGGGCAGCCCCTGAGTCTTTCCAAAAATGTACAGCATACCATAGGTCTCAGAAGCTAGGAGCCCTCCCAGTCTTGAGGTCTGCGTCAGGCATTAGCAATCTAGCTGTTTCCAGGTAAGTACAGCCAGTCACAGAAGAACCTCTCTGAAGTTCCAGGACCCTCTACAAAACTGTGGTACTGGCTCGGCGTGGGGGCACATGCTTGTAATCCCAGCACTTGGGAGGCTGAGGCAGGAGGATCACCATGAGTTCGAGGCCAGCTTGGACTACATAGTGAGTTCAAGACCAGCCTGAGCTTCATAGCAGGACCCTGTCTCACCCTCTGCCCCCGCACACACACACAAAAAAAACCCTGTGGTACAGTTGGATGGGCATCCATAATCTGCTTTCACCCCCTACCTGCATCTGCATGAGCTGCTTCCACCGGGACTCTGACCCCTCAGGCATTCCCAGGAGATCCTCTTACGCTCCAATGCCTCCAGGGAACTCAAAAGTCTAGGGAAGATAAAAAAAAAATTAATAGGAGGCTGCTTGCAAATATACATTCTCCACATGAAGAAAGGCAGAACTAGGACACGTATGAGGCATTTCATATCATCAGTAGTAATAGTAGCTTGTTTTACCTATAGGGGAACTTTGCCCTGTCTTCAGATGAACTCACGATGTAGACAGCTTTCCACAAGTCTTGGGCACGTTGGCTGCTCTACTAATTTTAAAAAGTTAGCTATTCCCACCTTCAATATGTATTCACTCTGACAAACAATGAGAAAAATGTTGCTATGATGAAGTGATTGGTTTTTGCAAAAGTTATGACTTGCCTGTCTTCTGTGTGTTTTGACAATATGTTCCCGTTTATATAATGGCTCAAATTATCTGGTAAGTGCTAAGGTCACAATAAGTTCATATTTTGGAAATACCTATATAAACAGAGTGCAGTGGAATGGATTTTTTCCCTTGGGGCTGTCGAGAATTGAGGGCAGACAGAGGCTGATTTCTGCTCTTATTGTAATGCTTTATCAAATGAACTGCAGCATTAGCTTCAAATGACTGACCTTAAGGTATGCCTGGGCATCTTAACTGCAAAGAGAGATGAATACCTGACAAAAGACGAGGTAAAAGATTGATTTAAAAAATACCAAGGAATTCACGACACGATAACCCTAATTCTGAATTTGGCACTGACATCCTATTACCATACCCTGTAGACAGAGCTCATGTTTCACTGTTGATATTATGTATCCGAGATCAGTCATATTTTCCATTCTTGCTATTTTCTTCTGTAGTACCAAGGCACTCTGTCGGACAAAGCCACTCTACAGACCAAAGTATCGAGATTAGTTCGTGGGTCAAATGTTCAACTACTGAGTCCCAACGTGTCTGAAATCGCAACACCCGCTTTTCTTGAAGCAACACTGTTATGGCTTAGAATGGATCTAAAATGTGCCCCCAAATCCTGTGAGTTCAGACATGGGGCTTTCAGAACGTGATTGGATCATGCAGCTTCTAACTTCATTGGTGGGTCGACCCATTGGCAAGAGTATAACTTCAAGGCCTTACTGAGGGGCACGGAAACTTAGCAGGGAGGGTCGAATTGAAAGGATCAAGTCATGGGGGAGTGTACTTGGAAACAGTATCCTGGCCCCTTTTTCTACAGCTCTTTCTCTCCACCTTCTTCCTGGCTGCCATGAGGTGAGCAGTTTTTCTCCATCACGCCCTTCTGCCATGATGTTTTTGCCTTATCAAAAGCTGAGAAAAAATGCATCCAGCTGAACACAGACTGAAACCATGAGCCAAAAGAAATCTTTCTTCCTCCTAAATTGTTTCTCCTGGATACTTGAGCACAGTGACGAAACCTTGAATAACTCATTTTACCTGAAAATCTATTACAAATATGGATAAAGGGAATTAACTTTTCTTCTTTACTTCCCTCTCACAGTTCCTGAGTCGCTTGAGGTCCGGAAGACATCATGGGTTTAGGAAAGTACTACTGCCACGTGGAAAGATTCCATAGAACTTCTTGAAGGCTGCCGTGGCTTATGTCTAGATGTCCCCTCCAAAGCCTCATGCAGTCATAGATGTGGCTTTTCCAGTGGTGCCTGAATCTAGAGTGTGTGATTGATTTTTGGTGCAATGCTAGGATTAAGGGTGCTGGGATTAAGGGTGGGTAATTAACAAATCAGTCCACTGACTGGTTTGGCACTGCCCTAATCCCAGTAGACTGGATACAATGCAAGGGACAGAAAGAGGCTCGTCTTGTCTCTTGCTTGCTTTGCTACCTTCTGTCTGCCATGAACTATTTCTCCTCTGTAATGCCTGTCTACCATGCCACCCTGTCTTGGCGCCAGCCAATTATGGATTGAAGCCTCTACAAACTGTGAGAAAATAAATCTTTCCCCCTTTAACTTTAGGTGTTGGGTATTTTGTCTCAGCAATGAGAGAAAAGTCACTAAGGGGGTATAAAAAATTGAAATTAACATACAAAAGACCATTATTCCAAGGGGACAGAATGCCATTTGCAATACCATTCAGTCCCTTGCTTTAGCCATCTGTTTACTTAGAAATCAGTTCTCGGAGTTACCAGGTGGGAAAAGTCCTCTGGTAAACTCCTAGTATAATCATCCTAGGACCCACTCATGGTAAGGAATGATACTAACTTTCTTGATCCAATTTCTGTCTCAGAACAAATTACCATGAAATCCTAGCACCCACTCATGGTAAGGCCTGGTACTAACTTTCTTGATCCAATTTCTGTCTCAGAACAAATTACCATGAAATTCTAGCCCCTGTCTATGAATCACTTATTCCTTGTGTACCTGGGCCCCTTCAATTCTCACGTCTTAACGGTTTCCACAAAGGATCAGTGACCCCTTCAACGTGCAGCTCTTTGCTCTGAATTGGATGGGACTTAGCCCGCTACCCATGTGGTAAGAATTATGTGCAACTCTGTATGGTCGTCTCTTTTTTCTTACGTGAATGCCTTGCTTCTGTTCCTACTTCCATTCTCCTTAAGAGTGCAGAACGTATTTAATCCTTGTTTTATCATCCCTGCACAGAAATATGTCCAATTTAACTCAACAAGAAAATCTGTATATATCATCTATTACAAAATACACTTTAGAGGTTGGTAAGATAATTCTATCTTTATACTCCTTCAAAAGACTCACGGATGAACACCTGTATTTCCTCTGCTAATTCCCTGTAGGATTTTGTATACCTTCTCTTGTAGCTACATACTTTGCTCATCACACTTGTTATTGTTATTTATTATGCATCCCTGTTTTCACTTTTTCAGCTCATTATAGTCATGCCTGAGACATCTGATAGATTAACTCTAACAGAGTAGGACTTACAATACATAACTTGGTGTCCGAGGGACCGACTGTCCATTTCAACTTCAGCTGCCTATTTCTAGCTCCGGCATGGATACAAGGATTCCTTTTTCTCCATGGCCATTCATTTTGGACAAATACAGGGGAAATTTGGGGGCACATAGGTTAGTATGAAAACTTTATTCTCAAGGTAACTAAACATAGACACAGTAGTCATGTTTTGAGAATAATTACAAAATACATCCAGTGACATTTTACTCTTTAAATTCAAAGTTCCTTCCTACCACCATAAGAAGCTGTAAGATGAAATCTAGAACAAATAACCCTTTATGTACATAGGCAATTCCACCAGGTTTCAAAAGTTGGAAGTAAGAAAGTTTTGGTCTCTGTTGATTAGAGTAGGGACACTGAAGTTCGTGACAGCCCTTCTGTATTTCTAGAAAATGATCTGTTTATCATGTGGTGATATAATCCAGTCTAGGTAAAATAATAACATTACTATCTACTGTTGGTTAGTACAACATTTAGGATGCTGTATCAATATACATGCTAATGATGATTTTCATAAGTGGAGGTAATAATGTTATGCTTTGTTGAAGGTATTATATACTCTTATAATAATTTAAAAGAATTCTGTAAGGTTTCAGGCAAAGATAGGTATCAAGTTCCCTAAAGAAGGAAAACAATTCTTAATTCCAAGATACTGAGGCCATCAGGCATTTTCATACTATGACACTAATGTATTTTAATAAAGTAAAAATCTTCTAACGCTTTGCAGTAATTAATGATTCAAATAAATTAAAATGTCCCCCATGGCAACAGCTCATATGCATTATCCTTAAATACTATCTAACATTTTAAGGACAGCATTAATGAGTGCTCATCAACCACATTCCCAAAGAAAACAGAATGCTCACTCTCTGTCGTCCCTCTCCAGTTTATGCAATGCCAGAAACATAAAACTCAAGTACAAAATCATGTTGTTTATGGCTCTATTAATTTTAATAAAAGACACAACAAATCCTACTGCAAAGAAATTCATACTATCATAATTATATTTTGTATGAGAGAAAGAGTATTCTCATAGAGGGAAAATTAAGGAATCAAGTAGCCGTGTTCCTAAGGGAAATAATTCAATGGATATTCTTTGCCCACCTATCATAACTTCCTTGCTATACCCTTGATTTCCCCCCAGCACCACTCTGTCTCTATGTTTAGCTGTAGCGCCTGTGCTCCGCGGGCCCTCAGCTTCAGGGGAAGAACAGATTTTCAAGCTCAGCCATGAGTGTAATTTGAGTAAGGAAGGGCATGAGTCACAGATTTCAACTGGGAAGAATACTGGTAGCCACGTGCTCCAGGCTGATTGGCCAGAAGTCGAGACCGTCTCCGAATACCACAGTGTACCGCACAAATATCATTCTCTCCATGATCCAGACGTGTAAAAGGTCCTCAAACAGAGAAGTTTGGGTCCACTGCCTTGAAAGAAATTGCTTCAGAAATGCCAGGAGACCCGCAGAAGCTAATGACAATAAGGGATTTCCTGAGGTTACCTAACAAATGTTTCTTATTTCCTTAAGGGAACACACAGCAGGACAACCCTTCTCCTGGCTGTCTCTATGTCTGCATTAAGACCTGTGTTTTATTTTATTGTTCACAGTGCTGAGATTGAACCCAGGGCCTTGTGCGTGCTAGGCAAGTACCCTATTACTGAGGCACACCCCTGGCCCTGTGCATTGAGACCTTTAAACCCTTTTTACTGTCTGTCTTCCGGGCGTTCAACAAATGATTGTGTTCTCAGAATTTCATAAAGAGATGTTAATATTTTAAAACATTTTCCAACTAAAAATATGAGCTTTCTCTGAGTACCACAAAACACCAACACCACATGCTTGGAAATCACAAAATCACATTTTTATTTCAAGTACATTCAAATATGCCGGAGTGTTTCTTTCTTCATTACTATGCTTTTGGGAGAAGGTGTTACATAACCACGTGAAACCTTAAGATAACTGAATTCGTAAATTATAGCCATCAAGCTGCTTCCATTTGCTTAAACCCCTATCTCAAATATGAATCTCACAGAAGGTTGAATTAGAATTAGGATAGGCTTTCTTTGTTTTTAATTTTTTCCATTACTGAGGTATTTAAAATTTTGCTCCTAGGTCAAGGAGATGTTGATAAAAATCCTCATTTCAGCTTTAAATGTTTATTTTTACACTATCAAAGGCCAATTTAAACTATAAGCATCTCAAACTGCAATTAGACACTTAGAGATTTTCATTCACAAATGAAATTATTGTTTACTTTGCTTTTCTCCAACGCCTCCCAGTTGTCCTTGTTAGTCCCCCCCCTATTTTGGGTAAATGGTAAGAACAGGAATTGCTGCTTTTTTCCCTACATAACATTGAGGCCATTTCATCTAATTCAGGGTACAGTTATTGTTCTTTTCAACTTTGTTCTCTCTAGACACTGGGCTTCATTAAGTTACTATAAGGCAAATACAGGGTGAGATTTGGGTCATGGGCAGTCAAATGTGTGTCTCCACATCCATTAGTCACCATGCTATCAGCCCAAATATTTTTAATACTATTCCAGTCCACTACTATGGGCATAAGTTTCAAAGTCTTCACTTTGGTGTTCAGAGTACTTTGGTAGGACTGATTTTCCTCAATAAGCAGCCCCATCCCGTGTTCCCTGTTCTTCCCTTCAGGATTTCAATGAACATTTTTCCCTCTCACCTACAGGGATGACCTTTCTTGGTGCAAGTGTTTTCTCACTTTGACTGTGTTGCCCAACACCTAAATCAATTATAGCAGCACAAATCTCCAAGCATGAAATGACTTTTTAGAACTGCAATTCTCTCAGTAACAGAAAAAACCAAAAAAAAAAAAAAAAAAAAAAAAAAAAAAAATCCACCCTCCAAAATGAGCTGCCACTGAGCAAAGCATTTTAAGAGGTTGAGGGTATTTGATAAACACTCCATGAAAGTGTTCAATTAAAATTGGTCAAGTGACTGTAACTGATGGAAAAGCAGAAACAGGGATTTGCTGAAGTAGATTAGACCTTAGACTGTTGGTCCATTACCCCTTCCAGGGTGTCCTTGACAACATTCTGAACATCAACTTTCATCATAATGGACCTCATAGGATATTAGAAGTGGAAATAGAAGACATGTCTTGACCTCCAAGGACCTAAATCTTATTTAACAGGCTTTATGAGCTTTCTACCTTTCCACCTTACATCCCAGCATAGCTGTGTTGTCTAATATGATAGCCAATAGCTACCTATGGCTTTTACATGTTATATTTGAATGGGTTAAGGAAAGTATTAAAAATTAATTTCTCAGTCCTAGGACCACATGTCATATGGGGTGTTACATACACAGTGATCCTTCCTCTTCATTGTTCTGCTGGTCAGTCCTACTACACAGGATGTATTTATGCCTCAGGATAGATCTCAAGACTTGAATTTCCATTGTGTACAACGATCCTTTTACTGTCTTCTATAATGTTAGTAACAACTGCTGTAACGAAAATATAAACTCCCAGCCTCTGGTAATGTAATGTAGCATTTTTTCTTATTTCTAAACCATGTGGAGCTCCTGTTTTCACTCAACACCTGAACATCTGTCCACCTGGCATTTTGAGTCCTTCTCACATGTTTCCAAGTGCCACCTCCAGTATTTGTCTTTTGTCCTCAACTTACACTCACACAGTGCTTCAGTCAAATAGGAGGGTGCAGGGTGCACTGCTGTCATCCCAGGACTGCGGGAGACTGAGCCAGGAGGACTGCAAGTTCAAGCATAGGCTGGGCAACTTAGCCAACTTAGCGAGACCCTGTCTCAAATAAATAAAATAATAATAATGATAATAAAGGACTTGGAAGGCCAATTAGTGCAAAATCCCTGGGTTCAATCTCCAGTACCACAAAAAACAAACAAACAAACAAACAAACAGTCCTCCCAAAATCTCATGTGTGCAGAGATAAGGATTTTGGAAGGTGATTGTATCTTGTATCCTACAAGCTGTAATCTCATCATGGGATTAACTCATAATTTGATGGCATTATTGGGAGGTGAGAGAAACAGGTAGTGGGGCCTGGTTGAAGGAGAAGGGTCATGGGACATGATTTTGGGGACTATATCTGGTCCCTGGCCCCTTCCTTTCTGGACTGTACTCACACTCTCTACTTCCTGGTTACCATGTGGTGAGCAGCTTTTCCTCTATGATGCCTTTCTTTTCTGATTCTGCATCACCTCAGGTCCACAGCACTAGAACCAGCTGCCCATGGACTGAAACCTCTGAAACAGTGAGCTGAATCTAAACCTTTCCTCTTTAAATTATTTTGCTCAGGAGCTTTGTCACACCAGTGGAAAACAGAGAAATATATGTACTCTTTGCCACTGGTTTCCTGGTTTTGAGTCCTGGCTCCTACTGCATCAGTATAAACTATTCCTCTTTCCGTATCTATCTTATCTGTCTCCTCTTAGCAGAATAATTACCGGTTTCTCTAGAGGCAAGTGTAAATTTCCCCCGATTTTAACCCAAGTCAATGAATGTATTCATTTGAGAGCAGTGTGGTTTATTTTGTCTTTTGCATTTCAGAGATTACTAGATAGGCCCTATAGGTACAATTACCTGCGACATTCACTGATGCCCATGGTTCTTGGACCTCTGCATCTCTCCATACCCTACACCTTGTAGGCATTTAATCAATGCATTTGGAATTAGAACTAATTGAAGCAGCAAGACTTCTCTTTGAAACTCAACACTGGTCTGCAAAGAGCTGGCTAACTATTGAAAAACGAATGCTGCATTTTACTGATCAAAGCTATTTATCATCAAGTTAAAAAATAAAACAACCAAAAAGCTACTAGTTGTATGTACTCTTATAATTTCCATACGATAATACCATACAGCAGGAAAAAAATGATCATAATATGTGATACCAAATATTATAATTTTATAATTGGAAGCTATTCTGTCCTGATGTAAAAGATATTAAAATACAAATAATTTTCCATTCTTTACTACTGTATCTCTCAGAAAAGCCCTAGTTGTTAAAATCAAGTGTTTTAGTTCAAAGCTGAAACTAACCCTTCTTTATATCTCTCTATTTCACTATTTACACACACATACAAAGGGGGAGAGGGAGACAGCCAGAGAAAGAGACAGAGAGAGAGACAGAGAGAGACAGAAATAGACACGGGTGTGTCTTATTTATCATGTGTGTGATGCACGCTCTCTGTCTCTGTCTGATTCTGTTTTCTCTCTTGCTCTTATCTTCTACCATTGTCCTTGCCTCTTTACAATTCTTATTCTCCTCACTAAATCCTTTTATTCTCACTTTTAGTTTTGTGCACATGCTGTGTTTCTCTGTCTCTGTCTCTCTGTGTCTCTTTCTCCGTGTCTGTCTGTCTTTCTCTAGTTTTCTTTTCTAATTCTCTTTCATGTCTTTGGACACCCACTGTCCTCCAAGAATTTGATGCAACCTGTAAACATGGCCCCAGTGGCCCTGGCTGATGAAGCCATCCAGGCAAATTTGACCCTCTCCGAGATGTGTTTCTAGGCTGGGCCTGTGTTACAAAGACTGAGCTCTTCTTAGCTGTGTTACAGAGGTTTGACTATGCCTGCTGGGAGAAGGAAGGAACGAAGACACCGAGGTAGTAATTTAGCAGCAAGTAAAGTACTCCAGGATATAATTCTAAGAAACTTAGGGAAGAAAATAGATCAATCAGGCAGCTTTCAGCACTATGACCAAATACCTGACACACACAATTTAAAGGGAAATAGGCACATTTGGGCTCATAGTCTCATAGGTTTTAGTCTATGGTCAGCTGGCTCCAAGGCAAAAACATCATGCCAGAAGGGCACAGAGGACGAAAGCTGCTCACCTCATGGCAGCCCGGCTGGGAAGCAGAGAGAGCAGAAAGAACGAGAGACGAAAGAGCTGGGAACAAGAATATCCTCTTCCACGTTATGCCCCCAGTGACCCCAATGACCTCCTCCACAGTGGCCCCCTCCTAGCAGCACATTCAGCTACCAACTTTTCAATGGACTACTCCATTAATGAACTTAGCACCTCACACTCTATTCACGTTCCAGAAGTCCCACCTCTCCCAAAAGGAACACATGAGACTTTGGGGGAACATTTTTTTGACCCAAATCATAACAGTGTGGTACTAGGGCATAAGGAAATCCATGTGGCTGTTTCATGTAGCTCCCCACAGCCTCAGAGGTTCTGCAATTGCTTGGACTTTCTGGAGGCCCTTGATCATTAGTAAATATATCTAAATAAAGTGTATTTTTTGTTTGATGATCATGTAAAATTAATGCTGAAACTTATAAAGCTTCATACAGTGATGAATCACCTTCCATCTTGGTGATTATCTTCCCTGATTACAAGTAACTTCCATGGAACTGATCTGGATGTCATGCCAATCAATGGCTCTGCATGTCTGGTTTTCAGTGTGTCATGCATCAGAAGTAATGGCCATGAGTGTGATGCCCCACTGGTAAAGAACATCCTTCCAACTGTGTCAATGGGTGTTCATTCCAGCTCATCAAGACCCCCTTGTAAAGGAATACATGAATCAATTTGTCCTTAGAATTTATTCCTCAGCCATAAAATGCTCTAGCCCTGCTACAACAGATACAAACCCTGAGAACGGAGGCAACCAAGGTCTGCCTTTGGAAATGGCACAATTGCCCCTGTGGAGTTATGACCTAACAATGGAGAGTGGCTCTGAGGTCTTTACTTTTGATTCATTGTGCAGCAGAGAAGTGTGGGACGTGAGCCTACAGAGACTGAGGAGGCTCATTCTCAGCTGGATGCCCCAAATACATTTATAATGACTCAGTGCAATGAGGCGCTTTCACCCTCCAGTGGACGTCTCCATTGTGGCTGGGCAGTTGGAGTTGCAAAAGCAGGAAATAATTGACATAATTGCTTTCAGGACCCTTAGGTAGATGTGTGTATTCCATAGCATGTTGTAAACCTCAAATACAATACAATACAATTGAAGAAGAGGGGGAAAAGACCACTTGATGTGAACAATAGATTTTAAGCACATAAGATTTCTGTCAAATGTAACAGCTTTGGAAGTAAATTTTATATGACAAATTGCTGAGTAAGGCTATTATAATTATACATATAGGGGGTATGTGAGGTAGGCGGAGACACAAAGAACTTTTAAATTATTTTCCTGTTACTGCTCCTTTTCTATAATAGCAAATTAAAATACCTCATTCTCAGATTGTCCTTTTCCATCCTGGGGATGACTTGACTATTTCCACTAAAAATATTGTTTGATCTCATGTGGTCTGAAGATACAGGATAACTTGCACTTATCCTTTCTAGTTATCTCTCCATCCTTCTTGTTAGTTTTCCTGCTTGCGAATCCACTAATGTCATCGTAAATGTTTCATCTTTCTAACAGCTTCCTGGCCAATAAACTAAACTCCCCTGGCTCTGTATTGTATCATATGCAATGAGCACTACAGCTATGTCCATAACTCTTCGCCTTTGTTTTTCTCATCCAGATGGCTAAAAACCACACCTAAACAGCAGATAGACAACAATGCATCACTGATCATTAAAATCAATTAGGTCCTTAAAAAATATGCAGAAAGCCCTCATGCATATTTTTTGTTGTTGTTCAACTCAACACCCGATTTTCACAATTATTCCTTTATGGTTCACTACTCTCCAAACCATGCTTGCTTTGCTCCTTATTCTCAGTGGAGGAAACAATTTCTCCATCACAGATAAATCATCATCCATTAGACAGGAACACATTTTACTTCCCACCCTCCAAATGCAGTGAATTCCTTCCTCACCCTCTCCTGTTCCTACTTACAGCAGCCCCTGCCTTTGATTTCGGGATCCATCTCTCCCCTTCTCAGTAATGTAACACACTTCAATACACCTGTTTGACCTTTAATCATTCCTTTTGTGCCAGAATATTCATGAAAGAAATTAATCATCTTCAAGTTTCAGAGACAGATAGAAACATAAAGAAGAGGAAGAAGAGGAGGAGGAAGAAGGAGGAGGAGAACAAGAGGAAGGAGGAGAGGAGAAGGAAGAAAAGGAGGAGGACAGGAGAAAGAAGAGGAAGAAGTGAGGAAAGGAAAGGAATGAGGGAAGAGGGGAAGAAGAAATAAAATAAGGAAAGAGAGAACAAATCATAAGAAAAGAAAGAAAAGTGAATAAAGAAAATCTCTTTAAATCCATCCTTCTCCAGCTACTACTGTACCAATTTCTGGAATAATTTGCTCAGTTACTTTTTCCACCTCCTCACTTTCAGCTTGCTTCTCATATTACTCCAGTTTATCTTCTCATCTGTCATTCCAAACAATGGCTCCTACTAAAGTTACCAACGATCTCCATCCAGAAAATATCACTGGCGAGCGCTCAGTTCCTTTCCTTTTTGACCTACCAGTAACACCCAACATAGTCCGAAGTTGTCTATCTTCTTGACATCACTGAGCCCAGCAATCCATTTCGATTTCCCCCAAATTTGAATGTTTCCTCTTACTGGACTTTGTTGGTTTGGCTGCCTCCATTCACCCCAATCTTCAGCTTCTTTTTGGGTTCAAATTACAGAAGCCAGCTGCAGCTCTGTGAAGCAAAAGAATATTTTGAAGGACAAATGTAACAGTGGGTCAGGTAAAAGTGGTGCTCAGCTGGACACAGGAGAAGGGATATGGCCAGGGGCCATTCTCTACTGCCTCTCTGCTTCATATTTTGCTATTTTCTCAGCTCTGGAGCACCAGAGACTGCCGCTGCCCACATTCTTGGACATGAATGGGCCTCAATGAATGGGCCACTCTTGGAATGAGTGGGTCTCATTCTTCTGATGAAGAGAAATGGCCTGAAAGACAACTGCCCAAGTGCCTCATATGTTCAAGCTCCCATCTGTCCTGTCTCCAAGTCTGAAATTAGGAGAGGGGAGTCTTTTCTCAGCTTGAATTTGCAGCATTGTAGGAAGAGCATTAGGTTATCTACTTGGATTATAACGGGCCACTGAGCCATTCCACTGGGGACGGAACGATGGCGTCCAGAACAGTGCAGAAGACTACACCACGTGGATCAGTGCATCAGTCCAACTAGAAATGTGTGCGGGATGGTAATTTCTGAACGCTGAGGAGTCGGAGTTCTGAGCAAACACAATACTTAACTTTTGCAGTAGGAAGCTTGAAGTGCTGGAATTTCTCGAAGGTGCTTTCTTGACCTCCTGTCTTATTTTACACTCTTTCTCTAAGCAATTTAGTTACGTCCATGATATCAATACATCCAGTGATATTAATATCAATGGATATTAGTCTATCTTCTTGACATCACCAAGTTCTCTAGAGAAGCAATACCAAGGAGAATATTAAAATATGTCTAATCTAAGATACACCTGCTCAGCTTCCTTTAATTCTTGCCACCCTCACGCAAGCTACCATCTTTAATCTAAATTACTAGAACGGTCATTTAACTGCTCTTGTCCACCCCTTTCTTCTACCCCTCTACTCAATGGTCAAGATTTTCCATGTGTTTTTAAAAACTCTGCACGGTAGCCTGCCTCCTTCATTTGCTCTCCAGATCCATCACGTGCTGTGTCTCCATCTAGCAATCTCTGTACCCTCACCCTCATCCTCACAATTCTAGCCCCAGCAATATTTTCTCAGTTCCTCAAACACGCATGAACTTTCCACCCAAAATGTTATCTTCACGGCTCACACCATTCTCATCCAAGCCCCATGCCACTGGCCTGGATGCCACATATCAGTGCCACGCAGAATCTTTCTGAATGACAACAGCAGGTCTTCCCATAGACCATGCTGCACTTGTAATGATATTTTTGTGATGAACTGATTAAAAGCTGATTCTCCCACTAGCTCGCAGGCCACCTACGGGCAGCGTCTTTCTTGTTCAGTGTCATACAAAAATTAAGTACTGTACTCTAAAAATGCTTGCTAAATGAAGTTTTATTTTCTATTTTTATTTGTCTTTATCTCATTAAAAAGTGCTATTGCAAATGTAACCAGAGACAGTACCTTTTGATTCTGCGCACGGTCCTTTGATTCTCGTCGCAAACTCACAAACTAGTTGAATGCAGACTTTAGATAGCTTATCATTTGGTCTATTTTTACTATCAAATATATTTATCCTTTCATTCTAAGGAATGTAGGCCTCTGTTAATTCACACTGTCTGCCAACTCCCACTGTTGTAACTTTCTCAGTAATTCTCAAGTGAAAATCAACACTGTCCAGTCTCTTTCTTTAAAAAGCAAAGGCATTTATGTGACTAGTAAAAAACAATTTATTAAATGTATGTAGCAATTAGTATTAGCAAAAAATTATTGTTTAAGGATTCACTCGAAGGTTTGGTGTTACGCACTCAAACAAAACTTGGGTATTTTGTAGGTTTGGTTTCAAACAAAAACAAGCACAATAATAAAATAAAATAGCCTTGTAAACTCAATTCCATCTTTTCCAACTCTTGCCTTGCATGTAACCAATCACAGATTTTTAAATATTGAGCTTTAAACCAGCCAGCTAGATCATCAGATTCATCTTTATGATTTAGGAATTAACTGGTCTTCAAAATAAATATATAGAACAGAAAATATAAGGAAGTTTTTAATGATGTTCTTGGAACACTTGGCTAAGTCTTCTTGTCCTATCTTTATAGATCTTTTCTCCAAGTTCAGAAGTGCTTCAGTTACAGAACAAGCACAACTGTTTTTAATTGTCGCAAAAAACTCACTTCTACCAAATTTGGCAGAGTGGGACACATTTACAGAGAAGAGCCATAGCTGTCTGGTTGTGATTATTGTGTAGTTTTATAGTATGTCTGCCACATATGTACATACCAGGCACAGCTAAAAGCAACTGGACATTAAGATGAAATCATTTCCCTCAAACCATTGTACTACACAAATTTGGTATAACAGAGTTCTTCAAAAACGGTTCCCAAGAACATGCATAAATATGCTGCAAAAAAATTCTTCAAACTTTGATACAATAAAACTTGAGTATATGACCAACAGCTTTATAGACTTCCTTAACATTAAAATATTTGAGGCTTAATACCTATTGGTTAATTTTAGGGAGGGAACAACATCCATAATGTTTTTTATTTTTATTTTTTTGGTACTGGAAATTGAACTCAGGACCTTGCACTTGCCAGGCAAGTGCTGTGTCACTGAGGTACATCCCTGGCCCCCCGATAATGTTTTTTACATATATATTAGTAATCTGAAAAAGGATCGAAGTGTGTATTTTAAGAACTTCCCACTTAGGGTGATAAAACATGTAACAGTGAATGGCTCTGTTCCATAAATGCAGGCCTTTTCACTGTGGAAGGGTTAATCATTCCAGGGGAAAACCATGACACCCAGTGGCCAAAGACCTCCAATGCTGTGCACATTGCTCTGTTCCCTGTATTCTTTATGATGACAATCACAAAGTAATAATTTTGTTAATCAGAATGCCTACGATTGAAAAGCGTAATGTGTTCATGAACGAGTTCATTTTTTCACACATGCTGCACGAAAACTGCCTTTGCCATTTGAAAACTGCAGATTCTAGTGTAGTCTATGCAACGACATATGTCACTTATCTCAACATAATAATGTCAACATAGCTCTTAAATACTTACACACATTTGCGGACAGCCTCATTCTGTGATGGGCTAACTTCTGTCCCTTTAAAAAAAAAAAATCATCCAAAGAAAAGTGAAATTAATCGCTTCACTTGGTGAGCCATAACAGTGGTGGATTTTTTCAATACTAAACAGAGCACTGCATAGTAAAAGGGGGGCTTTTATAACAGGTAAATTTATTTATAAGCTTTCTACATTTTGTCCATTGACCATTTTCACACACTAGCACTGTATTTTATCACTTGATTTTATTACTTTCATAAACCTGGAGAAGGAAAGGTTCAAACCAGATTTCAACTTTGGCACATAATTGATTTGTAACTCTGAGAAAGTCCTTTAAACCTCTCAAATTCAAGAATCTTTATTTGAAATATGGGATTATAGTGTATGTTTGTTTAATACGGAAAACTCGTTCCTATCCTTTGTCCTTCTTGCAAGGATTACCTATTACATGGTGATGTGTTTGTATGTACATGAAGAAGTTAACATAGGGTTTGCAGTATTTGTAATTATTACTATTCAAATTAACTTCCCTTCAGAGGGTACCATTTCTACTTATTCAATGAAATTTAAGAAGTCTGGAGGAATCACCTTCCTAGTATTTTTTTTTTTTCACTGATTTCCTCTCTCTTGTATTTTACATTGTATTCCAAAGGAAATGTACGTGAAATGATGGAGCCTCTATTGGTGGCCTAAAAAAGGATATTCCTGTCTTTTTATGGACTTCGATCAAGCATATTATACAGAACATGATCAGCAATTCCTGGAAAGATGCCATGTGGTCTTACTAGCCTGAAATTTTTCCAACTGTGACCTTGCTAACTTCAGCTTCAGAGGTGTTCTTGGAGACTTTTCATGGATCAGGAGCCATCAATCAAATATCATTAAGGAAAAGTTGATTTTCTTCTAGAACGATTCTCATATTTTGAGATATATTAATTCTTTTTTGCTGTGGTTGTTTGTTTCTTCTTTGGGAAATTAAGATGTGATGTAGATGCCCTGTTCCATGCGACAAGAGAAAGGCCCTGCATGGCATGTAAGAGGCAGGCATCCAAAATTCTGCAGCCAGCTGAACTCTGCTGCTTCCTGTGGGACATGCAAAACAGAGGGGCCATGGCAAATGCGAGTGGAGCCAACGCCTCAATGATGCTCAAAGAAAACGGGCCAAATGCACCTCAGAGATGCTAGTAGCAGCTGGCTCTTGTACTAAAAAATGTCTATAAACCATAAATGTGATTTCTCAACGTTAGTGTTTCTTGCTGGAGAGAAACTAGGGCGGAGGCTGCTGTGGAACTCGAAAACGAGAATATTAGCCACCCAAACTCACAACAGTGAGGAGGCAGAGAGACATGCAGAGACCAGGCTTGTTCAGTTTCCACGGCCACACCTAGCCAAGTGTCTCTAACCAACTACTGAGAATGGACTGAATTCAAATTGGCACCAACACATAGTTACAACTCCCCGTCCATCACTGAGCAAAATTTATGTAATTCCTTCAGGAGTGGCAGCCCAGTCTTTTTTTTTTTTTTTTTTTTTTTGTGGGTACCGGGGGGTCGACCTCAGGACCTCGCGCACCAACAGGCGCCCGTGCTGCTGAGCGATATCACCGGCCCCTTTTTCGTATGTGGGATCCGGGAGTCGAACTCGGGCCCTCGCGCTTGCAAGGCAGGCGCTTATGCCGCTGAGCCATCTCACCGGCCCAGCCCAGTCATTTCTACTATGTAACATTTTCTGTTTGTTTTATAAATTTATGAAGCAAACATTTAGAAACCCGTTTTCTTTTTAAATCGAGAATTGGCATCGAAAAGGAAAAGTCAACTTTGTACAAAACTTTGGTGCTAAGTTTCGGCTGACCAGATACACTTTGCTTTTTGAAATGGTTCTCAAGCCTTACTCCAGACAATGTTCTGGAAGGAATTTCTCTGCCTTAATGTGTGAGCCACAGACTCTGACTGAGTTGTCTGTACAACTTGGGGTGCCTGAACCACAAGGCTCCGATGGACCCAAATGACGCTGTCATCAGAATATTCAAAGGTGCCCTGGCTTGGGAGAGCTATAGTAAAAAGTCAGCCCGTGTGAAAAGGGGTGATATTGAAAGCATAATCAAGCTTTACTATAATTAATCCAAGGAAAGAGCATCTGTCTTGTATTCAGTAAG
This sequence comes from Erethizon dorsatum, assembly GCA_028451465.1. Lineage (NCBI taxonomy): Eukaryota > Metazoa > Chordata > Mammalia > Rodentia > Erethizontidae > Erethizon > Erethizon dorsatum. The sequence continues at coordinate 6,046,088 of CM051843.1, read as the reverse complement.
TCATCTGATAAATTAAAACATATGAGGGTATGCATCATGATAAATAATGTGTCCTCACATTGTGTTTTTCTGTTTATTATAAAGTGTTGATACCCTTGATTAGGAAAAATCTGCTGAAATGTTTACTGTCACGGAAATCCAAAATATCATAAAACTTAATTATAGCCACATCTAGCTGTTTATGTGTTTATAAGACTACCTTGGAATAATTATGGTGTTATGTAGAGTTCCTTCTTGATTGATCAGCGATTTTTCAGTCTCTCTGTGTGAAGTTTCTCTTAGCTGTTCAGATTTAGATATTTCACAGTTCCTTTCTTGCTATGAGACACAGAGAACCCATTCTGCTATTTTAAGGTGGTGTCTTTCTCCAAACACATCTTCGGATGCGCCTGTTTAATCCCATTTCCATGGTAAGTGATCTGTCTGCCCTACGCTGTACTAGGCTGGAGGAGTTTTAAAGTTGAATCTAGCTTTTTAGGACGTAGGCTGCTACTAAATTTGCAAAGAAGATGAGATGCTGGCTTAAAACTTCTATCCAAGTGTACTAAAGATGTTTACTCTCTCCAGTAAATGGGTCATGTTCTTTGAGTCATAAATCCTTTGAGAATGAAAGGCTGGCATTCTCTTAATAAATGATAGTGATGTGCATAGATACATGCATATGCCTGCAGGCACACACACACACACACACACAGGCACACTGACACACACCATTTTTTTAGGGTGCGCACAAGCATCCTTATACAGAAGTCTATGGTCAGGTAAAGAGGCCCCAACTTCGTGGGGTCAGCCTACATGTAACAGCAACAAACCAACCCACCTACACGTCAGCACCTTGACAGTCGTACATCCATTTTGAGTGACCTTTATACCATCTGGAGAAGAGATGGGTGACATATTCACTCTAAATGTATATGCAGTTCAAAACCTATTGATGGTGAGCTAGATTATCTGACTGAAACTATCCAATACAGGAAAGAAAAGGAATAAAAGGGTATAATAAAAGTTTATAACATCTAACCCAATAAAGCAGAAAGTGGAATGGGAACGCTCAATCAAGCTAAAATAAAATGAAAACCAAAACTAAACAAAAGCTGGGAGGAACAACAACAACAAAAAAGGCATAAAGAGCAATTGACACAAATAAAAAGCACAGTATAAGGTGATAGAAATAAGCCCATAAGCACAATTAATAGGAACAGATTAAACTCTATAGAGAAAAGACAAAGATACAAATTTGTTTGAAAGGAAGAAAATGGGAAACCAAGCAGCAAATATTTATTAACCCAAGGGACAGAGGCCTAACACATCTACATCAGATAAATTAAACATTATATAAGTCATTCTTTCATGGTAAAACATATTGGAAAATATTTTACTCAAGGAGATGTATCCACTTTAACTCTACATGCATGTAATTTCATGGTCCTGATTAAAAGATTAATAAAAGCAAAAATGGACAAATGCACCAGAACACTGGGAGAATACAGGACACTTCTCAGAAGCTGAGAGAATGCTCCACAATCAGAACAGCAGTCAAAAATAATATGACTAAAATAGATTTTTATTACTTTAATTATTAAACTCCATACACAAACATACCTACACCACTACACCAAATAATTAAAGAGCATACATACTTTTTAAGGATTCCATACAAGTTCCTAAGTTTGATCACGCACTTGACAAAAAATACATGTCCTCAAATCACAAAGAATCAGAAATTTTCTAAGTATGATCCAAATAAAAACAAAAAAGCATTGAAAGAAAACTTTAAATCACAGCAACATTTAAACATTTAAATGACACACACTTGTACACTCCTGAGAAGTCAAAACAAGAATCATAATGAAAATGAAATGGAGTATAGCAGAATTTGTATTAAAATATTACTTGTTAGTCTAAATAGATATTTAAAAGGAAATGTATACTCAATTTTTAAGCATGGTCGTATTTGTAGCTGCAGGCAGGTAAACAAATGTGTATGTTTTCTATCTTTCTATCTATCTATCTATCTATCTATCTATCTATCTATCTATCTATCTATCTAATCTATCTATCTATGTATCTATCCATCTTCAGGAGTGGGAAAAAGGCTAGAAGTCATGATGGAATGAAACTGGCCATAGACTGATTACGGTAGAGGCGCTCAGGATAATGGCTAGCGAGCAGTTCATTGTACCATTCTCTCCTTCACATCTTTCAGCTCACAAATCTAGTTCCCAATCCAGTACACTAACACCACATACACAGATAAGCATTTCTCTTTACACCCTCTGAGATTACTTTGTACATTTCCAAGTAAAAATCAATGCCTTGTGTTTCTCCTTATCTACATAATATATAGCATAACTTTATCATAACATAACACGTTAGACATTTTTCCTCATTGTTACATTGTAGTAACATCCCCATCATTTGAGTATACAATATTTTATTTAATCCTCATGCTGCTGAAGGAGATTTAGGTTGTTTGCTATCCTTTGCTATTACTGGGAATCTAGTGAATATATATATATATATATATATATATATATATATATATATGCTTCTCACACTATTTTCAGTTCCTGAATGCAAGTCCTGCATTATTTGTCTTCTCTTACCTGTACTTTATACTATGTCTAACCCCTAAGAGGTTATCTAATTCTGTTATGTGAATGGCTTAAAATTTGGCTGAGACTTCGGTGAGCTATAAGATTTCTAAATTGATTTAAAAATGCAAAATATCTTGCAAGCAAGAAATAAAAAAGGCTTATTTACAAAGCTTTGCAAATGAGGGGAAGAGGGGTTGAAGGGGGGGATAGGAAAAAAAAAGGAATCAAGATCTGTCACGGACAGGTTCAAATTCCCTATGATGAATGTGATCATTATGTATATCTAAATTGTACCAATAAACTCAATTTAAAAAGAAAGAAAGAAAGAAAGAAAGAAAGAAAGAAAGAAGAAAAAAGAAAGAGCCTTACTTTTCTCACTGCTGAGACAAACTACCCAACCCCCAAAGCTAAAGGAGGTAAGGTTTATTTGGTTCATAGTTTGTGGAGGTTTCAGTCCATAGTCAGCTGGCTCCAAGGCAGGGTGGCACATGGCAGAGGGCATCACAGAGGAGAAACAGTCCATGGCACAGCAGTCAGGTAGCATCTTTTTCTTTATATTCCATCCAGGGTACAAGCCTCATGGTTGGTGTCACCCATATTGAGGGTGGGCCTTCCATTATCCATCCTTAGAACTATGCCAAACCGATTTTGTTACCACACACCCGTAATCCAGTATCACATACCCTAGATCTACTCAGCTGCGAAAAGCCCCGCCTATGAGTGGGTGAGGCTTTGGAGGGACATCTAGATACAAACCACAACACATGTATTCTCACAACACATGTATTCTTACAAAAAAAAGCATGGTAGTCAAATTCAGCAAAAGAATGTGTTAAGAACATAGTTAAGAATGATCCAAAAACACCAATTTTCAAATTTTGAAGGCAATAGGAATGGTGGTAATTTCCTTTATCTGGGTTTAGTGACTACAGAAATTTTATTGTAATCAACTGTGCTTATATAATCATTTTGTAGAAAAAAAACACAACATAAAGTAGAAATTCTAACCAAAGAAACTACATACATACTACAAACTAGTAGGTACACTTTTTCGTATATGTTCTGAGGGCAATCATCCATTCTTACAGAGTAGTTGTGAGAACTTCTTTTGTTAAAGGACATGATTTCACTTATGTTCCTTAAAAAAAGAATTTTACCTAAATTCAGACATCATGTCTGTGATTAATTCATTCATTCATGTGTTCAATCCATATCTCATCAAATAATTATAGTGACTTTGCCTTTCTTCTTAGTAAAGGACTGTGCACATGTTCTGAGATATCCAAGATTTATTTAATAAAAATCTGAGGCTCTGTAAATTTAAAGAGTAGGAAATGACTTTTTTTTCATTACTTATAGTGGATTTATCAATGTGTAGTGTACATTTAGAGTTTGTAAGACATGCCTTAGTGAGCTGTACATGTACCAAGGAAAACACAGTGTTGAGTGCAGCTCTTGAGTAGAGCTTCAAAGCTGTTTTCTAAACTTACCTGTGTTGGGATCTTTCATCCTCCTCACCTTCTTCAGTGTGGCCATGTGACATATTTCTTGTAATTAGGTTCATTTGTCTATAATCCATTATATTCTTCACATATCCTGATAGATTTTTTCATGACTTTCTTTTATAAATAAGTTTCATTGTTGCCTTAAAGTGTTTCCTACTGGCTTCAATTTTAAGAACTAAAAAGGAACAGAAAATAGTTCATACTTGCCAGATATTACATATGCAAATATTTACTAAACAGTGTCAAAATTTACATGTGGTATGTTCTTAAATCATGTTTATGGATTTTTTGAAAAGGGCATTATCCACATTAAAGAAAGATCCTTGTACTAAAAAGTGTCTGTAAACCATAAATGTGATTTCTCAACATTAGTGTTTCTTTGCTCAGGAGAACAAACTTTCGGCTCAAAGAAAAAGGTCTGTGTACACATAACTGGGCCAAACTGTCCTGGCTACAAAAGCAAGACAATTGCATCAAACTGCATTCTGAAGCCTACCAGAAAACAACCTGAAACCAATTTGAGTCACTTAGATTTTGCTTCCTCATCCTTTGTGGCTATGGATGAGGGTTAGAAATAAGCATATGCCTGTAGACTGAAAGCAGGAAAAAATCTACTGAGTCACCAATTGAAAACACATTAAAGGAGCAGCTGAGAGAAAAAAAAAAAAATTGTGGGAATATGTAACAGTCAAAAGGAAATGACATGAGGTAAAACACAGGGCCGCAACAGGAAAACATCAGAAATTGGCTCAGCTGGGGTTATACAATCCAAACTTCAACCGATAAAACATTCTCTAAGTCCAAATTGCTGGATACCAAACACCTATGCGATCAAACATCTCTAAGGATGAGCGCTTTCTGTCGATGGGGTTTCAAATGCCTGAATTGTTAAGTGATTGACCATGTTTATTTATTAGCAGCATGGTCAGGACAAAATTCATTTAGTGTAGCGCAGCATTACGATATGAAATAAATGTTCTAAAATATGTAGTAAAATTGGAATTAACATTTTGTTCATTACATATCAGGAAGGCTAGCCAAAGTGGATGTTGACATTTTACTGATGTCCATATACATCTTCCCTCAATTTTATCACAAGCGTCTTTCTGTTAACCTATAACAGTCTTAAAAATTCAAACAATGAACATTCACATTTTCAATTTGTGCTCAGGAATATATATATTTTGAATGAAAAGAACATCTATATCTATCTGTCTCTCTGTCTATCTGTGGTGGACTGACAACTGGTGGTCAACTTGGAACACCCAGCTGAACTGAATCAGCGTGGTGCTGGTGTAGAAGGCCCCCCTGAGGACTGTTGCCAACATCATAAAAAGGAGAACTGGAGAGGAAGGGGTGATGCTGTTGGTTCTCCTGGAGGAGCTTGTCACACTGGCTTTCCTGATAGGAACTTGGCTGTTCTCATTGTTGGAGGAGCTCGGGACCTCGTTGTCGCTGAGGATGGCTGCAGTAATTTTCGGGGGAGCTTGGTTCTTACTCTGAGTGTCGCTTCCTGGCTCCAGTGCAGACCCCTCAGCCTGCTGGCACAGGTCCTTCATCCCATTGCCACAGACTTTCTAGCTTCCACCACTGACCTTTGGGCCTTCCCAGCGCAGATCCATGAAACAGATTTGTATGAGACATTGTTGTGGGCTCTGGGCTTCCAGCTGGACTCATGCAGGCACTGCCATGGGCTCTAGCTCTTCAGCTGGATGCATGCAGGACACTGCTGTAGGCTCTAGGCCCTCAGCTGGATTCTTTGGGTCTTTAGTGTGTGGACAGATTTCCTGCACTTCTTGTGTATGACTCTTTGGGTGACTATTACAAATAATCCTATAGTTATGTGTCCTGTATTGTATTGTTTTCCTTGCAGACCTGACTACAACACTATCCATCCATCTATCTATCTATCTATCTATCTATCTATCTATCTATCTATCTATCTATCTATCTATCTATCTAATCAACCCTTTTGAATCAACTCACAGAAACTAGCCTGGCTGGTGTGCAATGAGTAAGAAAGCTGTTAGAGTGGGAATGAGTGTGCTATGTCTCAATGACCAAATCCAGCTGCTTTTTTCACAAATAGAAGTTTCTATAGGACTGGTGCATGTATTGTCTATGGCTACTTATGGAGACTACATTGCCTGCAAAGCCAATACTATTTAATATTTGCCCCTTTACAGAAAAAAAGAAAACGTTTGTGGACCTCTGATTTATAAATGAGGATTTCATACTTGATCATGCATCAGAATCCTTGGAGATTTGTTAATGCAGATTGCTAGACCCCACCGGTAGATTCAAAGGGCCTTGGCTGGGGTCTAAGAATTTACAGTTCCCAAATGATGCTGTTGTTGCTGGTCCAAAGATCACCCTTTGAGGATCCCTGGTTTAAGAATGGCTATTATCAAGAAATCAACTAATAACAAATGCTGGAGGTGCTGTGGGGAAAAAGGAACCCTTCTCCACTGTTGGTGGGAGTGTCGACTGGTACAGCCACTGTGGAAATCAGTGTGGAGATTCGTCAAAAAACTAGGGTTGGAGGTCCCATTTGACCCAGCTATTCCCCTTCTGGGTATCTTCCCAGAAGAATTAAAAACATCGTACCACAGCGATATATGTGCACCCATGTTTATAGCAGCACAATTTGTAATAGCCAGATCTTGGAAACAACCCAAATGCCCATCAACTGAGGAATGGATAAGAAAGATGTGGTATTTTTATACAATGGAGTACTATTCAGCCATAAAGAAGGATAAACTGGAGACTTTTATAGGTAAATAGATGCAACGTGAGAAAATACTTATAAGTGAAATAAACTGGACGCACATATGTAAGCATCGTATTGTCTCTCTAGTATGAGAAAATGGAAGAGTAAAGAAGATCCAAAATGTACAATAGACATGGTGAATCAAAAAGAAACTGGTCAAAAGGGAAGAGAGACCGGGATGGGGGAATAGGGAAAAGAAAGAAGGGAAAGGAAAAAAAAATTGTGTTTATATATAAAATGGTTAAGATAGATACACTACTAATTTTACTTAGTTCATTGAAGAGTAAGGTTTGTGCCAATAATGCTTGGACAATTGAATGCTAATATCTGGTATCTTGAATAACTAACTTAAAGATAACAATGCATAATGCATTGACCATTGTTACCTTATTACGTTGTTTTGAAAATTTGTTCTTTTTTGATTTGTTTTGTTTTTTCTTCTCTTTAAAAAAAATAAAAATAAAAAATAAAAGTATGAGAGTCTTGATACAGGTAGAAACATTGTTCATTTTATCTACGTCAATTTTCTCTGCCTAAATCATAACACCACGATGTGTCTTAGACGCTGCTGAATTAGCAATTTCCACTGCACTTTCAATCTACTGAGCATTATCCATCCCTCTATTCCTATCAATGATTATGCAGCTCATCACCCCCCCACTCCTTTGCTTTACCAAAGAGGAATGAACATAATGACAGAAGGCAAATGGCTTGTTCTGAAATAGACTTGGAGTCAATACAATAGTAGCAGATGGTTGACAGCCCAGGTTTCTCTAGTAACTGGGGATTTCCAAGTCACAGCATGTTTTTATAGACACCCTAGAATAGCATGGTTGAAAAATAACCAGAAGTCTCCGTGCCTTTAATTGACTGCCTTGCCTCTAAGCACCTGACAGACATAAGGTAAATATTTCCCAAATACTTAAGGTTCCCCTGTCTCATCCTCCGACCTGCGAAGAAACAAAAGCTTCACATGTGTGCTTTCAAATTTGAAGCTCTCAGCAATTCTGGGCACCATTTGTTCCCCATTTGAAGAAAATGCAGTAAGGGTAAAAAGACCTTTGAAAAATAAACCAGCTTTCTAGCGGGAGAGTGATGATTCTGTTTTCTGTGACTATACTCTGTCACTTGGAAAAAAGAATTACTTTGCCAGGATTATCAAGATTACTCAATTAGCAGGAAAGAAATACATTTTCAAATGCATGATCCTGAATCAAGTATATTGTGTCATAGCTTTGCAAACTGCAATAATATATATAATCTTTTCTTGACTGTCACATCTAGACCAATAATAATCATAATAAAAAGCTCATTTCAAATTTTAGAGTCAACCAAATCAGTTACTCTGGCATCCATCAAAACTCTTGACATACATGTCCCTTAACAGAGATGCACTGCTGGTTGCCACCTATAAACAGAAGAACATAAATAAATAATAGTTCTGAAGTCACATGCATCATTAGTGGAAAGAAATGAATGAGAATACAAGGGAAGACTTAAAAAGGCCCTATGATGTAGTGATATTGACGCCATCGCTTAAAGGATTTGAAACATTTTAAAACACAAAATGGCGCAACACAAGTTATAAGACATAGAACCACATAATTCAATGATAAGCGTTTCTTTCTAGCAGCTACGCCATGTCTCTAGAAAATGTGGTGTTACTCTCATGGTTGGAGTCTTCCTTGATTAGAAATTTGGTGCAGATGTAAAAGAACCCCATGAATCCCAGTGGTGTATAAAGTCATAATCAAATATCCAAGGCAAAATTAGCTCTCTGAACTTCAAATGCAATATACCAGTTCTCAGAAATCCACAATTATTTTTCATGTTGCTTATCAGCTTATGAATTCCCAGCACCACATATAAGGTCATATGCTAAGTGTCCCTGTTTCTGTGTGCATCTAGACTTACATTTTCTTTCAATGACAAAGTGGGACCAAACCCATTCAGAAGATGTCACTTACTTTGATGGATTGCTACTTGAAGTGAATTTCAATTCCTTCAAACACCATTAAAATATGCTAACACTGTATCAATTCCAGTGCTAGTATTCATGGTATTGTTTCTCCTTTCCAGCCACAGGTGGCTAAACTCTTATCTTTCTCCAATCCACTGCTTGTGTGTACATTCGTAATTTTCATTGCCATGTTCAATGGCCTGTTTACTTTTCCATCTTCCAGTTTCTTTCAACTTTTTCTTTATAGAAACAATAACCCAGGATTTCCTTGTGTTGATTATCCACTTGCTGGGTGTCTCCAAACACTGTTTGCTTCAGTGATTCCCTTCTTTACTCACTCTTACCATCCTCTGAGAAGCCTTCATCTCAGACATCTTAGCATCAAATATTTCTGTCTCTGGCTGCAAATGTTCTTTTTTGGCATAGCTTTTGTCTTACAGGTTCTTCACACTCCAGTCCCATAGCCCCTTTAGCTCTTCCCCTATAGCACCCATCTCCTATCCCATTGCTTCAGCTATCCAGCCAGTCTTAGATTTCTTGATCCCATGTGTTCTGTGACATCTCATCAAAAGCGCAACTCTGGGTTGATTGATGATAAATTGTGGCTTATAGTTTTTATATTTGTTAGGTTGTGTCCTTATCGCAATTCTTGCAGATATGCACTATTTTTATTTCACAGATGAGAAAACTGAACCTCTGAGAAGCAGAATGTCTACCTGTGGTTACATGGAGTACTTGACTGAGGCACTACCCCACAGCCCTTACTCCTTGAGCTGTGCCATTTCAACGCTTCTACAAAGTGCTGCTATGCTCCTCTTTCCTGGCAAATTTGTGAGTTCGAGGCCTTGTTGATCATGCGTCCTGTGCACTGGAAGTGGTCAATGTACCAAATCAAACCAACAATCAGAGAGGAAAAAGTACAAAATACAGAGAGAGCAGATCCTTGTATTGGAATCTTTCTGGGAGACTTACTGTATTTTGTATTTCCTGCATTTTTCTGAGTCTGGATAGAGAGCATATTTCAATGCTTAAACCTTAGATTCCCATGACTCTTTCCTTTTTCCACAGACAATTACGTACTTTTCTGTACAGAGAACAAACAAACGTTGGAACTTTTTAACCACAAAGCTGTATTTTTATCTGCAAGAGGGGCAATATTTTCTTCCATATCTCTTATTACGACTTAAAAAATTCTCATTGATGCCATTGACACCTGACTTCTTGGAATATGCAACAGCTCTATTATCTACTCTCCTTCCAGATTTTTCCTTACCTTTCAATGCTTCCTGTTTACCCACATTTATAATCACTTTAAAAATTCTTCCTTTTTATAGCTAGGGCTCCCAAGTTCAGCAGTCTCCATTCCCTTGCCTTCCACCCAACTTTATACTAATTTGAGGAAATTTCCTCTAAGAAAGGGAGAAAAAGAGAGAGAGAGAGAGAGAGATTGAGCAAAGACATTTAAAAATATTTTATAGTGTGCTTGAGTTCAATAACCCATTTGCTAGAGAACAGTTTCACATTTACAGATTTTCAAAAATAGTAGAGTCCTTATCATCACACACACACACACACACACACACACACACACACACACACGCTCACACACACAGAGTCCTATTTTAAAATCTTACAGGGCCGGTGAGATGGCTCAGCAGCATACGCGCCTGCCTGGTAAGTGCGAGGGCCCGAGTTCGACTCCCAGAACCCACATACGAAAAAAGGGCCGGTGATATCGCTCAGCGGCACCTGGCATGCGAGGTCCTGAGGTCGATCCCCCGGTACCCACCAAAAAAAAAAAAAATCTTATACTAGTCACATGTAATGAACAGATATTGCTACATTACAGCTAATTAAAGTCAAACTTTATTTGGATTAACGTACCTTTCTACTAACATCTACTTATCTGGGGTAGCACATTACATTTTTCTAAATCTCCTTTAGACTATGACAGTTTCTAGACCTTCCATGGCTGTTTGATGCTTAGCGGGTTACTGGTCAATAGAATGCCCTTCCTCCTGGGTTTTCTCTGTGTTGTCCTCATGATTGGACTGTTGAGATGGAGATGGGTACATGGAAAGAAGATACGGAGGTAATATGCCTTCCTCATTATATCATATCAAGAGTCCATGATGTCAACATGACTTATCCCTGCTTGTCCTGAACTTGCTGTCCTGGCTGATGGAGTATTGGCTGTTTTCTCTACTATAAATTTACCTTTTAATATTTTACAAATCTGCATTATTCTCCAAGTCCCTTCGATCAGCTCACATCTCAGTCGGGTGAGTCCATTGGGACTGTGATGGAAAACAACACATTTGATATTTTCATGTTTTGATGGTGGCAGTAGTCTCAATTATCCTCCCCAAGAATGCAATCATGCATTTGTTTCAATATTTTGATAGGGAATCCTATTCTATAGGCTCCCAGTTAATTCTTATAAAAGTCTTCACTCTGGTGTCCCGGAGCCCAAGGAAAAGATCCTCTCCATTGGTGACTGTCAGTTCTATTCCAGCTCTACACTCCCACCCTGGGAAAATAACAGCAGGGTAGATTCCTCAATATGTTCAAAAAACTGAGACCCGAATTCCCTTTCTACCTGAGTCTCAGAAAACATCACTGACTGATGGAACTCATTTACATTCTGGAACCTGGATTACAGTGAACTCAGAAGGGTCCTGAAATGCAGTTTTCTGTCCCTTTGTAGGCTTCAGATGCCCAGATGCCCACGTAAAGAACAGCCAGACTCAGGCTACACGTATGCCGACCTGGACCTTCTCCTCACCAAAGCTAAATTTCTTTACACATACAGAACAAGGAGGATCATAAGAAGATTCCCAAACTCTCATAGAAAGTGAAGAGAAAGAGAAATGGAGGGGAATTAATGAGTTGACCTAATATATTGCTTCATGCCAACTAGAGACACAGACAACCAGTAGAGGTTGTCCTTATCTTATACATGAAGGTGAGCCATTTTTACCCAGACATGCAGATTCTTTGTAATATACTGACTAAAGACAACACTTTGGTATTGTGCCATAAAGACTGAATACAATAGTCTACTGTTGAAAGTAACCTTATGAAATATACCACTGATAGTACGTAGATATATTTTTTTTTTTTTTTTTTTTTTTTGTGGGTACCGGGGGTCGACCTCAGGACCTCGAGCGCCAACAGGCACCCGTGCCGCTGAGCGATATCACCGGCCCCTTTTTCGTATGTGGGATCCGGGAGTCGAACTCGGGCCCTCGCGCTTGCAAGGCAGGCGCTTATGCCACTGAGCCATCTCACCGGCCCACGTAGATATATTTTTGAAACTGCTGCATTGAATGTGAACACACATATGTCTTCATGAACAAGAACATACATTGTCAGCTTCCTGTTTCTGTAACAAATACCTAAGATAATCAACGTAAGAAGAGGAAAAGCTTTAAAGTGGCTCATGAGATTCCAGAGATTTCAGTCCATAGTTGGGTGCTTCCAGTTCTTTTGGGCTTGTGGCGAGGCAGAACGTCATGGTAGAGAGCATGTACAGAAGCAAAACTGCTCCCCCCATGGCAACCAGGAAGTAAAAGACAGGAAGTGAAGGAGCCAGGGTCCCAATATCCCCTTCAAAGGCACCCCCCCCAAGTGACCTCACTGTTTTGCACTAGGGCCCAAATCTTAAAGGATCCACCACCTCCCAACACAGCTACATGCTGCTGACCAAGCCTTCAACACACAGGTCTTTCAGGGATACTTACTGAAACCAAACCATGTGGCATCAACAACTCTGCATTTTCTGAGAATTGTGAGATGTTTTCTTATAGGGATTATAATTAAGTTACATAAATTCAACCACAGACTTTTATCATTTACCTGTGAATTGGCAAATATGGAAGGATATATACCAAAAATGTACACCAAATTTTATGACATACAAATGCAATTAGTGATGGCCACTACCATCCCCCAAATGTAGAGTAATAGCTAAATAAATATAGTAATAGCTAAAATAAATGTTATAGAATATTAAATTAGAATAGTCTTAAGTTCTAAAGCTGCCTGAAATACATAGGCGTTAAAAATTTGCTGTGTGTTTTAAAACAGTGTTTTGGGTATCTTGAAAAGTTCTACTTATTTTTAGTTTAACTATAAGTAAACAATTTGAATGTGAAAAGAATGGGGAAATCTACTGGATAGGGAAAATTAATTCTTATTAAACAAATGTCAAATTAATTCTTATTAAACAAATCATGTTTTCCTTATGCACGCAAGGCAAAATATTTAAATGCAAGCAGTGGTTCTCACCACATAAATGTCACCCCGACAGATTCAATTCAGTTTTAAGAGCTGCTCCTGCACTGACGGAATGTTAAGCATTTCACTGCTCTAGATCTGTGCCATTTTAATCTTTCCATTTTTTTTTTGCCTTTCTAATAATGAAGTTCCAATAAAATAGGTAGCCAACCACACAGCATTTGAGCATTCAAAGCGTGACAGCCTGCATTAAATAATTCTGGTTAATGATGCACTGAAGTGATGAGCAGCCACCAAGGAATGGGTGGGCAGTTAGCTTGGAAGTGTTGGTCATTTCTCGGAGCATAACAGCAGAGTATTCGGGAACACACAGTCTCCATGCTATGTAAACAACAAGGACATTAACACAGGGAGTCCACATGGCTCCTTTAAAGAACAAACTTTGGCTGGGGATGTAGCTCAGCAGCAAGGTGCCTGCCTGGCAAGCAGGAGGTCCTGAGTTCGATTCCCTGTTCCAAAAAAAAAAAAAAACTTTTCCTGGGACCTCCTTGGATTCTTGCACCTACCTGCGATTCTCCCAGTCTTGGGAATCAACTGCTTCTTTTTCTTTCTTCAGGAGGCTGGAGTTGGATTTGCTCACCTGAAACAAAATGTTTCCTAATTTACCACTCTTTTGTTTAATTATCCCTAGACAGACAGCATGTTTCCTTTTTATGATTAAAGGTTTTATCTATAAACTTTGACCTGCAGGAGAAATGAGGAAACCTTCCTTCCTATATTGATATAATTAGAACAGAAAATTTTGGGATGATTTTTATGAATCTCATTTTGGTTAATGTCAAGTTACTAACAGCACTCGTATCTGCTGATATAAAGTTCCATCAAGGTTTGAATGATAAGCTTTAACGTTTCTACCCCATGCAGAAATAATCATGAAAGCAGTAAGGCAATGCATAACCTTTCTATTTAAATCTTAATTAGGAAAAATGCTCTAGTATATTTATCTTGGAAACAAGAAGATCCACAGGCAATTTAAATTTCTTACTTGGCCTTATTTTGACACCATATTGCATATAGCTGTCCCTGTAAGTGTCTCCATAGGATTCATACAAAGACTACCTGAGAGGTTGCTAGATATTGCCTTTTTAAATGAATGTATCACTAAGTTTGAACGTATAGACCAAGGATAGCAATGGAACTAGCAGGGAAATCCACTGTGTTTGTCATTTCTATCTAAATAAATGCTCAATGATGCCCATTCTCACCAGTCATGTGGGTAATACACCCCAGGGATTGCTTACAGTTTTTCCTTATTTGCTACCTTCAACATTAAGACTTTCTTCTTCCCCTTGTCCCCAAATCTATTTATTAGATGATCTATGTATCCCTTTATTTTTCCTCCACTTTAATTTTCTCTCTAGGTCTGCATTTTTAATTATTCCATTTTCTTTTCTTTTTTTTTTTTTTTTCCTGTGGGTACCAGGGGTCGACCTCAGGACCTCGCGCGCCAGCAGGCGCCCATGCCGCTGAGCGATATCACCGGCCCTTTTCTCGTATGTGGGTTCTGGGAGTCGAACTCGGGCCCTCGCGCTTGCCAGGCAGGTGCTTACTTCGCTGAGCCATCTCACCGGCCCTAATTATTCCATTTTAATAAACTTTTAGACTCAAAAGATATTCCCGGCAAAGTCTGTGCAAAATTATAGATAAATGATTAAACTTCTCATGCTCACAGTTCCAATCTAGAACTTTGTCATCATTCATCCTCTGGCTTAAAGGAGTAATTATCATATGGACCCCCCATGTAATGCCAAGAAGTCTATCCCTCGGTGATTTCAGAGCCTGAGAGATCAGTAATTCCACGTTGGCAAATCTAGTCACCTTCATCTGGGGACTTGTTAAATGGTCCCCACGAGAAAAGGAATTCTATAGCATTGCTGGGATGGTGGAAGCAATAAAAAGTGACTCTTCTCAACCAAAATACTTTTGCCCTCTATTGTATTTGAGCACGCATCCAACCTAAAGCAGCATTTATCTTACTGAATGTGGGTGGCAGGATGAACTCCCCTAAAGATGTTCCCATCCCAGTCCATAGATCTCATGAATGTGTAAATTTACATGGCCAGAGGGATTTCGCAGATGTGATTAAGTTAAGGACTGTGAGATGTACAGGGAGAATGGTTCCCTGAACCCTAACCATTTTGTAGTGGATCACTGCTTAGCTGTCCAGTGGTGTCTGAGTGTGCAACTGTGGACGTGCAGAAGATGAAAAAGATTACTCGGAGACGAGATTTAGTTTAATCACAGAGAACGCAGAGGGGCTGCTTCTTTAGCATAACAGCGCCTCAGGGAAACAGCCCCCAAGTGGAGATCTGTGTAGTTATTTATTTGTAACTTAAGGACATGAGAACAAAGATGCAGAAGAAAAGCACCTGCAACATACCGTATAGGCGTTTTGATCAGCAGACAGGGAAAGAATGGGATGGTTTCTTATGTGACACATTGTTGACCTAGTTGAAGAATCTTATCAAGGCAGAAGGGACACAATGTCCAAAGCCAACGTCTCTGAGAACAAACTGCTTTTAATTCTGCTGACCGCTGCCCAGCAGATCTGCTCTAAACTCTAACCATGCATTCCAGGAGTCCTGAACTGTTGTCTGGAAAGTCCCTTCCTTTTTCCCATTTGCTTCAATCACTCCTTTGGCCAGAGTCTCCCACACAATGGGCCCTTGAAAATCACAAAAGCAGAACAGTCATCCCTCACTATAGCTTGACTGTGTTTGCGGAGACTGGTCAGGTTCCTGACAAGCATGAGAGCAGAAGACACATAAACATCTAACTTTTCCCATAGATTCTTGTCTGTTGCTTCTCTGTTTTGCTGTTGGACTTAGCTCTAGACATAAACAGTAGATCAGTAAGTAGGGCCTGGTAATTTAGGAAGTGCAGCTGCCATTAAGCTGCCCACCACTCTGTAAGCAACCCCTAATAAACTCATGTATTCACCAAAATGGACTTATCTAAGTTGTCCATTGGTCTGCTGGGACTTTCTCAATTTAGAGGCAGATATTTCTTTTACACATCCCTAGGAAAATCACACAGCAAGATAGGAGATGATTGCAGATTATCCTATTAGACTAATGTAATCACCAAGGTCCTTACAAGAGAAAGAGGAGCACAGAGTATGGGGAAAGCCAGATCCTATTCTGCTTCCTTTGAAAATGAAGAAGGACCACAAGTCAAAGAGAAGAGCGAGCTCCTAGAAATGGGAAAAGGCAAGGAAAGAATTCACCCTGAGACTCCGCAAGGACCAACACCCTAACGACAGCTTGATTTTTTGAGCTCTCTGAGAGTTTGGGCTTCTGACACTGTAAGATAATAAATCTGTGTTGGTTTAGCCACCGCATTTCCATAAGTTGGTACAGCAGTGATAAGAAATGAACATACTGGGCATTGCAGTCACAGAGTTAAACAGGCTGTTTACCATATGTAATGGTTTAGATCAAAAGTGTCCCTCAAAAGCCCCATGCATTTGGATGAGTTCACAGGTGACATGCTATGAGGAGCTGGCACCTGGTTTGAGGCAGGTCACTGGGTGCATGACCTCTCTCTCTATCTCCTCCCTTCAGTCTCTGCTTCCTGCCCACCATGATGTGAGCAGCTTTCCTCCACCAAGCCCTTCTGCTATGCAGTTTCTGCCTTGGAACCTCCAAACATGGACTGAAACCTTGAGTCAAAATAAACCTCTGCTCTTTTAAGTGGTGGGTGTGTGGGATTGTGTCTCAGTGATGAGGAAAATGGCTAAGAAATCATAGAAAGTTCTTATAGTTTAAATGATTAATTGAATTTTTTGCCTTTAGTTCCCACTAAAAATTAAATGACATGGAATGAGATGGTAGGTACAGTTTCAGAAGAGATATATGAATTCTGCTAAAATAAATACTATTATATAGATTTTATAATTAGATCCAAAAGTATTTTTAACTGCACTCCAACACTGGTTCCAATCCTCATGTCTGAAAACTCATTACTACTTTTATATTTTTATGAGTAATTACCGCTAGTTCACCAGATGATATATTGCTACTGGGATTTGTTTATGTGTGTGTGTAGAATCAGGAATTGGGCTTAGTGCCTTCACACTGAGTGGCATCCTCAGCCCTTTTTATTTATTGATGTTTTTAAAGTTTGAGACAGAATCTTGCTAAAATGCTAAGTTGCCCAGGTTGAGCTACACCTTGTCATCTTTCTCCCTCAGTCTCCCACAGTGCTGGGATTATAGGGATGCACCACAATGCCTGGCTTGCACTGAGATTTTCGCTTTATCATTGCACTGAGATTTTCGCTTTATCATCATTTATCATGATCTGCTCTTATGGTACATGAAATTTACATACATTACAATATTTCTCTCTTTTCATTTCCTACTAATTGCTAGAGTTACGTCACTATAAAGACTTTCTTTGTTGGTTATTCTCATGGGTTGAATTGTGTACAAAGAAAATTCCTATGTTAGAGTCTGTGTCCCATTACCTCACAATATGACCTGGTTTGGAGAAAGGTTTATTACTGAGGTAATCTAGTTAAAATGAGACCTCTAGGAGGGTCCCTGATCTCATATGAATGGTATCCTTGTAAGAAGGGGAAATTTTGGGGCCAGTGAGATGGCTCAACTAGATAAGCGCCTGCCTGGCAAGTGTGAGGTCCTGAGTTTGACTCCCGGAACCCACAAAAAAAAAAAAAAAAAAAAAAAAAAGAAGGGGAAATTTGGACACTGGCGCAGATTTAAGCCCAAAGCAGGCACTTAACCAGCATTTCCTCTATTGGTGGAACATGTTTCCATTCCTAACACTGATTGCTAGAATAAATATCAGTGGTACTTTTACAGTGAAACATACAGCATCTTCAGCTGTTGTCTGTATTACCAACCCCACTTCCTTACTGGTCAAAAATGGTAGCATCTCTCCATCTTGTAGTCCTTTACTTACAAGTTTTTTAAAAATAGAACTTTGATAATAAATAAATGGAGACCTTTCTAAATGCCATCATCTTTCATTCAAAAATTATTTTTCTAATAACAGATCAAACGTATTACAAATTGAGACTTACCATGCTACCTGTCTTATGGACATGACTTACCAAGGTCCTCGTGGTATCCACACTTACCACCCCTATTTCAGAATTGTTCCCTAGTGCAGAAAATCTTGGCACCAGAGCCTGGAAGGGGAGGTCTGAGCATCCCCACCCAGAGACAGTCAGCTCCTGTACTCCAAAACCACAACCCTACAGAATGCCTCCACCTTGTGCAGGAAGACATGCTATCAATTTGATAAGTGGTCATCACTGTCCCTGTTGGAGAGTGAGGACACTGAAGTGCAGAGAATTAAGCAAATAAGTCCTGATTCCGTGTATGAGTCACTTTGCCATCACTGAAACAAAGCAAATGACACCCACAACTTTAGGAGCTGACATTTATTTTGGTTCATAAGCACAGGATTCAGTGTATGGGCAGCTGGCCCAAAGGCAGGAATGACAAAACAGAAGGGTAAGCAGAAGAAAGGTGCTCAACATGTAGCAACCAGGAAGCAGAGAGAGAAAGACAGACAGACAGAGACACAAAGAGGGACAGAGAGACAGAGAGAGTGAGACCCTCCAAAGGCATACCCCTAGTAACTTGCCTCCTCTGAGTGAACCCCACCTCCTCACAGCACATTCAGCTGTGATCTCGTTGGATAAATCCACTCATGAGTATAGCACTGCCATCATCCAATGGCCTCCTAAAAGCCCCACCTCTCAACACATGAGGCTTTGGAAAGGCACTTTAGATCTAAGCCATAACATCTTCCCGTGCAGAAAATGGCCATATCCGGATTCAGATTCTGACTAAAGAGTCCATGACCCTCACTTTGTCACTCTAAATTTTTCTTTCCTGTTACTTCCTGCAGTTTCTCCCCTACATAGTAAGACGGCTTCTCCATTTCTACTTTCCTCCTTGTTGTCTTATCACACTCTCCTTGTTCTCTGAGTTTGCATTCTTCCGAAGTCCTCCCAGCCACAGTGGAACTTGTGTCTGCTAAAAATTCTAAACATCTTAGTAGCCACAATGTACCCCTGCCCACAGATCCATGATTCTTGTTCTCTTCCTGCCTCTCCCACCTTCTTGTCTCTATCCCTCATCCCCACCCAAACACCTGATCCCCCAAAACTAAGGACCACAGGTGAGAAGGAAAGTGAATGGGACCAACACCAGGCATTTTCTTTAATGCTATCAACTTATGTCATGTACAAGCACACATGACATAATTTAGAGGCATGAGGTGATGCCATCCGGCCCACCAAGGCTACTACTGTAATTATTATAGTTCTCCGAGAACTGACAACAATGCCCAGAGACACCTGGAAATGTCTTAAAAGAAAGACCTGTTAGGTCCTAATCTGTTGCCTGACACGATATCTTCCCTCAGAGCAGGAGTGAAATTCAGTTGTAGAATCGAGTTGCATATTGTCTAAAACATTTATTTTCACTCTCCTCCCCAATCTGGTTTTCAGAAAAGACTAACATCTTCAGAAAATTATCAATTCATTCGCAAATAGAAGATGCAGTGGACGAAATGAAGTGTGTTTTTTTGTTGTTTTTGTTTTTTTCTACACCATCTAAGATGCTAATCCCTCAGAGAGCTCTCTTAAGCATTTCCTTTCGAACACATGATTTGCTCCGCCTGGCAGGTTTCATTTGATGTTTTGTAGTCATTTGTGAAGCATATTAAACTTCAAACATGCTGCAAAATCGGTTGACTTGACTCAGAAATCTTCTGCATTCTCAGAGTCTGAGTCAGTCCACCTGAAAGAGTCTTTTGGAATCTTTCTCAATCCCTTTCACAAGGAAAGTTTGTGCAACAATTTTCCTATTAAACCCTTGAGAATTTTTGCTGAAGTTTTAAAAATGGCTTTCACACACATTTCATTCAGAGTGTAAGAAATTAGTTATTTGCTTAATCTATCCACATTTAAGCCAACAAAAAATTTACAATAAGTGCATTTCACTGAAATAAAAGTCAAGGTAATAGTTTCCTAAAATTTTTAGAGACAACCTCCACTCTTGAAATTGAATGGACTTTGGGATTCACTCTTGCTCTTCTCAAAACAATAAAAATATTATAACTTGATATTTTGATTGACACTCAAAATCCAGCCAATTATGGTCAAGGACAAATATTTGGGAGTAGCAAATGTTCTATGTGATTATGAGAGTGCATGAATAAAAATGTCACTGTAATTTGGGATCTTATAACAGAGCCAGGGTGCATTAACTTCTGCATTCCGTGGGCCCTCTTGCTTAATTAGTGGCTGATGCCCCTGGGCCTCATCTCTCTGCCAGGCTTAATTAGCTGGAGTGGATTAAAATGGATTAGCAATAAGACACTGTTCTGCTTGGAAAACCTAAATCTTCTTTGATTGCACTTTCACCTCATATTAAAATTAATTTAAAGCAAATATCAGGCAATGATACCACAAAATCCCCTTTTAGGGCCTTTCAATCATCCAGAAAACCTAACAATTAAAGTCTGTTTTTTTAAACATATAAAAAGCAAATTGCATTTTTAAAAACAAGTTACTACCACTGGCAGAAGCACCAAGCCCAAAGCATACTTTGTTTAATCATATGACTAAAAACTAATTATAGAAGTCTACATGCTTACTCCACCTTTAAGAGAGACTTGGGAAATGGGAAAATTGCCCCGGTATAAATTGCTTTGCTATAGCCAATGGAAGCAGTATTTACCAATAATACCATTCTCATTTTCAGGTTTAATTTGCTTACAACTTTATAAAAATTTATGGACTACAAATTCTTTCCATACTAAACAAAACTCAGTTGTAAGTTTTTCATCTCTTATGATATAAACCACCTGTTCTTTCTTCCCCTTTAGATATAAATACTTTGATAACTTATCCAGAGGGTCTTTAAAATTATCTCAAAATCAAGGAGATTCAGGAGAGTGTTCAGTTTATAGACTTGTGTTTTGGGAACTAAAAATATTATCCTGGGAAACTGTGTTCTGAAATAGTGACCTTGTGTTGCCAGGTAAAAGAGTGTAGGTCAAAGGCTTTAAAGTTTCTGTATTACTCTGTTTGAATGGCTGGGGTATGGCTGAGGGGTAAAGTGCTTGCCCCACATCATGAATGAGGCTCTCAGTTTGATATCCAACACTGCCAAAAAAAAAAAAAAAAAAAAAAAGTAATAATATATTAGCTGTAGTAGTCCGTTTAGGGTGCTATAAACATATACCATGGACTGATGGTTTAAACAGCAGACACTCACCTGTAACATTTCTGGTTGTTGGAAGTCCAATATCAATGTGTCCCAGGAAGGAGAGAGAGAGAAGACACAGAGAAGCCAGTGAGAGGGTGGGTGGGCAACAAGCAGGGCTTGGGGTGAAGATGAAGGAAAGCATCGTGAGTGAAAAAGTGGGATGATGGGCACAAGTTGCTAAGAAAATGCGCTGGGTGTTTCTAGAATGTTTAGCATTCAAGAAAATGTACAGTAGATTTAAACTCCTACACAAGCGTTCGTATCAGCCATTGGAGATAGTGGAGGTCCTGAAGTCCTACAAATCCAACTCCTGGTGTTCTCTGCCCACCATGTCTACATCTTATTGACTGGCCAGTGCCCTTTGCAAAAATGTTTTTAGTTGAGCAAAAATTGCACAAGCAATACCGAGTTTTTAGCACCCTGGGTCTCAACTCTCTTTTGCGTTCAAGGTCTTTCATTCCTCATTTACTTGTCTTTCTCCTTGACTGCCTCTTCTTTTGGTTTAAGAGGTATAACAGACACTCTCATTATACAAAGCATCTCTCAAGGGCACCTTGGATTCTTCAGAGAAAACAGACAGTTGAAGGTAATGAAGATAAACAAATATGCTGTTCAGGTTCTGAAACGAAGCCAACACATCGGCGAGGCCCACCAGGGTGGACCGTTACAAATCACGTTTGAAGACTTTCTATATCTATAAAACCTATAAACCATCATAAGTGAAGAATTCTACTGGGGGAGAAAATGAGTTCAGTTTTATGATTTGAGTAAGGACAATATTTTTGGCATATCCATGTGCATTATCATTTCTGCAGCACTGTTACAAACATCAATTCTGCCTGCTGGCTTGCTGTCAGATAGGTGATGCCTCCCCCAAGAGACTTTTGGGCTACATTTTGAAATTGTCTTACACATGATCCTTGATGAATGCCTCTTCCTTCCAATACCTCAGAAAGGAGAAAAGTCATTTCAAAAGCTTTCAGGTACAAATTTTGTTGATAATTTTCCCAGCAGAATCCATTTATGTTACCTTCACCCTGCACATGCAAATACCCAGGTCTGCACCAGCCCAAGAGTAGAATGTCTGGAGAAACGTGCTAATTATGAAGGCCTTGCAGCAATGAATGATTCCACAGTGGCCAGACACCATGAACTCTAGTGCAGCCACACCAGCAAACAAAGAGCAACCATAATGCAGAAAACAACTGATCTCTTCCATCTTAGAAATAATTGTTCTGGGAGGAATGGCTTTTTGACCCTGTTATTTACTTTTGCATTATTTCCTCAATCACAAGATTCTTAACCATATTTGGTTGATGGAGTATTTTATCAATTTAAGGGAAGAACATAAAATTAAGCATTTCGCACATACCTCTACAGAATTTAACAATTCTTTTAGTATACAGTCATGGATTGCTTGAGGAGAGAGAGGCATTGTTTTTTTTTTTTAATGTGGGTACCGGGAGCCGACCTCAGGACCTCGTGCTTGCCAGCAAGTGCTTGTGCCACTGAGCGATATCACTGGCCCGTTTTTTCCTTTATGTGGGTTCAGGGAGTCGAACTCAGGACCTCGCGCTTGCTGGGCAGGCACTTATGCCGCTGAGCTATCTCACCAGCCCCAGAGAGGCATTCTAAGTGATGCATCGTTAGGTGATTCTGTCATCGTGTGGGCATCACAGAGTGTACTAACACAGACCTAGAGGATATGGGTCAATTGCTTGCCATAGATGTAGTCAAGAAACACAGTAAAAGCTGGGAGTGGTGGCACACGCCTGCAATCCCAGGACTCTGGGAGGCTGGGGTAGGAGGACGACAAATTCCAGCCCAGCCAGGTCCACCTAGCCAATTTAGGGAGACCTTACCTCAAAATTTTTAAAAAATTATTTTTATAAACAAAGGCCTGAGTATGCAACTCAGTTCAAAAGCCCTGGGTTCAGTCCTCAGTATAGAAAAAGAAGGAAGGAAGGAGGGAAGGAAGGAAGGAAGGAAGTTTGAAGGGAAGGAGAAGGGAAAGAGAAGGGAAGGGAAGGGAAGGGAAGAGAAGGGAAGGGTAGGGAAGGGAAGGGAGGCAGGCATGAAATAAAAGCAGTAAACATAAGACCCATGAAGCCTCTGCCAATAGAACAGAGCACACTGCTTTGCAGCAAGTATTTTTTATAAGTAGAATGAAGGCACTCTAAAAGAACAATAAAGTATATACAGTAATATATAAAAATCACATCATTTATAATCACCATCAAATATAGACTATACATAATTCTGTGTATTAAACTTTTATAGAATTGTCAGTGTAGTAGGGTTTTTTTCTTTTCCCCCATCATGACTTCAAACACATGAGTAATTTCTTGTGGTCTGACATTAGGGTGGCTACAATATCAACAGGCAAGAGAAATGTTTCAGTTCCATCATCATCTTACAGGACCGTCATCCGAGGTATTTCCGTAATGACTAAAACACTATTGTGAGGCATAGGACCATGTGTAAGTTCCTCCAGGGATACCATGGATGAATTTGTCCAAGATACAATTTATAACAGTGTACACTAGAGCATAAGGCTTTTCCTTCCGTGATGCATAAGTCGTGTACAGACCTGTTTTACACTTAATACACAGAACTTGGGTGCGACCATCACACTGTGACAAAACCTTTGCACTGCCATCTTTCTCACACATAGGATGCATTTGCTCTCAAATCATTAAAATGCATGAGACAGTTGTGGCTCTTCTTGGCAGAGGTGGGGATATATTTATGGTGGTCTCTCAAACATGACTTCCTGACCTTTCCCACATTAAAAAATGAAATACACTATTTGTATAGCAGGCAAGCAAGCGAAAGATAGTCAAAAAAGGATTCTGTTAGAAAACACAGAAGTTGCTGGGGATTATTTTTAATTTATTTTATATTAACTTGTAATTTCCAGAACCTGTATAAGATGTTTTTTTTTTTTTCCCCAAATCAACCCCAATGCTTTCATGATGCCAGGCTTATTTTGAAAAACTAAATGTAACTGGAACAAATAATTGAAAAGTACTTCAGAGCAGTCTGGCCCAGAGAGGAGTTTTGGAAGCATTTTCCACATTAGAAAATTTTATCTTCAATTTAGAATAGATTGTACGAATGGAGACACACAGAGATTTCTAAGTAGTAATTTGGGTATTTTTAAAATGCATAGTCCTAAGTGCATGAATGCATCAGATACCTTCCCTCATGTTTTTAGTAGGTCTATCTGCTCAGAGAAAATTTCCAAGCACGTCTGTTTCTTAGTCCAAAAATGTCCCGGGCTTCCTGCCTTCCTGCTTATAAAGATTGAACATGGACTGCGTTACTCACATTCAAGGTTGTTCTGAGAGGCACTTCATTCTGTTTCCGCTATACAACTCGATCCATCCCCTGAACACCGCCCCCTTCCTTCCAGCATCCCTTCTCTGCTCAATGACCCCGAGGCTTTAATCATGTTGTTCTCTCTCCCCGAAACACCCTTCCATCTTCTCCTCTGTCAGGGCTTCCTCAAGGCTTAACTCAATTATTATCTCTTTATTAAGCCTTCCTCTTACCAATCTCCTCTGCCAGGATTAAAAAGCTCTGGCTCTGTGCTCGACAGAATTCCAATCTGACGTCTATTACAATATGTAGGTCTATTTTTATGGTATGGCCATGGTAGGAGCCTGAGCCCTCAATGCCATTAGGACCTCTGAGGACAGAACAAGTTACAGAGACCACAAATCCGATTCCGACTTTCACTGAGATCCCATCGGCGATGCAGAGCCAACAGGCTGATGCAGAGTTAGGTCAGGTCTGACTTAATGCTCAGCATTCTCACTCGTAATTATAAGTTATGGGAACTTTTGTAAGGGTAATATCTATCTTGCAGAATTGTTGAGAAAGTAGGAAGGAACATATGTATTTTATAATCCTTAGCCAACTTCCTGGTGTCTTGCAGGGGCTTAAAAACTAGTAGGCATTGGTAGATATTGGCATACTTTTCCAGATTTTAAAGAAGGTGGTTACAGCTCTAACTTAATAAAGAAAACTAAAGAAAGCTCTAGTCTGTAGACAAAACTTCTTCACCAATGAGAATTAAGGTCTTTTGGGGAGAAGAGACAAGAATATAAGAATATTCATGAGAAAAAAATAGAGCATTACAGGATGACCAGGGCTCAAAGAAAGTGCTGTATATACTTTTACGATAGAGGTCACGTCGGACCAGTGCAGTTAAAGGATGAAGGAACGAACGCATCAGAGGAAGTAGCATTTGTGCAAGCTGTAAAAAGAGCCGTAATAGACAACTGTCAGCCAGGAACTATAACCAGAAGAAAGACCACCAATACCGTAAAGTGGAAATCGTTAATGTATTTACAAGGAAAAATGTAAGACCTTGATTGGCTGGGGATATTGGTTGATACAAGATTATGGCTGAAGAAGGATATGCAGAATAACACTATTTGAAGGAGATAACAGGAGATTGTAAAAATCACACAAAACCCTTGATATAACTGAAGACGTGAGTGTATCATTGCATGGTCACACCTTGTCTTCTCCTAAATCTAGGCTTCGGTTTTGTTTGTTTTTCTTGTAATTCATCTTCCTTTAGCAAAAAGACATGTTGATTTTAGAGTTCTACTAATACAAACATTTCTTCAGACTTTTGGAGGTTAACTGTTTTACATTAGATTAATTCACTTTGAGATAATATGACAGGCATTTGAGTCCCTTTGAAGAAAAGGCATAAATTTCAGAATACAGCTTAAGTAAAATCTTGTAAGGCTTCACTGGCTACTCTGAGATCAACTGTGTAGAAGTTTATTTCTCACTTGCCATGTTTCCCTAACATGAACGCTGCTATTAATAAAAGTCAGTGACTTCGCTAATTATCAGATTGTGGAAAGAACGGGGAGCCACTGGTACCCCACTGCGTGGGCTATGATCCACAGACTTGGTACGAGACCTCCCCGGCAGTCTGTACTTTCCTCACCCTGAAAGAGTACGATCATACTTCCTGTTCTGTCTTCCAGATGAAATATCAACCAGAAAACATATATAAATATAACGCACAATTGCATTAAAGTTGCTACTCTCCAGGACGTAGTGCGTTTATTGTATGCTTTTCATCCTCTTTTTTCCGATTAGAATGGATGTTGTATAAGGTTACATAAGACATACACCACTTGTCACATCCCACATCACTTAAAAATACTTCAGGGAATGTTTCTGCCTTCATTTTATTCATCTAGACTCTTCTTTGCCAAGTATTCTGTATACACATTTCCACAAATCGTTATGCTTAGAGTCACATCTTCACAAAAAAAGATTCATCCATGCATCTCTTGAAAATGATGGGCAAATATGATATTATAGACATGCTTGGCTTTTGCACTTCTATCTGCACAAAAGCCAAGCTTGCCCTATGAGGCAAGGATAGCATCATGTAGATCTAGGCAAGCATTAACACATTTTATTGATCATCTTTAGCATGCATTTGTACACAGCTGCTTAGTGAGTCTGTGTAGGTTTGAAATGGAGGTTTTAAACAATAATTCATATTCTACAATTTCATCTACACTATAAACAGTAGAGTTCCACAGTATTGTGGAAAAATACTCAATGCATAATCAAGGTTGATCTTCCTTTCTGCTCTCATATATTATGCCTGTCAATTGCATTAGACATAGTTCCGACCCTAGATCACCACGAGCCTTCTCTAAGTGCACTGGAGTATCTCCTATCTGGATATAATTCACTGATGCTTTGGAAAGAATACTCAGTAAAACTGACGAACTTTTCAAATGAGTGCCTTTGTGTAAAAAATCCCAGGGAAATTCTTTGTCACTGATGTGAATATAATTCTTACTCATCTGCATCCCTGGTTTAGGGAACTTTCTTAGAAAAGAATTTTAAGATTTATTTATGCCCTAATAAAAGAAATTAACACCATGTGATTTCCCAAATGTCCCTTAGAAAGTGGATTTCTTGGTGGCTATGTATTGTCTGCCCTGGATCCAGGTAGAGGGAGAGCTATGAAGGGCATAGATATGATATACGAGGGACTCTTGAGTAAGATATGTCTTTCTGTACATGCCAGAGTCCACTAGGAAGATATTACAACTCTAAGAACTCATACAGAAGGAATTAATTTTAAATGAATGATTTATAAAAGGGGAAAGAACCTACAAGAGGAATCTGAGGTTTCCCAGAAATGAACAGCTGCAGAACGTTCGTACCACCCCTAAGCGAAAGGAGAGAGGAAAGAATGGCTCTAGCAAGAGCTCGCAATGACCCACCACTGAGGCTGGGGGAGTGCTCCCGCATCTTCAGGACCACAGCCCCAAACCTGCAGAATTCCAGGAGCCAAGGCCCACTGGAAGAGCCCATTCAAGTTCATGCAAGCTCGCCTCCACTTTCAAAGCTCAGGCAAGCTCTGCTCACCGGCACCCTCCAACCCAACCCAACCCAGACCTAACCCAACCCAACACTCTGAGGCTGCAGAGACAGGCAGCAAGGTTTGTAGGACCTCGGTGGTTACTGAGAGATTTCAGAGTGCAAGGTGCTACAGACGGTAGTGGTTTGCTCTTTGGTTGGTTTTTCTGGATGAGGAGGGCTGTGAGTTCCCAGTCTGTCTAACTGTAGTTGAGGTGACTGTCCGTCAGCGCTCTTCAACCACGTGGATGAGGGTGGGTTCCATCCAGAAAGAAAATGACTGAACACGGTAGCAGCAGATGGGGTTTAATGGTAATCGTGACAAGGGAGATTGCAGAAGTTTATTTAAAAGGCACTGCTTTGGGCTGTGAAGATCTCCTTAAAATCATGGCTTCCATGTTATGCCCAACCCCCAAAACAAGGCAAGGTCTCCTCACTGGCAAACAATAATCCCAAACCCATACGGGAGTGGGTTATACACAGTGTGGAGAGACAATCATTGTCTCCACTTTCCCAACAATAAAATTATCTAGCAACAGTAGTAGCAGCTGTAGTTCTTTCTCAGTCTGAAGAAGGTTATAACTCCAATTTTTGTCTGTGACATGTTGCACTTGGCAACAGAAAGTGAGGCAGGACTTCCTGTGAATTACCTAGACTGAGGGAAAAGCTCTGAATGACAGCAGGCAGGAAACCTCAGAGAAGCAACATCAAAAATTACGAAGCACATCTCCCCTTCCTGACAGAGTTTGCAGCCTGTCACCCAGATGCTCTTGTGGATCCTACTGGGTATACATTAAATGAATGATTCATTCTACTGAGACCATTGTCATGGTCAGGGAATATCCAGGTCTCTGTGGCCTTTATCTTGTGTCCCCAAATAATTTGGGGGCAGAAGGGCATCTTACTGTCTGTTTCACCAAAGCTTTGGAATCTCCCAGGACATGGTGGTGGTGGAATTTCTGAGCAGTGCTGAGAAGGAGTCTGGTGAGAATTTCAGCATGTCTGATGCCTGACTTTTGCCTGTACGTGACAGGAAGGCATGCTGACCATCTGGGCCATGTCAACTTGAATAAAAAGCAAAATAGAACACGAAAAACAGAGAAGAATTTGCCAGAAAATGACGATATTTATTTGGGAATAGCAGAGTACTGCAGTGAGAATACATGTGTTAGAGTAAACTATAGGTGCATTCAAAGAGGTTGAGCAAGAGAAGTTTGTTTTTCTGTCTGTCTGTCTGTTTGGTATAGGGGACTGAACCCAAGGCCTTTGCACTGAGCTACATCCCCAGTCCTTTTTTAATTTTTACTTATTTATTTTTTTTAGGTTGACACAGTATCTCACTAAGTCACTAAGTTGCCCAGGCTCCGCTCAAACTTGCAATCTACCTGCCTCAGCGTCCCAGAGTACTGGAATTACTGGTGTGCACCATCACATCTAGTTAGCAAGGGGAAGTTTTTAAAGACAAAAATGAGAAGGAACACATCAGATATTTTGAAACAATAATGCAGTTATTGTGATTAATAACAAGTGTGACGTCAGTTGGAGGTCAAACAAAGAAAGGCTGGGCAGGTGTCCTTGTAGAAGTAATTGCTGCACAAGGGCACAAAGGTTGCTATGGTACAAGCACGTGGCTCTGGAAGTCTTTTGTGAAAGCTGCTACCAAGCAATCAAGTGCAAGAACCTTTCCTTCATACCCTCCCAGGTTGCTTGCACTCTCTCTCTCTTCTCTGTCTCATTATTGCTCCTTCCTTCCTTTCCTTCTTTCCTACCTTCCTTTCCTTCCTTCCTCCCTCCCTTTCCTACTTTCCTTTCCTTCCTTCCCTTCCTTCCTTTCCTCCCTTCCCTTCTGTCCTTTCCTTCCTTCCTTCTTTTTCTTCCTTCCCTTTTTTCCTTTCTTCCTTCCCTTTTTTCCTTTCTTCCTTCCTCCCTTCCTTCCTTCCTCCCTTGCTTCCTTCCTAATTTCTTTCTTCTTTTTTCCTCTCCTAGGATTGACAAAAACAACTCCATTTTCATTCTTACATTTCTTTCACAACACCCTTCTCAAAATACAATCTGCAAATCTTGGCTGAAAGAATGGAATAAAAGAGGAACTAAATTAAGATGAAAATAGTGTCACTCTTTTCAATGTCTCAATGAACGCATGCAAGAATCTTACATAATGTTATGTCTTAGTTGTACTTTAAAAAAAAATGGTGATATTATTTAGACACGGAATGACCTGTTTAAAGTTTCTGAGTGTTTTGAGGAGAAAGCTGTTTTAGGATTCTAAAGCCCTGAAGGATTTAAACTAAGAGTCACAAAGGGATGCAAGGGAAGATCCTGCTGAATGGTCAGAGGACAGTCTCTGAATGTAGGGAGGCGTTCCCAAGGACTGCCTCAAAAATGAGAAGGTTGGGGATATGAAATACTAATGCATCGACGAAAAATACTTGGGTCTCAGGTTCAAATGTTAGCTTCAGATGCCAGGTTAAACCTATTGACCTAGGCCTGTGGGATAGAGATTCATTACACTGATCGAATGAGACAGTGAGAAAAGATTTCTGGTTTTCAACACATCTGATACTCTCACCACTTAGCACATAGGCTGCTTGATAAACACAGTTATCCAAGTCTGGAAACTCTGGGACCTGAAACCAAACCTATCAATTTTGCCTACCTACTTGAATCACTATTGGCTGTGAGTCTGCACCCAGACAAAAGATGTGTTTGAAAACAGAAAACTATGATTTTTACAATGCTTTCCGTTCTCTTTCTTTGTGAACTCAGATTTTATTTTTCACCATGAATTTAAAGATCAAATTCAAATCAAAGTAAATAAAGTTATGCTAAAAAGGCTTTTATTTACACACACACACACACACACACACGCACACACACACACATTGACTTCTCTCCCTACCAACACACATATATGCACACACAAAATTATAGTGGGAAGCATTTTCAAAATTTATGGTTCTTAAAAACAAGGATGTGTAAGTGGTTTTACTGCATTTATCCAAAAATAAAACTAACTGAATTTGAATGTGAAATATACTGAAGGTGAGTAAATACACTGTTCTCCTCGACGGTAGTTGTACTTAAATGATTTGTATTTTCTTAAAACCCTCTGAATACATAAAAGTGAGGCCAATAATAAAAATGAAGGTATTAGTATAGTTAGCAAAGATCTGTTAGTCCTCCACTATGTAGGGGGTTATAGGGCCTAGTAAATGAGTATCAGCTTTCTTGTAGCTATGATTGGAAATTATCAAGAGACAGAAATAGGTGGAGATGTCTGGCAATTGGAAATAAAAATAGGAAGTTTGTGCCTGGCAATAGTTTGGTGGTATGATATGGATTATATAGATAAAAATGGATGGCCTTATAGCTCACTCTCCAAATAAGATTTCCACACCCGCTGGGTGAATATGTCTGCCTGCCCCAACTATGGGGAGGAAAAGCATACCAGGTTGCAACCAGAATGGGAAAATGCTAAACTGACCCGATTCTTAAGCCTACGGAGCAGGCAGCCCTCTCCTCAGACTTCCTGCCGCAGGACTGGGTGGCTGTTCATCAGATATGAAAAGGGTGTGATCAAAAAATACAGTGTTGTTTAAATTTTAAAAATTAGTATGGTGCTAATGTGCTATGCACATACCACCACTCTAGTGCCGGTGGATTTCTCAGCATAAGTCTTATATACCTAGAAAATTAATAAAAAGTCAGCTGTTTCATAATTTCACTGTTAATTACAGCCACGTTAGTATTAATCGCAAACTTTGATTTTTTTACTGAAACCTAGAGTCCATCCATTGAACAGACCAAGTCAAAGAGAGAACAAAGAGAAACTCAGGAGTGAACTAAAAACACTTTTACATCAAATCAGGGCACATCCAATGAAAGAATTCCTGTTATTTTTAAGATGTCTCTGTATGAAAAAAAAAAGAAAAGAGAAAAGGCACACTTCCATTAAGCCCCTTCACACTATTCCCTCTTGCATCAAATACATTTATCCCATCATTCTTGCCACTTTCTGAAGCAGTTCTGGAAGTCCTTTCTTGTGATCAAAAATATGGTGAATGCTGCTGCCAAGCACCATCCAACAGAAACATAGTCTCGTAACAACATGACAGTGTGTTCTCACCCACCTTATTCACAGGATCTGGCACCGTGCGACTGCTGGCTCTTCCCAAAGTCAAAATGACCACGAAAGGTAAATATTTTCAATTGATTCAAGACATCAAGGCAGCCAGGACAGCACAACTAAAGACACTCAGGAAAAAAGACTTCCAGAATTGCTTCAGAATATGTCAAGAATGGTAGGATAAGTGTGTTTCATGCAAGGGGGAGGATGTCAAGGGAGTTTAATGTCAATGTGTCTTTTACTGTAATAGATATTTTTAAAATTTAAACATTCGCTGGAGCTTTTTTTTTTTTTTTTTTTGTGGGTACCAGGGGTCGAACTCAGGACTTCGTGCGCCAGTAGGCACCTGTGCTGCTGAGCGATATCACCGGCCCTTTTT
Organism: Erethizon dorsatum; assembly: GCA_028451465.1. Classification (NCBI taxonomy): domain Eukaryota; kingdom Metazoa; phylum Chordata; class Mammalia; order Rodentia; family Erethizontidae; genus Erethizon; species Erethizon dorsatum. The sequence continues at coordinate 6,013,790 of CM051843.1, read as the reverse complement.
TTGTATATGGGTACCGGGAGTCGAACTCAGGACCTTGCACTTGCCAGGCAGGCACTTATGCCACTGAGCCACCTCACTGGCCCTTGCTGTAGCTTTTGACTACACCTCATATACAGCTCCAATCACCAGAGCAGAGACAATGAGATGCCAGGGAGAAGGCAGAAGAGGGAAACGGTCGCTGGGACCTCAGTTTCACAGTCCTGCATGGAGCCCGCTATCAGTATGGCTCAAGTTGCCCACAGTGGTTCGCATCAAGAGTTTCATTTGGGCCGTAATGATCTGCCCCCTGCGAAGTGTATGAGTGTATGTTGCATAATGCTGAGGAATCTGCATTTGTATGCAGGTAATACGTTCATCAAATTTCTAATCCTATTCAAAATCTTGAAAATGTGCCTTTTCTCTCAACAACGGTACAGATTTGGGATACGAACTCCCTAAAACCTGCAGATTGATGGAGATGGCAAAAGCCAGTTTCTAGACGTTTGCTTTCAAACATCTCTTCCCACTTTGCACTTCTATTTTACTCTGTGAGCCCAAAGTATCTGGAATCCTGAGGCTGACTTCGGGAGGACCATGTCTAGGGTTCGGGCCCTGCTGTGCTTCACCAGTCAGTCCCTTCAATCTTTTGTTCCTGTCCATCCCTGCTGCCATTACCTCTCATTATGCTTAGATCTAAAAAGCTGTCCATTACAAAGGGATTCTTCTCTGTTTCTCTTTGTGCAGATTTGCTCGAAGCTAATAAATCTAAAAGCGCTGGCTTCACTCCCACCATAGAGGCAGAGAAGCACTCACTCCCAGCGTAAAACTTAAGGGAGTGCCAAAAAGTAAACAATCTGGATAAATAACATCTTAATGTATTATTTAAAATATATAAATTGATGCCAAAAGCTTCATAGTAATCCAAATATGAAAATGTTAAATAGGGACAGGAACCAGTCTGGTCTGGAACAAATCATTTCAGATACCACACTAATCCTAGCCTTGAGCACTAATGATTCACTCAGTTCAGCAGCCTAGCCCTTTGTTATTGTAGTCGTTGATATTTGATATTTTCACCCCAATCAGTCAAGACATTTGTGTGTCCTTGCTGCCACTGTCCCCATCACATTACCCCTCACACTGAGTAGAGATGAATGACCCACATGCACTTTGGAGGCTGTGCTACTGGATACACGATTTAGAGTCACATTTAATTTCAGTTCACTGGAGCATCTTTCTTGGATCTGGGCAATAGTTTCTATACTTAAGGAATTGCTGTATTAGCTGCATATTATTGCTGTCATAAATTACCAAAAAACATAATGACATTGAATAATAGATGTATTCTCTTACAGCTCCAGATGTCAGAAATCCAAAACAGGTCATCTGGTTTACTTGCCTTCTTGGGGATTCACGGACGTATTTGATTTCTGCCTTTGCCAGCTTCTCGAGGTCCAGGCTTGTGGTTCTGCATGGTTCCAGTCTCTGCTTTCCTCCTCACAGCTCCTTGTCTGACTCTTACAAAGCCTCTTGTGATTACACAAGGCCTATCTGGATAATCCAGGAAAATACTGGTTTCCCAAAATTCTCAATCGCATCTGCAAAATCCCTTTTGCTGTGGAAATGCAAGTGTCCATGGGTCCTGAGGATTAGGATAAGTGGACATCTTTGGGTGGGAGACTTTATTCTGCCCACTGCAACATGGTAGTGTAGGAATAGCTACTGGGACTCTCTCATCTCCTGATTCCCTAGGAGATGGGACAGTAAGGTGCCACACCAACAACACTGTCCCCATATGAAAATGATCTAAAATTCCCAGCAAGTATGTCTAACGTACAGTTGAAACAAGCTTGACAGTAAACAGAGACTGAAGCAAGTCTACCAAAATCTCTCCGGACCACAATACCAAAGCATATATACAAGAGGAATTCACTAGATGTTTTCCTAAATTTGACAGAACCCCTGAAATTTAAATGCCTTCACTCATAATGACTTTTGAAGATAAAAGAGACAAATTCAAGCTACCAATACATTTAAAAAAATGTAACTAACCATACCAGAAGAATAATTTTTTTCAATTCTCTATATAGACAATAGCATTATAAAATGTCATTTTGTCATAGGGAGAAAAACAAAATACATAAAAATGTTTTACAGAGGGATATTTAGCAGTAACTGGATTAGAGGCTGATGATTGGGTAGATTACTTAGCATGCAGAAGGTCTTGGAGTCAGTCTCCTGGAGAAGAAGGAAGGGAGGAGGAAGAGACAGAAGGAGAAGTAGAAGCAGAAGCAGAGGAAGAGGAAGAAGAAAAGGAAGGAGAAGGAAAAGAAGAAAAAGGAGGAGGGGGAGGAGGAGAAAGAAAAGGAGGAGAAAAAAGATGAGCAAGGGAAAGAGAAAAGTGAAAAGGAAAGAGGAGGAAGAAGGAGGAGGAGTGTGGAGGACACCTGGACGGCTGTCCTTGAAAGAAGAGCAGTTATCTCCATCTTGGCTGAACCTGGTCCTATTTCCACATAATGATCTGTACAGAGCTGGCTGGGACTTTTCCTTATCTCTTCAATTGGCTTTAAGCAATGCAAATCAGTCTAGCCGAGGTCCTGATATATAGTCTTTGAAGCAAGGCGACAGGCCTGTGTTTCCCCACCCCTTTGCTCCCAATACATGGTTGAGCCTGGTGGGCTGGAGAGCCGTGCTCCACGCTGTCGGCTGGGATCGAGCCTTGAGAAAGAGGCTATGACTTCCCATTGCAGATGTGGTTTCAGGCCACCTACCTAGCCCAGCTCATGGTACTCACGTACTTCCTGCCACTCTCACAGTCACTCATCCCTGAGCCACTCCCCTCCTGGAGAATTAATAAAACCCAGGTTCGGCCCTGGGTCGAGGCCTCTGTTCCAGTAACCACCATCTTGGCTGGACTTAGGACCCCTTGGCTCCCCACAACTATAACTATGCCTTAGTGTCTTTATTCTCACTGTGGGTTGCACTGGAAGTGGTAGACTGGAATTAACTCGCTAGAATTCCAATAACTTTTCCATGGGATTACAAATATAAACTTCTTGGACCACAATGAGGACTGGGAAGGGCTCACTATAGAGGAGGAGAAGGACGAAGGGGAGAAGGAGAAGAAGGGGAGGAGGAAGAACAAAGACAAAGAAAATTATCACGGTCCCTTTTTATGGATTTGGGAATGATTCTGGTATTTGTCAGATTTTAAAATTTTGTATTTTGTTTCATTTATTTCAACCTAAATAACTGCATTTCTTACCTCATCATGTATAGTGCAATATTTTCTTATTATGGCCCCCAAAGATTTTATGTTTAGACCACCCAAACGTGGATTCAAATATTTTGCTCTGTGCGAGAGAGAATCTCCTTCAGCAGAATTCTGGCTAGAAACCCTGACAATAGTTTTGGAGCTACTTTACCAATGGTGTGTGACCAACTGCAGTCTCCATCGTGCACTTCTCACAACTGTTTGTTTTAGACTTTGAAATTTTCCAAATGATGAGTGACACCTCTGTTGGCTTTACTTTTGTCACGTTCATGGGATAAGACTTTACTGTTTTGCTTTCCTTTGCTTTTTCTACATTCTTTCAGGAACAACTGACAGTTCCACACAGTAGGAACTGGAGATTCTTTTAGATGGATTACCACTAAATGCTGAACCGGAGTTTATTTTCTTTTGCTTTCTGACCCAGATTCTATTTTTCTAAGTTGTCCTAGATTTTATTTTTGAGTTTTTTGGATTCTGAATCATGATATTTATAATATCAATGTTTACAAAGTGCTTACAGTTCTCACACAAATCTTGTTCCCCTTCACTTAAATACCTTCACTCATAATGACTTTTGAATATAAAAGAGACAAATTCAAGTTACTCCCCTTCACTTTCTTCAGATGGATAATTCTACTTAAAATATATTCTCCCGACACACTAACATCTAACTCAGCCCTGGGTTACATCCACATTTTGTTGATTATACTGAAAATATGTTTATATGTTATAATTAAATATTACACAGGCACATCTCATTTTCTTGCACTGTATAGTTTTACTTAATTTTGTGGATATTGCTTTTTTTTTTTTTTTTTTTTTTTTTTTTAACAAATTGAATGTTTCTTGCCACCCTCTGTGGAACAAGTCTTAGACACCATTTTTCTGATATCTTACATGGTCTTTAGCATGTTTAATCAATCAAATGTATTTTAATTAATGTATGTATATTCTTGAGACATAATGGTATTGCATGGTGAATGGACTACAGTGTACTGTAAACGTAACATTTGTATGTACTGAGAAACCAAAAATTTCATATGACTTACTTCATTGTGATATTGCTTTTACGGTAGATCTTTATTGCACAGCTGCAATATCTCTGAGTTTTGCCAGTAGTAAGTATTTAAGTCATATTAATGCATTTCTTTTCCTGTACCTTCCTTTACAGTCAACCTTCGAAAGGTTGCTGGAACCACTCAGCATAGGCACTCCCGTCGGTCTACGATGGGGATTCACTCATCATTCAAAAGTGTGGTCATGAGGGGGTACCATGAGGTCTCCCTGGGGTAGCACCACTGTCAGAGAAGATTCTCACCAGCTTTCAGAAGTCCTTTCTGTCTTTCAGCTCCATTTCCACTCTACCTGGCTATGGTAACCTTCGTGGGTGCATTGTTTACTTTATACATGTTTAATTTATCCTCTAAAAGCATCATCTCTTCTAAATGTAAATTTGTCTTTTCTTCCACTTTAGTCTGCCCATTTTCCTTTATTGTGCTTTCATTTTCCTCTGTTCCCATTTTGAGAGTAAACTGCCCATCCTTTTAAAGTCCCCAACTACTTCCTTGCTTCCCTGAACAAATTAGATTTCCAGAAAACAATCACACACAAACCCTAAAATTGCCTTATTTGGGTTTGCAAAGGCCAGGTTGAGTCATTTCTCTTATTTCTGTCAATCAAGAAAACATCGAGAAAGCTTTTATAGAGAAAGCTTTTCGATTCATTCCTTCATGCAAATCCACCACATGTCCCCAGGGGATACTATACTTGGGTTCTGACACCCACAGCCATTTGATGAGCTAAAATAGTATTCAAACCCAAAGCCCACCTAATCCACAAGCTACTGAACAGCTCTTAATTGCACAAATCCATGAATTAACACTTCCTTAGCTAAACACAGTTGAAAACAACTTCAAATGGTGACATCCAGTTTTTATTCCTCATTCAATATCAGCTTGGTACTAACAATTTTTTTTTTTGTTGTTGTTGTTACCAGGAATCAAACTCACGACCTCGTGCTTGCCAGGCAGGCGCTGTGCCACTGAGCTATCTCCGTGTATTATTATTATTTTTTTTAACTTTAATGCCACATACTAATGCTCTCCCCCACACACGCAAACCCAAAATAGAACTCTGGGAAAGCCACTTGGTCATCCTAAGGCCTGAAGCCATGAATCTAATCCCACTCCCAGCCTCAATTACTTCTTGGTGTGGTCCCCAAATTCCATTCCATCTCTCTGCCTCAACAGTCATAAAGTACCAGAATTTAGTATCTGGAACTTCTCAAATCTGAATCCTTTTCATTTTTTTTCCTGCAAAGCAGTGAGGCAGATAGGTGGCTAAATTTCACCTGTATTGCCTATAATAAAAGCTAGATTGGAAGATAAGTATTTGATGTTATCGGTAAAGGGCTAAAACAGAATCCTATAAAAGACACTAAATTTTATCATCTGACCAAGGGCATTGCAAACCAACCTATCCAGGGGCTCAGTATCTTTTGAGGGTAGGACCCTGTAAACTGAACATCACAGAGTATCACAATAGAGTCCATATTTTTTGGGGGGGAAGACTGCCTCCAACGATGAAGGGAAGGAGAGAAAATAAACAGAGATATATGTGTATATATCTCTACCTCCAACTCATAGGAGGCAGAGAATGAATGGCGGGAGACTAGGAGCTGCATGCTAACAAATACTCTTCATTGAGGGAATGCAAAGAGAGTGTAAAGGTGACTCATTCTTCTATCTGTGCCTCCCTGGTGTCGTGAATTACCCTTAGGCATCACAAATAGGTTACTTTTTCTACTATTTACACACGTAACCTATAAAACGTCACCTCACAATGTCAAGATTGGATGAGAAATTTCCAGAACTAAAAAGCACAGTTAAATATATGCTTCAGTCCCTGTCACTATGAAATTATGCCCAAAACAAACAAAATAACCAAGAAATTCACATCACAGAATCAACTAGCGATGTACAAGAAGACTAGCCAAGCTTCCTGGACGGCCACCGCAAGGCACTTTGAAATGCACACTGTTGTCAACTCTGAAGAAGTTTAGACAGGAAATAAAAAAAGGGGGGCAGCAGGCCAATATCAGAAGTCAAAAAGCATAAAAGTGATATCTTTGCTTATTGTATAAATAAATTATTCCCATTGGCATGACTCACGAGTGCATTTTTCATTTAGAAATGTTTGCCTATTTTTGGATAACCCCATTGACCCCAAAGTTATATGATGGCAATAAATTGCTTTTATGACTCATTTCTAAAATTATTTGAAATTGACATTGGAAATCATATGCCAATGATTAATTTCTATTTCACAACACAAACGTGAAAAATCTTCTATAGCATCTCCACAAGGAAAGATTGAAGAAATCTGAAGCCTACACTGGAACAAGCTTTATGACCATACCCTTTCACAGAGGAAAAAACCCAAAGGATTTTCCTCTTTTATCAATGCCACCCAATGATCTGGGTAGCGTTCTCAGTGGGAACAGATTAGTTCTGTGTAAAAGTCTTACCACAATGCTTCCAAATCTGAACAAACTGTGCTTATGCTTTTCCACTGCAATCAAATCACGCCTCTGAACAAGATAGTGTCACTCTAGCCACCATGTTACAGCTGGTGCAATTTTGTCAGCACAGTTGCTGACCATCTGGAACTAACTCTGATACTTCCACCGCATTTCTGCTGGATGCACGGCCCTGACACTTTGGCCAAAAGTACTGAATTCTTCTGACAAACTTTCAGCTACACCGGCAGAGTATTATTTCAAATACATACTGATCTAGCTATTTGATAAAGCTCAACAGTATCTGGTGGGTCAGAAGGTTTTCCCACTTTTAATTACCAATGGGCAATTAATGTGGTACTGCAGAATACGTAGGTATCATTGTGTTTATTGAGCACACATCATGTAACTAACTCTAAGAAGGGTTTCATAAACTCAGAGAAAGAAGCATCAGCTCAAGAATAACATACTGCTTACCTTTTTGTCACTCCACCTTAGAGTTTAGTAATATTCCAGAGCCAAAGTGTGACGCCTACCTGCCCACAGCCACCACTAGACATTTCTGACTCAAGCACGGATGTTCTGGTTTTTCAAGGCACGTGCTGCACCACATCCTCTTGAAACATCAAACTGCATTCTGGTGAAATGAAGTTCTTTATTGTTTGCATGCTGTACTTTCTTTATGCTTCCATTCTTTCCTTTCCACAGAGAGAAATTCATTGGACTAGGGGACAACTTGAATCAGGAGACACGAGTTTACTGAGGATTATCTTCTCTTGAAAAACTGTGGCTTTGGACTGGTCCAAATTCTTTCTGGATTTCCATTCTCTGAAGCTCCTGTAGAGCACTGACCCATCTTTCATGAAAACTCATTCATTACCCAAAAATGTTTCCATTGTTTACTAAACCTTCCTAGAAGACCTGAAAGCCAATGGATATCCATCTCAGAGTCATACTGGAAACCACCAGCTGCCACCCACGAAAAATAAAACATGTCATGCAAAACACAAAAAGCCTTTTCAGCTTATGCATGTTGTAAATTGCTCAAACTTCTCCTTTTTACACATGGCCACACATGGTAAACTTAAGATCCCAAAAGCCATACATCTGGCACACAAGAAACACAAACCTGGCAACAAATGAGTATGATGCATCCAAATATAATGACTTACAAATTTAGAAAGCAATGCTCAGAGTCCAAGGACTTCTGCTGGTGTGTAACTTGTCATTATGATTACTGAGAATTTCCCACAATGGGATAGATTGATATCATACAAGTAAGTACCAAAGATAATAAATTAGTTGGAAGGGACAAGGAAGCAGGAAAGTTAGAAAAATGGGCAGTCTCAAAAACTGAGAAGCAATGTTCTGTCCATTACAGAAGATAAGAGAAAATAAATCTCAGCAATCTCCTTGGCATTTTGTGTGGGAACAAAAAGAACTTTGAGTCTAATAACCCTGAACATAAGACTAATGTTATATCTATCTGCCCATCTATACAAAGACACACAACAGGAAGCAATAGCTCAAATTTGTAACATTGCCATTAAGCTTAGAGCTCCCGGAGGTCATTATACTCTGAAGGAAGAGATGTACATCATTCTTGTTAAATGATTTCCCAGGACACCAATGCCACAGTTCATTTGTTTCATCAGCAAAAAAGTTACACTAGCACTTAAGTTACCTGGACAATTCAGTTATATACCATGTCCTTATTGCATGAGACGTAATAAACCCATTGCTGTTAGGAATACTAACCCCTCAATTTATCATCTGTTCTGATAACGAATGGCTCATATTTCCAATTCAGAAGAAACATGGGAGTATAACACACAAACATTACAAACTTTTGGTGTCACACATTGGGGTTCACCATTCACTGCTACCTATACCTCCCACCCTTCCGGTTGGTATGATGTTGAGGTAAGAATACCAGTTTTGAGATGATCCAGGGATCTGCTGGAACACACTCTCTGGCATTCACTAGTTGTGTGATTTTCATACATTAATAGGGCTTATTGGAGTATAATTTGAACCTAGAAAAATGCAGGAATCTTAATTTAGAGCTCAATAAACTCTGGCAAATTTTTGCATCAAGGCAGCCAATACTCAGATAAAATATACTGGACATTGCAATCCCATAGTATATCCCTCAGTGTCCCTTTCTGTCATACATATATATATATATGTCCTCCACTTTATTCTCCACTTTATTGTGGCACCATGTGACTACTGGCACTTCCCCAAAGACAAAATGACAGTGAAAGATCAGTGTTCTAAACCGATACAGGACATCGAAGTGGCCATGACAGGAGAACTAAAGACATTAAAGATGACTTGCATATCTGCTTCAGAAAGTGGCCAGAAGTGTGGGATAAGTGTGTTCTAAGCAGGTGGAAGTATTCTCAAGGGGATGAAGGGCAATATGATTACTACTGTAATAATTTTTAATTTAAACACACACTGTATTTTTTGACACACACATCACACACACACACACACACACACACACACACACAGATTTATCATAAGGAATTAGCTCGTGCAGTTATGGAGGCTGAGGAATGCCAACACATACAGTCAGCAAGCTGGAGATCCAGGAAAGCCAGTATGTAGTTCAAATCCACATCCTAAGTCCCGAGAAGCAGGAAGGAGATGGTGTAAGTGGACAGGCTCGAGACCCAAGATCAGCCAATATTTTATTCCGAGTGTCCAAACCAATGTTCCAAAGCTATGTTCCAGCTCCCATAACCAGGTCAGATGAGCTCCCTTTTTCTCTCCCATTTCGTTCTTTGCAAGTCTTCAAGGTGGGATGACACCCACTGAAATAAGGAAGGGGTATTTGCATAACGAGTCTATGGACTCAAATGTTAAATTCACCCAGAAGCACCTTTCTTCACCCAAACACCTAGAATAACATTTAATCAGGTGTTTGAGCATTCTATAGCTCAGTTAAGTTTACACATAAAATTAAACACAAGCTGGACATGGTGGAGCACTCTTAGAATCCCAGCACACTGGAGGCTGAGGCAGGAGGTTGCCAAGTTTGAGCCCAGCCTGGGATAAATAGTGAGATCAAGGCCAGACCAGAATACATAGTGAGACCTTGTCTCAAAAAAAAAAAGAACTGCTAAGTCACTTCTTTTCCCCTTTGTCTTCCATATGTGGAGCAGACTGAGAGAGTGGGAACGTCCCAAACGGAGTCTCCTTCGTTCTACAAATTTGATAAGATGCAGCTACTGTGTTCAGCTTAAACTACTGTGCATGATCACCTCACTGCCCCAAGGACTTCCATGCTTAAAGTCACCTTTACGTCACAGCAATACCAAAGGCCACTTGCTTCCCAATTCGCTCGCCTGGCTGCCAGAGCACCCCTTGAAAGCACCTCTAAGGAATTAGGGAGTCGAGAAGCAGAAACACAACATCGGCTTTAGGAAATACGAAGAAACTCAGGAAGCTCAGAACACAATGCATAAGGAAAAGCTAATAGATGGAGAAAAGGTTAGGGGCGAGGTAGGAAGATAGCCAGGGGAGGCCTCCGTATTCAGGATCTTGGCTAAGACAGGGAAGCTCCTCCAAAAGGGTACAGCCCCCTCCCTGTGCCCCCAGAAGGATAAAGCAGGGAGCCATTTTGGGGGGTAAATGGAGAAAGGACATATCAAGCCAGACGTGGAAGTCTGTGTGGATGGGGACAGCCACCAACAGACAACAGGTAGGATGGGGCTGCCTGAGAAATGAAATCCCCGCTCTGCCCTCGGGGGCCTGCTGGTGACACAGAGAACGAACAGCTCCTTAGACTGGATTTCTGCCCGGATGGAGTCATGGGACACACCCACTTACACACCCGTCAGAGACAAGCGAAACTCTATCTCGTTTGAGCTACTATAATTTTGTGGATCTTGCCGACCTCCTCAACTCTAAGCAAATGGATATTTGAAATGTGATGCTAGACAACAAGAACAATGGCGACAATAAAAATGTGGCACTGCTTGTCGTTTTTGGGGCAGGCAGAATTTGATATTTTAGGCTTGAAAATGGATGACTTTCGGCAAACTGTGAAAATATTTGGAACTGTGTCATAGTAAATTAAAATGAGCATACATGATCTTTGCAGGATGTGAGCGGAAGGGGCCTGCAGGCTCCTGTGTTTGTAAGTGGGATGTAAATAGAACTGATGAATGAGTCTTCTGAAATATAACTGACCAGTTGGTAAGCAGAGGTGTAAGGAAACGGGGAGGCCAGAGATTGGGGACATTATGGTTGGAAAAAAGACAACTGCTTATATTCGGCAGCTTACAAGAGTGGTAAACATTGCTCAAAGCTTTCCTCAAAGGGCACGTGAAGTCATTTCGGGCAACTGAACAGATCCAGTTCTTAGGTAATGGTCTGATTCAGGGCGTTGTCTAACATGAGATCATCTCATGGTAACCAGAAATAAAATGTGAGAAAAAGTCTCAGGTTAAACAAGAAGTAAAACATACAAAGCAGATTCGAAACCTTTTTCAGAAAAGAACTCTGGGAATGACTCTAGACTCGTGAACCCATGAGGAAGTAGCCTACTAAATTTTTGAAGAATTTATATTTTTAATGAAACCACAAGCCTGTAAAGAAGAACTTCCAAAGATCTACAGGAACTTGAGCAGGGTACAATATCCAAAGTTCACTTTCTATGTAGCCAAGGAGGGAGGAAGAAAGAGAAAGATGAGAGGGCTGGAGTCAGGGGGAAAGGGAAAGACAAAAAGAGGAATAGAGGGAAGGAAGAAGGGAGGAAGGAAAGGACATGCTTCATTCAGAGCTTTGAGGGTCCTAGGAACAACAGACCCTGCATTTGCTTAAAATCACAGTTTAGCCATGAGAGGACTAAAATCGAGTAAGTGGATTCAGCTGTGAGTTAACAAAAATCCTCAGGGTGGTCCCATTCAGTGGTTCAGGGTCTTAACTACTACCTGCTACAATCTCAGACCAGTAGAAGTTTTGAATAGAGCCAATCTAGGGAGATCCACCCCATTAGACGTGTAATGAAAGAGAGTGGGGATGAAGTACAAAATACACAGGCAACCACTGCGAAAATGTAATGAAAAGAGAAAATGTGGGTCACGAGAAGGGATAGAGCGGTCCCTGAAAAGCATGCTGAGCATGAAGACTTGTTGGGGACTTGCTGACTATCTAACAGAGGACAAAGAGAAAAACAATCAGAAGTCATTGCACTCTTTTCTACATGCATCATTGGGAAATAAATGGTGATTCTTATAGCTTTCAGAAGGAAATCAATTCAGAGCAGGAAAAAAAATCCGACAACATAGATGACCTTTTAATTCTCACTTCTTCAGTAAGGATTACTGAAATAATAAGAGAATAAGCAAGACAAGACAGGAACATTTAGCACCTGGCCCCTACTAGTGTTTACGGTTGCCTTGGTACCAAGTCGTAGCCTCCCACTCTCTCAAGGTCACAATGAAGAAGAGGCAGGTGGGTCCATAAAGGATGTGTTGGGGTCACCCTGCCCAATGCATGAGCTTTAAGCACGTGTTTCTTCTAGATCTCAGCAGTGAGAAAGAGGAAAGCAGGGGTCTGCAGTGGGAAATAAGTCCACACATATCCTTTTTCCTAAGCAATGTCACACCCACCATTACCGGCATGCTCATCATTACTAATATTTGTGACAAAGGGTCAGAGGAAACAAGTGGCCAGAACACAGTGGAAGGATGCACGAAAGCAGGATTCCTGGCTCTCTCCCAGCACAGCAGCCCTGGTGGAACATTACACTAGGATACTCTAACAAGCCCAGGCTCCAGCGCAAGGGAGCCCGCCTGTTTCTGGCAGCTGGAGTAGACAGTCTGCCTGCAGTTAAACCTCAGGTGCCAAACCCAGGCTTACACAACAAAGGCACTGGGTAATTTACCACATGGATGTGAAACCTGACCTTCTGATCGCCCACCCTGATGGACGGTTAGTTAGCAGCTGCCTCACCTCTGCTGCTCTGTTAAAAAAGCAGCACTGGACTGCACTGCCTCTCCTTTCATCTCCACAGATCACTGGGCTCACAGGCACACCCGGCTCTGCCACAGTTGTGGTCAGCAAGCTGCCTCCTCAGGCAGTTGCGCATTTCTGTGAATGTCCAACAAAGGCAATGACAACAACAGCCAGGTAGTCATGATTTACAGGGGACGGGGGCTGCAGACCTTCTCGAATTTGGCAATGCACAGATGCCATGCAAAATGAAAGTAATGCTATGTGAAAAAACTCAGCCCCAAACAGCAAATGCTGCATGATTCCACGTACATCAAGTAGCTAAAGGAGTCAGATCCATACAGCTGAACTAGAATGGTGTGCACCAGGGGCTGGAGGGAAGGGAAAATGGAGTGATACTGTTTAACAAGTTTAGAATTTTTTTTTTTTTTTTTTTTTTTTGTGGGTACCATACCGGGGGGTCTACCTCAGGACCTCACGCGCCAGGAGGCGCCTGTGCCACTGAGCGATATCACCGGCCCCTTTTTCGTATGTGGGATCCGGGAGTCGAACTTGGGCCCTCGCGCTTGCCGGGCAGGCGCTTACGCCACTGAGCCATCTCACCGGTCCTAGAATTTCAATTTTGTAGGAAGAAAAAAGTTCTAGAGATGGGTGCAGGTGATTGGTTGCACCACACCACAAACGTACTTAGTTCCACTGAACCACACACTTAAAAATTGTTAAAATGGAAAATTTCATGGTATGTAGACGTTACATTTCTAAAGAGTTAAGGAACGAGAAAAAGGAGAGTTCTCCTTGCCCTTCAGCAATGACTTAAATTACCATTTTCATGTTATAGAAATATCTACAAGCATAAACTAATTATGAACGCCTTGATATCTAGCTATTATGCAATGATGAGACAAACCAATTTTGCCAATTAAACACAAGCAAAGGTACAGAAACAATGAAGTCTATACGATTGCTAATTTAACATGATATAAGTCACTGCTCTGTTAATTCTCCTCAGAATGTAATTGTGGAACTAGTTACCAGGAGTAAGTTTTCTGAATATGACAGAGATGTCCTCAGTCGGCCTTGACCTCTGTATTTACCAGCCACATAATGAAGCTCATCCAGAAACACAGTGCTGAGGTCACCTGGTGGTGTCCACTAGAATAAGAATATCGCTCATGTACCTCATCAGGTACAGGAGGAAAAATATCTTATTCTTCAAGCTATGTTAGGTACTCTGGGTGGGGGATATTAGGTCATCAGAGATGAGTAACTCCCAGGGATGACTAGAATTGGGTTGAAATACCACCACAGGCTGAACAAAGGAAAGGGGGGTTAGGCTTTCAGGTAAGGGATGCCAAGTTATGAGAAAGTGACCAGGCAGAATTTGGTAAATGAGGATTTTTATGTAGATTTAAATCAGGGGCTGTCTCTTGTCATAAGAGTCATTAGATATCCTCCTCTTGCTGCCAAGGGAGAGAGAGATACTTTTGACAAATGAGTATTTCCTTTATACAGGTAAATTTCCATTCCAAAAAAAAAGTCATATTCTATTTTCAGAGCTTTTCATGCTTCTACTGGTTTTCAATGACCTTTAACACAAAATCATCCATATGCTAAAAGATACACATGTGCTGGTACCCTTCACCAATCTGTCTTCTTTTTTCATTATCTGATCCAGTCAATAGGTACTGTCAGTGCCAAAGCAATTGTGAATGCAGACCAAGGTGCTGAGACTTCATGACAACTCTTGTGTTTAATATGCTATCTTAAAGATGGAGGACATGATTCGTCGTGTTTAGATTACTATCAAAAAGAAAACAAACAAACAAAAACAATAAGAAATAATACCGTAGATGACCCACAAAATGCTTTCTTTTCTTGTCTTTCTGCATTTGTTAGAATTTTTAATGCATTACTGACTAGAAGTAGTATAAGGGGACATCACGCAAGAAAGTGGGTTTCCTGTAGGCAACACATGGTTAGGTCTTTTTTTTTTTTTTTCCACTCTGGTAGTATCTGGGTTTTTTTGTTTGTTTGTTTTTTAGTTTTTTGAGACGGGGTTTCACTAGGCAGTTCAGGCTGTTCTTGAACTCACCATGTAGCCCAGGCTGGCCTCGAACTCTCAACAATCCTCCTACCTCAGCTTCCCAAGTGCTGGGATTACAGGCATGCACCACCATGCCCAGCCTAGTATCTGTATTTAATCGGTATATTTAGACCATCCATACTTAAAGTCACTATTCATGCATAATTATTTTGTATTTGTTTCCTTGCTTTTTTGTTGTTTTCAATGTTCTCATCATTTTCTATCTTCTTTGGTGTCAATTGGGCATTTTATATTGCTGCATTTTCTGTCCTCTTCACATACCAACTATACTTCTTTAAAATATTTTAGTGGTCCCCTGAGAGTTTGTAATACACACTACAACTAATAATATAAATACACTGGCAAATCCTACTATACCACATCATGGGTAGGGCAGGTACCTTCAAACAGATAATTCCCAGCTCTTTCCTTCTATCTTTTATAACATAGCTGGCATTCATGACACTTGTCCAGAAATTATAATGACCACGATTCTTGTTACTATTATGACATTGAACAGTTGCCTATTGTTCTAAAATGATTAAAAATTTTCTACCTTCACTTATTCCTTCTCTACTGACCTTCCTTTATTCACATAGCTCAATTATTTTAACTTTAATTTTAGCCTTTCCATGTACCTTATAATCTTTTAGGTATATATAACAGGTATGAGTTTACAAAACAAGTATGTTAAATTTTGAAATACACTCTAATAATCCATACGTTGTATAGGAAGACTGTCATTTGTCATATAGAGTTTTATTCCTAAGACTCAGTAAAACTGCACCATAATACAGTCAAGTTTAAAACAAACAAATGTGTGGGATGGGTCAGGTAAGTTATTCAGAGCTTCAGTCATGCCTCAGGTAAGCCTGAGAGGCTAGTGATCCAGGGTTCAGGAAAATTATCTTTAACTTTTCAGCTCCTGTATTAGTTTTCCATCACAGTAACAAACACCCGAGATAATAAAGTCACAAAGACAAAAAAATTATTTCAGCTTGCAGCTTTGGAGTTTCCAGTCCATGACTGGTTGGTTGGTCCCACAGCAGGAGCATGTGACAGAGCCAAACCCCTCAACTCATGGCTCGTGCAAAGGAAAGAAAGAACCAAGTCCCATGATGCCCCTTGAGGTTATATCCCCCGTGACCTAAAGTCCTCCTGCTAGGCTGAACTCCAAAGACTCCATCCCACCCCACCCCTGCAAGTCTCTAACACATGGACCTTCGGAGACACTTAAGATCCAAGCTATGGCAGGTCCTGGCTCTAACGTGGCACCATCTGATGGTGATTTTCTGCTCCACAATAAATAACAGCAGTGGAAATTCTGGATCCAATGGCTGGCTATGTTGGTAACATTGATTCCAGGACCAACACAATTGATTTGTGCCCAACTCATTAATCCATCACAGGTGGTTAGACCAGAGAGTATCACGTAGCTAGAGGCCTCTGCATAGTTTTCCCTTAGTTTTCTGCTCCTATTTGTCCCCCATAAAAACCTGTGTCTCAGGACACTTCTTTTATTTATCAAAATTTAATACATACTTACGTATTATAAAGTGTAATTAATGAATATATAATACCAAACAGTACATCATAAGAAAATGCTAACGTATTAGTCACTATTTTTCTAGGAATTAAAAAAAGTTATTCTTCAACTTATATATGTATGATATTGACATGATAAAAAAATTTCCAAAATACCTATCGTATTAACATTATTTGCAAAAGGTAAAAAGTAAATATTAATTCAAAGAAGAAATAAATAATGTATACTGTCCAAATATTAAAGGAGAATTTGATTATGTGCTTCCAAACAGATAATATACAAGTCACTGTGGTATCAAGTTATGATTGGAAAAATTTATGAGTAATGTAATCATTTTATATCAAATATATTTTAACTGAATTTGTAAGGACTTTACATGCCAAGTTAAAAAACCCATATCAGTGACAAATATGATATCAGATCAATATCAGCCATGAATATTAGTAATTAAAAACTAAACAAGATATTATCAAACAGAATCCAGCACCACATTAAGAAAATAGTATACCATGACCAAGTGGTTGTCATTCCAGAAATAAAAGCTCAGAGGAAAAACATTTCCACTGCTACTCAACCTTTTGCTCGAAGTGTTTGGTTGACTATGCAAAATAAAGAACCCAATTACAGAGAAAAAATGGGTAGAAAAGTAAACTGCTATTAATTTGTATGTAGAACCTAGAAAATATTAGAGAAACATACAACCTTACAGAATGATGCAACTAATTTAAACAATGAAATAATTTGGTGAAGTAGCTAGAAACAAAACTATCATACAGAAATCAACAGCCTACTATATCAGTAAAATAGCCATGAGAGTATACAATATTACAGCAAACTATACTTTCGGTAACATCAAAGATGATAAAATACTTAGAACTAAGTGTAAAATGAAGTGTGCAAAGCTAGCTTCAGTGCCAGGCCCTGAGTTCCGTTCTCAGCACAAAAACAAAAACAAAAACCCCCTGCAAAATCTGTAATAGATCGACTTAAAAACCATACTAAAAGAAAGAAGTTTTTTTTTTTTTTTTTTTTTTTTTTTTTTGGGTACCGGGGGGACGACCTCAGGACCTCGCGCGCCAACAGGCACCCGTGCCGCTGAGCGATATCACCGGCCCCTTTTTCGTATGTGGGTTCCGGGAGTCGAACTCGGGCCTTCGCGCTTGCAAGGCAGGCGCTTACGCCGCTGAGCCATCTCACCGGCCCAAGAAAGAAGTTTTAAAAGTAAAAAAGCATCCGTTATTCTGAAATAAGATCACAAAGCTGTCGATTCTAACTCATTTATGATCTCAGTGTTATCAAAAACAACAACAAAAAAACAAAAACTTCACCAAACCACTTAGTTTGGTAAGTTGACGCTGGGGTTTGTATGGAGTAATAACACAATGGAATAGCAATAAAAACCCTTGGAGGGTAGACTCACCAACGCAGCTAGTTGGTCTGGTTCTGGGCGATAAACTCCCATACCCTGAAATTTCCCAAGAGATAGAAGTGTCTTTGTTTTCATGGTGGATCCCTGGGGCCATATGTTATCAGGCTGATCTCCAACAAAAAGTAAGAAGAAACTGACTTCGCCACACCAGTTCATCAATAAGCTCCCAGAATGTTGTTTCACACTGACAAGAAATTAAAATTGCATGGGGATGTGGACCCAGGTCATTGAAGATAAGCTGCAGCCATATCTTCAGGTCTGCCTACCTTGGTTCCTACTCCATCCAGGAAACAGTGGGTTGCATCTCAATGCTAAGATGCAGGGATAAACCAGACCATGCGACTACCAGAGGCTTAATTCTTTCTGCCTTTTTTCATAAGGTTGGAAGAGAATCTCCTCAGATAAATCAAACCAGTGTGGCAATTAGGCATGACAAGATCACTTCCACATAATGTTTTTGTCTAATGACTTCTCAAAGGGGGCAATGTCCCTGCGTTTAATTAGCCCCCCACCCCCACAGCCACCCCACATTGATCTACAATGTCCTGTGAGAATCATTTATCCTTTGTTTCAAATGGTGAACATAAAGAGCAGGCCTCAGTCTAAACTTTTATTTAAAGTATAATATACTCAGAAGAATAGTAACCTTGGTAAGTAACCACAACCAGGGTAGTGAACTGTTTTATTTTGTGAGTGGGTGAAGTTAATACAGTGTGTGTGTGTGTGTGTACATAAATTCCAAACCAGTTTAGGCCATTTCTTTGACTGAGTGACCCATGTGAGACAATGCCTCTACTTCTAGCGGAAAAAAAAAAAAAATTAATTTACTTTCATGACTCTTTTCCATATTGTTGAATTCTCTTCAACTTTTGTAAGCCAATTCACAATCCCCAAATACATACAGAATATTCCCCAAAAAGGAAATGTATTAGGAACATTAAAACTTCTGCATTAGCTTACATTTTTTTTTTTTTTTTTTTTTAATGTGGGTACCGGGGGTGAACTCAGGACCTCGCGCTTGCCAGCAGGCACTTATGCAGCTGAGCGATATCACCGGCCCTTTTTTCCTTTATGTGGGTTCCGGAAGTCGAACTCAGGACCTCGCGCTTGCCAGGCAGGCGCTTATGCCGCTAAGGTATCTCACCGGCCCTGGCTTACTTTTAATGTACTTCACAAATGCAAAAGAACTGGAATCCAATTTGCTTGCAACCCAATAGAATAAAGAGAGAATTCAAGTTGCAGTGCATTTGGGTGTTTAAAGGGCAGCTAATTGGAACTCCAACTGATAGCATATTTCTACTAATTCTCCACATTCAGTACTAGGCATAAGTACATTATACATTGAGAATTCTACGAACCAAGGGCCGGTGATATCGCTCAGCGGAATAGGTGCCTGCTGGCGCGTGAGGTCCTGAGGTCGACTGCCGGTACCCACAAAAAAAAAAAAAAAAAACAATTCTACGAACCAATTATGTATAACATATGGAGAAAGTGCAATTATCTTGGAATAAAAAGCATCACTTTGCTGGGGATAACATTTGAACATAATCTGCTAAATACTACGTATGCTTTCGGTGTACATTTAGATTATATAAGGGCTTCTCAACATTGTCACTGTTGCTATTTTACGCAGAGTCAGTCTTTGTTGTGTCTGTCCTGTGCCTTGAAGGGTGTCGAACAACAATCCCTGACTCCACGGAGAAGCTCTAGGACCAGCACCTCAGTTTCGACAGTCGTAAATGTTTCCGGGTATTGCCAAAGAGCTCTTGGGGTGCCAAAATCAGCCTGAGAACTACTGGTGAGCATAGTTACGAGACTGTAACTCTATCCCAGGGAATAGGTCGAAGAAGGAGAAATAGGAGCACTTCCCTGAGAAAGCGTGTTAGACAATGAAGGGTAATGGATGGGTATGCACTGGGGATGGGCATGAATGAGAAGGAAGAAAGAATCAAGCAAGAATGCTCTTCCTGTCGTGGCTTAAAGGAAGATGGTGACCTTGGATAACCCTGGAGGAAAAAAACAAGGTCCAGATGGGGGCTGCTGAGGGCACAGGGGTCAACTTTGTCTGGAACAAAAACACCCAGAGTATTTCCAACATTTAAAAAATTAGTATTTGATCTCAAATTTCATATTCTAATTAAAAAAATCCCTGCAAAGCTAAACAGGTTTTATAAGTGAAATACTTTGGACTTTTGAACATATAAATCTTAAGTTTACCATCATTTCATTTTTATAAACTTCATAAAACACTTTTATACCTTTCTTAAGTCTTAAATCTACTGTCCAGTTCTATATTTTACATTGTAATCACAGAGCCCACATGCTAAATTTTCATTATATACCATTCTCTTAATCATCTCCCTGATTAACAAATGAACAAAAAATAAATTTAGGCACTATGGGTTGTTATAAATTCTCCTGAACAAACTTGCTGTTCAGCTTTTATTAGAGACATCTGATCTAAAAGGCATTGTGTTTACTGAAGCAATTGATTTCTCTTTCTAAGCAAGTTAGGGAATTTTCTTATACACAGGGGTTTTATGTAGAGCCTGGATTTCAGAACACAAAGCTATTATTTTCCCACAGCCCTGTTTAATCTTTTAGTAATTAGGGACTGAGTACATGTACTCCCCATCTTGGGGCCACACAGTGTACAGGCCACTTTATTCAAATCACTGCTCGCCAGACCTCTAATTCTGACTGGAATCTGCAGCAACCTTTCTGGGTGTTTCAGAGGGATAATTCAGCTTATGAATTTAATGTTTAATTCCATTTTCACGGATTCTTTGTGTCAGATGGACAACCACTCTTAATCTCTCCTCAGTGACCGGATGCCATGACTTCCTCAAGGCTGTGTTTTGATTGACTGTAAAACCTAAACATCGGTCTGAAGGTAAGACTATCATGAAGTTTAGTTTCCCTTGGGTTAAGTATGAAGCACCCGAGTAATTTCAAAATTCCATTCATTGGAAGTTACTCTCAATAAATTGCTGAAATATATCTTTTGGCCCATACATACATGGATTATGTAAATATACACCTATTTGTTCCATAAGCATGTGGCTGTTTTATTTTATTGATTGATGTATACAGATATACATGGATTATTTAACATGCCCAGCTGGTACCATAAATAGAAGAGTTATTTTAGTGTGTCCTTTACACTATATTTCAGGGAAAAGGAAAGCTCCTATTTTTCAATAAATACATGTTTCCCGATACGTTATTTTGTGCAAAAACCTGGCCATACACCAGTGCCTTTATAAATATTTTACATGATTTTCAAGTTTTTGTCTTGCATGGCTACAATAGAGTTGTCTCTCCAACTGAGATCAGGATGAGAAAATAAATTCAGTAGAGGGGCCGGTGAGATGGCTCAGCGGTTTAAGCGCCTGCCTTGCAAGCGCGAGGGCCCGAGTTCGACTCCCGGAACCCACATACAAAAAAGGGGCCGGTGATATCGCTCAGTGGCACGGGCACCTGCTGGCGCGCGAGGTCCTGAGGTCGACCCCCCGGTACCCACAAAAAAAAAAAAATAAATAAATAAATAAATAAATTCAGTAGATGGAGGATGAAGAAGATGATGGATGCTGTCTGGGACATGGTGAGTTGAGTCAAGATTGCATAAAGTCTAAATTAATGTTTTACATCCTGAAAATATCTATCCCTTTCTGCCAGGTGAAGATAACAGAATCAAGTCATGGCACATGGCTATCCTACCCAATGTTCTAAAGAACGGAAAACTGCTCTCCTCCCAAATTGGTCTTTTTTTGTGTGTGTGTGGGTACCGGGGGTCGACCTCAGGACCTCGCACGCCAGCAGGCGCCCGTGCCACTGAGCGATATCTCCGGCCCTTTTTTCGTATGTGGGTTCCGGGAGTCGAACTCGGGCCCTCGCGCTTGCCAGGCAGGCGCTTACGCCGCTGAGCCATCTCACCAGCCCTCTCCTCCCAAATTGAACAAAGCTATACTACAAACTTTCAAAGAGTACTAGGCAAGGAAATCAAAGGAAACTAGCTTAACTGAAAGAGAACAGGATCACCTGTTCAGTACTTCCTCAATCCCATCTCTCAGTGGCACACTTGAGAGGTGACAGCCCCTTGAGAACTCTGGATGACACACCCGCTTTTGTACCAAGGCTGCATTATGAAGAGGGGATGGGTGAATGAGGACAGCAAGACCTTCCACCCCACAGGTCTGGACAGACGCTGGGACTATACAGGACCAACAGCAGCCTGGGACAATGAACTGATCCCCAAGGAGGGCACCCGGCGTAGTACCCTAAGAGCCCAACAGTTACAGCTAACCTGGTTCCATCACACCATCTTTGCAGCCTCCAATAAGATGGGCGAGTCAGAGTCCTCTGCCCCCAACTCGGAGGTGGAAATAAACAAACGGAAAGAAAAATCTCAGACTTTATATGTGAGCAGATATAATGCAAAGTAAAATCAAACGCAGGTTAAGAGGAAAAGATACAATGAGACAGCTAAGCAAAAATACTATATTAATGCTTAAAAGAAAATGGAGGAGAGTAGAGGGAGGCACAGACAGAGAAAAAGAACAAGACAGAGGGACAGAGAGACACACAGACAGAGACAGAGAAACAGACAGACAAAGAGATGGAGACAAGGTGTTATGTGCTGGATCCCATGACGGGCATTATTGCAATTTCCTTGGATCACTAAGGGTGACTCTGTGGTCAACTACAGAACCACACAATAACTATTTCTACTACAGGGAGGAAAAAGTAATTTTCCTGCTGCCCTCCTACTTCTTAACAGGGATCTTGTAACAGATGACAGATTGACAAGAGAAAATCAAGCCAGTCTAAAAACATGTATACTGCATGTATCCATAGGGAATGCCCAGGAGGAAGAGAGTGCATCTCAAAAAGGTGCCTTAGAGCTCGGGCTTAGATCGCATTTCAACAAAGGACATTACTGTACAATGTTAGGAAGGGAGAAGAAAAGGAAGAGTCTCCAGAGGCCTCAAATTATGGGAACGCAAGTAAGTGGGAAACTGACTGGATAAAATCAAGTTAGTAAATTTTGTTGTGTGGAATATTCTGGTGCTGGCCTTAAATTGATAAGGGTCTTAACCAATCTTTGAGCTGTCTGGTATAGAAGGAGAGAGGATATTGTTGTAAATTTGTGGCCTGCTTGTAGGCAAATAGGGGACGGATAAGAGGTGGTTTGTTTGTTTATGTTTGTTTTTGTTTTTTCAGTTCTCCTATTTGTCATTTCCACAAGAGGTACTTTCTGAACAAGATTTTTAAAAAGCTATGTCAGGCCAGGTGGAGTGGCGCAAGCCTATAATCCCAGGCTCGGGAGGCTGAGGCAGTAGGGTCACCATGAATTCCAGGCCAGCCTGAGCTCCATAAGGGAGTTCAAGGCCAGCCTGCACTACATAGCAAGACCCTGTCTCAAAACAAAACAAAATAAAACAAAAGCTATGTCAGCTGGGCATCTGGGCATAGTAGCATGCTCCTATAATCCCAACACTCAGGAGGCTGAGGCAGGAGGATAGCTGTGAGTTCAAGACCACCTTAGGTTACCTAGTGAGCTCAAGGCCAGTCTGAACTACATAGCGAGACCTGTTTCAAAAAACCAAAGAAATAAATAGCTATTTCAAACTGCAAATATCATAACATACACATAATATCTCTACTACTTCTCAATTATATTCAGCTCAAAATAATCTTTATACCAAAATGGCATGTTTTGGGGTGCTGTATTCTGTTACTCTTCACTAACTTAATACTGTATATAATATACAACAATTATGCATATATATATACACATATCATACAACGCATGCTACAATAATGCATAGCATGTAAAACTAACTAGTATACAGTAATTAATCAGTAATATGTGTTGAATTACAAGACTTTCATAGTTATATTTTTAGGTTTTTTATAAAACTCCAGTTAACTTGAAAAAGCATAAGTGAATGGGTGATTGATTTAATAGATTCTCCCTTCTTGCTTTACAGATAACAAACGTAGGTACGTATAAGACATATATATGTATATGTAGGTACTTACACAGACGTAAAATGTATGAGAAATTGATATAGATTTTTCACTTGAAATTTTAAAGTACAAGTTCAAAAAGAAGATATTTTGGTTAAATTTTTTCTGATAAGATTCATGTATGAGGGCCGGTGAGATGGCTCAGCGGTGTAAACGCCTGCCTTGCAAGCGCGAGGGCCCGAGTTCGACTCCTGGATCCCACATACAAAAAAAGGGCCAGTGATATCGCTCAGTGGCATGGGCGCCTGTTGGCGCGCGAGGTCCTGAGGTCGACACCCCAGTACACACACACACACAAAAAAAAAGATTCATGTATGAATTCTAATGTCGTCATTCATTCATTCAAATACAGCAATGATGAGCAGGACAAAACACCCCTTGCATAAGACTTAGGAGTCTTGTGATGTTATGGTTTATACCTAGATGTCCCCCCAAAGCCTCATGTGCTCACAGGTGGGGCTTTTGGATCATGGGTGTGTGATACTGGATTAAGGGTGTGATAATTGGATTAGCCCACTGATTGGTTTTAGCACAGTTCAGGTTGTGGGTGGCACCAACCAATAGGCTTATAGCTTGGGTAGAATAAGAAAGGGTAAGGAAAGCTCACTGCTGGCTGCTTCCTGCCTGCCCTGCCATGGACAGTTTCTCTACACCACACCCTTCTGCCATGTCACCTTGCCTTGTACCGCCCGACTATGCACTGAAAACTCTACAAACTGTGAGCAGAAATAAACCTGTCCTCCGTTAACTTGTGGGTATCCAGTGTTTTGTCCCAGCAATGAGAAAATGACTAAGGCATGTGGGGGTAAAAACTGCAATCAGGTAGAGACAAATGCTTTGAAGAAGAAAAAAATAAAGCAAGGCAAAGTGAGGCAGCTTGTGTTACTGATGTACATCACACAAGGAGGTAAGAGGTGTAGACAGCACAAAGGGATGCCGGATAGACTGAATCAAAATTGTTGACATGCCTTCTTCATAGGTGCTTTCGAAAATGAAATCTTACAGGGAGGTAAGATTGTTCCTTGCCAAAATGGTCATCCAGGAAATGCTCATCCCCCATCGTCTTTAATTATTTTTTGCTTCTTTTAGTGGCATTCTTCTCCACCCTTTCTTTTCCAAACCAGATAAGACAAGCAGAGCCTGTACCTTGGAGAGGGCAGGAGATGTGCACACTCTGGAATAACACCACATCTCATAGGCAAACGCGGTGTATTCTTGAGTTACATCATGTCATTTAATTCTTAGAACTATCTTTGGGGGAATAGTTTGAACTATGAGTTCAATAGATAGTTAGAATTATCTTTGGGAAGTCTCACTCTCCAATGTGTCACTACTATAGATTGGATCTGGAAAGTCCACCAAACATCCATGTATCAAAGCCTTACCCCAGCTGGACAGTCTTGGGAGGCAGGGGAAGCTTTAGGAGGTCTGACCCAGGGGAAGGAAGTTAGGTCACCGTGGGCTTGCCCTTCAAGGGCATACTGAGACTTCCTTATCTCTCTCTTTCACTTCCTGAGCCAGGGGTGAATGGTTCTTCTCTACCAAGTGCTACCGCCATGATGCTCTGCTTTGACACAGGTCCTAGGCCAAAAGGCCAGAGCCTCCAGAATTGTGAGCCCTGATAAATTTCTCTTCATAAATGGGTTTTCTCAGGTATTTTTGTTGGGGAAAAAAATCTGACTACCAAAGTGACTCCCCCAAAGGTTGAGAATTTTGATATCTCTAATTGTGACAGCATCAGCCCAAACAAACTAAAATAATGAGCAACACAGTAATAGTGACATTGTCCTTCTGGGAAGGCTGAGGGGCTGAAAGAGGTCTACGAAGGGAGAACCATTATGACACACACTCCACAGAGGACCAGACAGATGGAGGAATTTCCCACAGTGTCCAAGTTCACAGCACCAATAATTGGCAAATCCAAACTCTGCACCTAGATCTGACTCCAGGTCCACAACTGCTATGGTAGTACTCAACACGACACTCCGTGGGACACACTCAGAATGGCTGAATTTCAGATGCCACGAAATAAGTAGTAAAAACTTTTGGAATAGTTAACTTAAAATACATGGGAATTACAGGCTACATATACAGGTATGGATGATCTCACAAAGAAGTAGAATGTATCAGTAAAATTACAGAGCCGAGTTGTGTCTTCTCAAAATTGGCATTTTATTGTTACTTTGAAGCACTTTTAAAGTTCAACACCTAGAAGTCTAATTTATCGATAGTAATAGTTCTTGCTCTGGGTGGGGTGCATAATCTCCACTAGAGAAATATATAAAAATAAAGTCATTCCATGTGGGTTCCGAGAATCACTTAAAATGCAGATGAAATAATTTCAACCTAATTCACCCACATTTAATTTCAGGGGGCACCCAGTTAAACAGAAATTAAAGGCAGAACCTATTTTTCAATGCTGTGCTAGAAAGAGCCATGCAGAAATGATAATGTCAGAATTGATATTTTATCTTTCTCAGGGACATTGTATACACGCACACATAGACAAAGCACCTCACCCCCAGATGAATTCTGTTCGCTAGTAAAAAATAATGTTATGTAATTGTGGGATAAAGATTCTTTAAAACTTAGTTTACAAATACTTACCTATATGAAACTGTAATAAATTAAGGTGAATTTTATTTTTGTGATTGTATTGAACACAGAGCCTTGCCTATGCAAAGCGTGAGTTCTACCACTGAACTACATTTCCATCACCACTCAGGTGAATTCTGCTTTTGCAGAATACACTTTTTCCCAAATGTAAATGACCTTTTTCTTCCCCAACATCACCTGGTACTGTTCTCCAGTAGCTGAGCAGTTGCTAAGTTGCGCTAATCAATCAACTACTTCGTTTTTATTGAGCAAATAACTCGATAGATGTAAAAATCTGAAACTTTTCTAGGGTTACCAGATTATGCAAATCAAAACACAAGATGTCACAATAATTAACTTAAAATTCTGGTAAAGAAAAGGGTCATTTTTAGTACACATATGTGTCCCAGGCTTAAATAAGAAAACTGTTTATCTGAAATTCAAATTTAAGCATCCAGAAAAATTCATCATTACATATTCTTGGATATGTATGATGGCTCTGCAGCATAGTCATTATTAACATTTTCCCCAAGTCTTTTTTTTTTTTTTTTCCACAGTGAATAACACATCATTTTTTCCCTTAAGTAACGAAAAGCTGGGAACCTTGCCAGGAGTTATCTTAACAGATGCTATTTTATCATTTCAATTAATTCCATCATTTTTCAAATCATGGTTATTATATTTCAGAGGCAGAATTCGTGCTGAGCATGGCGGGCAACTGTGACAAAAATAGACGGCAGCAACTCATTAGCCTGAGAACTCCTCCACTCCCAGGGTCGCAGTGTGCCGTAGCCAGCCTCACACGTGGCTTGCTTTTTGGAATCCACAGTTTCCCACTTTGTGCTTCATTTCAACCCATCTTTTCACTCAGGCTCCATGTCAAATTACCTGAGGGAACTGTTAAACTCTTGGTCTCCTCTAGGGCACATTAACTCACTACAAATATTCTGGAGTTTGGGGGAGAAAAAGAACCACTGTTACTATCCCATTAGTTGCTCATTCTTGAATTAAACCATAATACATTTCCAAAGAGCTCCAATAATGTAAAAGGGCATAGTTATTTTTAAACCTGATGAAAACAATGATGGTTAATATTTATCAATCTTTCATTAAATCAATTGAGACCTGAATTCATCCAGTCAGGATTTATCATAATGTCTCTAATTTCATTAATTTAATTCTTTGACATACTAGAAAATTCACAGAAGGAAAATCTTGGCTGTTCATAGTTTAGTACTTTTGAGCCCAAATGCATTATTTTTCTCAGCAACAGGGGATTCATGAAATATGCAAATTAATCCTAAATTGGCCTACGACCTAAGAATAATGTGATTTACCTTTACTCTTGCGTTCTTCACAGGGAGGTTGGTAAACAATTAAGAATGCACACATTGAAAGCCATTCACCCATACACTCAGGAGTAGAGAGGAAGGAATGCCTGTTCTCACACAAAACCTCCAGGTGTTTAGAATAGGAGGTGACTGCCTCTTTCCATACTGAACTTCGTTTATGACAAAGGGAAGTTGTGGCTTTACTACAATCGGAAGGCCAGTGTAGGAAAAGTCACCTTGGGTAGAAGCTTTATTTTCTATCCTTTCCACATCAGAGGTCTCAACTGTGGGGACACACTAAGCAACAAAGGACCCTTGTATGTGGTGGCACTAAAACTCTTTAAGGGGAGAAAAAAAAAAAAAAAATGGAAGTCCAAGTGACAAAGTTTGAATGGCCAAGAGACACCGGAACTGTTGGAACCATTTAGTCAGAATGCTGACTGGATATTCTTTTGCTTTGTTTCTTTGGAACATTACTAGGATGCTTCCTTTAGTTCACCTTTAAAATGGGACACAAACACTTATTTGAGAAAATTCTCATCTGTGAAGTCCACCCTAAGTGTGAGTTATGTTAGAGACATATGACCTGGGAAATAAAGAATCCTCTTTCCTTTCTACATGATGATGTTTTCAAAATGAGGCTGTGACTGTTAATTGTGATAGTCAATTTGATTTGAGTAAGGACCACCCAGCAGATTAGTAAAGCACAGTTCTGGGTGTGTCTATGAGTGACTGACACGTAGGCCCTGTTTTACTTACTTTTCTTGTTGCTGGGACAAAACACCTGACACCCACAAGTTAAAGGAGGAAAGGTTTATTACAGCTCATAGTTTGTAGAGGTTCCAGTCCATAGTCAGCTGGCTCCAAGGCAGGGCAGCATAGCAGAGGTGCCTGGCAGAGGAGAAACAGTCCATAGCAGGGTAGGCAGGGGGTAGACAGGGGGAGGCAGGAGGTGGAAAGCAGCAAAGCTGCAAGCCTCTCTTTCCCTTTTATTTCATTCAAGCTACCGACCTATTGGTTGGTGTCACTCACACCCAGGATGGGTCCTCTCATTATCAACACATAGGTACACTCCCACTATTCACACACAGAACTATACTAAAATAATCAGTGGAATAATTCAGTTATCACACCCTTAATCCATATTCACACACTCCACTTTATATACCCTAGATCCGGCCACCTCCAAAAAGCCCAACCTATAAATGCATGAGACTTTGTGGGGAAATCTAGATACAAGCCCAAATAACCAGCGAACAGAGCGGGGAAGACCCACTCTGGATGTGAGTGGTACCAACTGATAAACTTGTACCTTGGATAGAGTAAATAGGGAAAAAAGAAAGAAGCATTCCCATTTTTGGAAGAGTTCCTCTTCTCCATTGTTCATGGACATGGATCTCCAGTTTTTTCAGCCTTCCAACACACAGTGGCACTCGTGACTCTACCTTCCAGGTAAACATATAATTCCACCTCCTAACAGCACATTCAGCTATGAACTCATCGATGGCTGAAAACACTGATGAGCACAGCACACCCGTGATCCAATCAACTTCCAAACACGTGAGACTTTTGGGGACATTTTAGATCCAAACCACAACAGGCACACAGAGGTACAGGGTTCAGACTGTGAAGGCAAAGAGATGAAGCTCCTAGGAACAGGGTGTCAAAGAAAAAGAACCTACCAGGATCTTTGAGTTAGAAACTATTCTATGTGAGTGGGCACAGGGGGAGGTTATAAGAACAATTAAAAAACCCTAACAAAAGTAATGAAGAGGCTATTGGCATCCCTGTGCTCAAAGGGCCAAGCAGACTGCTGAGATCCTGGTTTTGCAGAAGTGGGGAAGTTTCCATCCCAGAGAAATAGCAAGAAGCACGTCATGCTCATAAACAAACAAGTTTGGTAGTGTTTTGATGGCAGCTTTTCCATCCTGGAATTTAAAAGATTTTTCTCTCCTCTCCCTCTATTTTATATTTTTTTCTTTTCTGAATATAAATTCCAAGAGGTTAGAGCTAATACTAAAAGATGATTATTTTGCATTAGTGTCAATTTGGAGGTATTAAATATTCATCTATAAATTTGATCTTCTGTGTAGTATAAAATAAAATAGGTCTGGTATGGCAGTGTTGTAAACTAAAATAAACAAGGCTTTTGGGCCCAAATGTACTGTTTCCTGACTAAATTTTACATGTAATATAAATTTTTGTATTTATTTTATATGTAATATAAATTTTTGTATGCATTTTATATGTAATATAAAATTTTGTATGTATTTTATATGTAAAATAAAAGATGAGTTTAGCATTTATAAAACTATAGGAAAATACACTGTCAGTCTTAACTATATATGTATACACACATATAATTACATTGGTATATATAATGGTATATATTTATAACTATTCTTTATACATATGTGTTATATGTTGTTATATATTGATATATTTAGAACATGTTATATATTTACAAACATAATATATACACACTTTATATGCACACATTTGATTTATGACCTATTATCTACCTTTCATCTCTATATCTACTGCAGTTACAGCTATAAATTCAATGGTTCCATCCTTTCCAAGACTTCATTTTCTTTTTTTTTTTTTTTTTTTGTGGGTACCGGGGGGTCGACGTCAGGACCTCACGTGCCAACAGGCGCCCGGGCCGCTGAGCGATATCACTGGGATATCCCTTTTTGGTATGTGGAATCCGGGAGTTGAACTCGGGCCCTCGTGCTTGCAAGGCAGGCGCTTACGCCGCTGAGCCATCTCACCGGCCCCCAAGACTTCATTTTCTAAAAAAATTACTTTAATAGTCTGAAGTTGGCTTATATTTATTTCATTTTGAGCATTTGGTTCTCAGACATATAAGCTGGGATCCTGAAACCATTTATAGTTTTGGCAAATGAGTTTATGGGGTTTATAGATATAAATACACCAAGGCTGTATCAGACTCCCACATTCATCATTCTAGGATGAAATCATGCCAGTGGTTTACAGCAGGTTTCCTGTTTGAGAAAGGCTGCCTGAGAGCGCGACGGAAAGGGGACTGCTATGTAGGGAACAGCCCTGAGCCTGCTGCGCAGCATACTGGGTCCCATAACTTCCGCTCAAACTGTTTGTTCTAGGCTGTCTTTTGCAATCACCAGAAAACCTGGATCCAGCTTATACTGAAGCGACCTTTTCAAAATCACAACATAGAGGTGTAGCACCGCTGAACACTCCTCTTCGACTCCAATGTACCAAATCCTAATCATAAGGATGCTTCATCTCCACACATATTTGCATTTTAGCAATGGCTCCGGCTACCTGAACACAAGACATCTTATTCCGGGCAGTCCCTGCAAAATAAGAGGTCTCGCTGTCCACCCCCAAAGGCATCCTTCTTTGTCCTGCTTTGCAATGCCTGGACCTGGACCCTTTAGCTGCTACAGTGTAATCCGGCTCCTTGAGTCTCCACTTTGGAAGGCTCCATTGTCACATAAAAATGTTCATTTTCGGTGTTGTGCTTTTCTCTCGTTTGTGTATCTTTCGTCATAGAAGCGTAGGTCCTATCCCCTGTGATGGGTGAGGTGGAGCCATTTTACCTTTCCACCCCACGCAGGCACCATGTCAACCTCCACCAGGAGATGCTGCAGGTGGGCCAACACAGGAAGAAGGGGCCTCCCTTCCCGCTTCTGGGGAGCCCGTCCTCTCTCACTCCTATGACAGGGTTTCGGGAGGGGTGCATAGTGTCCCCTGTGTCCCGCACCCTCCAGCAGCTCTGGAGTGTCACTCTCAACCCACAGATCTCTTGTGCCAACCCCAACCCATAAAGCATGGAGCAGCTCTCCTCTGGGACAACAGAGCGCACATCGCCACCACCCAACGGCCTGCAACCCCAGCCTCTCCAGTGAGGTCCAGTGGAGAAGCCTCCTTACTTTACTTCTGCCTTCGGGATTCTGCTTCGACCCAACAGTACTCTTCGGAGTCCTCTTCTATTTCTTCTCAGTAGTAATCTCGATTTATAGTTAATAATGCTTTATGTTCAATTTCCTATCTTCAAATGACTGATGGTTGCTGTGCCGTGTCTCCTGCCTGGAGTTTGGTAGATAACATTCCCCAAGCCCCGTTCATTGCACTCCAAGAATCCTCCTTGCAAAAGTGTATATTGGAATCCATCAGCGATCTGACATGGACTGTACCAAAGTCTGGCAAACTTACTGACTTAACGTAAATTTATTTTGTCACAATTCTAGAGGTCAGAGTCTGAAGTGGGTATTGCTGGACTGAAACTGGGGTATAGCGGGACTGCTCCTTTCTGGAGACTGCAAAAGAGACGTTGTGTCCTTGTCTTCGCTGGCTTCATGCCCACACCCCAGGCCCATGACCCCTTCCCTCCACCTTCAAAGCCAACAGTGCTTGTCAAGTTTGTCTCATACCGCACCATGTAGACTTCCTTTTCTCCCTCCCTGTTCCACATCTATGGATACCCCTGGTTGCACTGGTTCCATCTGAATAATCTAGAGTTATCTCCTTACTTTGTGGTCAGTTTGACTGATAACTTTAATTCCACAGGGGATCTTCATTCCACTTGTCCGTGTAATGTAACACATTCAGATTCCACAAATTATGATGTGGACATCTTTGGGGAGAAGGGCACTGTGTTGCTTATCACAGTATCTGAAACAATGTTCCTATGACCGCTGGATATGCAATTTTCAACTCCACTACATAGCGTGAAGAGAGCTGTGATTTCCTGGGAGAATGAGGAGCAAAGGGACAGTGTTTTGGGATGAATGTTGAGGGTGGAAGAGGAAGAGAAATCTGTGAAGGAAGTGAGGAAGGAAGGAAAAAGAAACCAAGAGGAAGTTTTGTAAGTATGATTGGGTATAGGGCCAAAGCTGGGAATCCTTGTTATAAGCTGGGAGAAAATCAGCTCCTGAAAATTCCTTAACAAGCTGGAAATAATGTTCAAGCACCCCTCTGAGGTAATGGCTTTTAAATCTGAGCCACACCAAAGACGCATACAATATTACTATCTGTTTTCTGTATGTATGTTGTACAAAGGATGCTATCCTCCCATATTAAACGCATATCTATCACCTCACATTGTGTTTGAATCCCATCTAAAATTCTGCACCATAAATGGAGCATCTGACTGAGAAGAGCTATTAAAAGTAAGAACTTTCCGAGGGTTTGTTATGGCTAGATGCACTCAATTTAAAACAAAAAAAAAATAGCTTTTTTAGTTTCATTTAGATTAATGCAGTTCATTCTTGTAAAATATCTGACTTTAGAAATCAATAATCAATCCTGCTCAATTCTCACAAAAGTTTTTGTCTTGTCAAAAAAAAGTTAGATGTACCTTGGATTACCCACTCTTTTGGGGTGGAGGGAAGATCACTTTTGTTTTGCTCTGCTAGCATTTTGTTTTATGTCCCCTTCATTAAGTCACTAAAACATCTAGGTAATTTGATAATGCTCCTTTAACACGCAGTCCATATGTAAGGATATCCAAAACAAAAAACAACAAAGCAGGATCGATGCAGTGCCCACGGATGCCAAAGAGGAAAAAGACAATGGGATTAAATATGGTACCAAGAGATGTAGCAAAAGCCTGGCATAGTGGCACATGCTCAGCACTCAGGAGGGTGAGGCAGGAAGACCTGGACTGCAAGATCAGTCTGGGGTACATAGGAGGTTCAAGGCCAACCTGGATTACAGAGCAAGACTCTGTCTCAAAAAACAAAAATAATACAAAACAAGAGATGTGGCAATGGAAACTTTTACTGTGTTACAAACATCCTAAAGTAGCATCAAGTTTGTTTTGAGCCATTTTTTCAGAAAGGGTGATTTATGTATATGTGTACACACACATATGTATACACACATATATTCATAGAGACAGAAACATACACAGAGCTAAGCAAAAGAGATCCAGATAAAGAGATGGAGGAAAAGAAATAGAGAAAGACAGACAGATGTAGTCAAGGAGATAAAGCCATGTGTAGTGACACACGTCTGTAATCCCAGACTGAGGCAGATGGATTGCAAGTTCAAGTCCAGCCTGGGCAACTCAGTGACTTAACTTTCTCAAACTAAAAGAAAAAAAAAGAAAGAAGGACGGAAGGAAGGAAGGAGGGAAAGAAAGAGAGAGAGAGAGAGAGGGGGAGAGAGAGGGAAGGAGGGAGGGAGGAAGGAAGGGAGGGAGGGAGGAAGCAAGAAAGGAAGGGAGGAAAGAAAGGGAGGGAGGGAGGGAGAGAAAGAAAGGCAGGGCTGGGGATAGCTCAGTGTGAAGGGCACCGGTTTAATCTAGAGTGGGGTAGGACTTAAGAAGATGCTTATTGGGCCGGTGAGATGGCTCAGCGGCGTAAGCGCCTGCTTTGCAAGCACGAGGGCCCGAGTTCGACTCCCGGAACCCACATACGAAAAAGGGGCCGGTGATATCGCTCAGCGGCACGGGTGCCTGTTGGCGCGCGAGGTCCTGAGGTCGACACCCCAGTACCCACAAAAAAAAAAAAAAAAAAAAAAAAGAAGATGCTTATTGTAGGCATGACTGTGAAATGGCCTCCATGGTGTTACTTGTATGAGGTATGATCAAAATACACAGTGTCTGCTTAATAAAGAAAATCATTATGGTAAAAGACACATTGCTGTTAATCCTCTCCAAACCCTCCCCCTCACTCTGAACACACTTTATCCCACCATTCTTGCCACTCGCAGCAGTTCCGGAAGTCCTGTCTCGTGAGTGTGGATTCACCCTCATGGAGCTTCTAGGTGAGAACGAAGCTCGGCTGACCAACACCTGGACGGTCCTAGGACGCTGAGTGGGGGAGCCTATGACACGTCCAGACTCTAGAACCTCTAGAACCATGGAAACAGATAAAACGTGTTCTGTTTGAACCAGAAAGGCGGCGACCATTTGTCTTACAGTGACATCACCTTACATTTTTTTTTTTTAATGTGGTTACATTTTTGTTATTAAAAAAAAAAAAAAGTTTGGAAAAGTATTTAAAACTATTCTCTGACTTGTGTGAATTAAAAATTTTATAATACATATTTTTCCCCCCTAAGGGAAAAGTCTAAATTTGAAGACAGCCAGTTGAGTAGAGTTTAAATGGCTGTCTCCAAATCCACTCTTGGTAATTAAATCAGGAAACCTGGAATGTCAATGTAGTGACAAATTTATTATTCTGAATTTCTGCAAATAAATTTCTCAAACATAAGCTGCAGTCACTAACGTGTTCTTGGCTTTCTGAATCACTGTAATGGTATACGCAGAGATGCCTGTAATTTACACCTTTTATCCTCTTTCACATATATGCGTGTACGTACACATATGCATCTGTCTATACAGGTATATAAATATGCACACACAATATGTAGGATTATTTCCTACCAATATCCACCTTCACAATTTTTTTACTCAATTATTTCTTTACTATTTTGCACAAACACAGTTCTGCAGAAAGGTCAGAGGGCATGAGATGAACAGAGGTTCCCTACGCTACTAAGTTCTGCTGTCTCTTAGCGGATTATAGTGGGTTGGGTGATTTCTCACTCAGACGTTAAACATAGTTTTCAAAACCTTTCATCTTCTCTGAGTCTACACGGTTTACATCTGTAAGACAAGCCCTATCCGTAACACCTTCTCACCAGCCAGACGCTGGATATAAGACAAGAAAAACCTTATCATCCTTCGGGTATAATGTGAAGGCTAACATGGTCCCCCTATTGGTACAGAATGACCTCCAATAGCGTATGACCACAGAATTAAATGGCTCAGGCATAGTTGTCTATTTCTTATGCAAAGAGACATCGATTTCCAACCTGTAATAAATATATCCCTTGGTCTAAGAGTGGTGAAGAGACCAAGAGACCCAAGCATCAGGAGGCATAAAGAGCTGCAGGTTTATACAAGGAATCCCTCTGTATTCACTGCTAAAAACACATTCTCAATATTTTGACACTGAAATAAACAGAGTGAATAGGGAACTATAATGCTAATGTCCTTTTGGTAGTAAGCATGGTTTCAGTAGGAGGTTTCCTCTTACTGAGGGCTCATGTGTGGTCCGAGTTCAATGCAAGAGAGGTCCATATGTGCAGGTTAGGGGAGCACAGCCCAGGATGTCTTTGAAAACGACGCAGACTTTATTGAGCAACTCCTATGCGGAGGCATTTTGCTAAGCACT
Organism: Erethizon dorsatum; assembly: GCA_028451465.1. Lineage (NCBI taxonomy): Eukaryota > Metazoa > Chordata > Mammalia > Rodentia > Erethizontidae > Erethizon > Erethizon dorsatum. The sequence goes on along the minus strand of CM051843.1, from coordinate 5,977,859 downwards.
GGGTAGATTACAATGACGAATAACATGGCATGCTCACCTCACAGCGCAGCCATCTGGGGCTGCAGATAAACACACACAATGGGACGGGGTACAATGCTGGCTTTGATGATGCTATAATTCAGTTAGACGCAAAAGACCAGGAGGAGCTGAGATGTACAGCTGAATGTGCTATTACACACTAGGTGACTGTAGATAATGACGCTGCATTGTACATTATGAAAAGCCAGAAGAAAGCATCACGAATATTTTCATTATTGAGAAACGATAAACATTTGAAGACACGGACATGGTTAACCTCTTTTAGACATTACACAATACATACATGTCTGGAAACAAGGCACTCCATAAATATGTATAATTTCATGTATCAGTTAAAATAAATTTCATAAACAAAATGGCGATTAAACGAGGGCCTTTAGAACAAGTTGCACTGCTGGACAAAAGTTACAGGGTGAGTATCTGCTGTATTCGGCAGATGGACAGATTTCCGTGAGGCTGACATGCTGGGGGTGGGGGTGGGGGGAGGAAGTTGAACTGCGAATCTCTAAGGACCGAAGAAATAAAATGAGTGGGTTCTCCAAAGAGAACTGGGGTTATTTCAACATGGATTAGGGCAGGGGGAAGACTGGCAGTGGAGACCATAGCCAGAAAGCAAATGTAAGCCCTCTAGAGAGAAGTTATGAAGAGCGAGCAGAGACAGGAAAAGGCGAAACCCTATCCTAAATATCCGAGAGATACAAGGGGCAGGATTTTGCCCCTGAATGGCCAAGCACTAAATGTTGAGAGTTGAGCTTGTCCAATCTGACAATTAGATAAAAGGGGATGTGCTCAACATGATATATCAATGAAACACTGTGTAACGATCACGTGTAGGGATGTTATTCACTCATAACCAAATATGCTTTTAGACCAAGCTAAAGATATTTCAAAACCATAGTGAAGAAGTGGAGAGTGTTTATAATTTCATCTGAAGCAACACACTGTCAGGAGCCAAGTATGACTTGCCCCCATAAATAACCTTATTTCAGACCTGTGAATATAAATATGTCATCCAATGACATAAGCGAAGCTGTCTCAGTGAAATGGAAGCTTGGCTAATCTCTATACTTCTTTATGATTAGGATTTAAGTTATTTCTGTTTTCTTTGCCTATACATAAACTTTCTTCATCAGCTATCATCTGCGCTGATGTAAAAACCTAGCTATTGTTTATCCAGTGTTTTATTTCTCTGCCCTTTTATATCATAAACATTTCTCACTAACATTAGGTTATTGCTTTCATTTTTTGTTTGTAACATTTATGTATAGTTGTTCCACTAATGCCAGGCAGTAAAACACTGTCATGGTTAAGCTTCTCAAGTTTATTAGCTTGAGACCCACAGGAGATTAGCCAAACACATTTCTGGGTGTGTCTGGGTGGGTGATGGGGGAGCGTGGCCTGGGAGACTACATCTAGTCCCTGGCCCCTGCCTCTCTAGCTCTTTCCTTGCCTCTCGGTTTCACAGATGTCATGAGTTGAACGACTTTCCTTCGCCACACACTTCTGCCATGATGTTTCCGCCTTGGACCCAGTTGACCATGGACTGACCACTCTTAAACTAATACTCACAATAAATATTTCCCTCTCCAAGTTGTTTGCCTCAGGTATTTGGTCACAGCGATGAAAAGATGACTAACACACATTTTTCTTTTTCATATTTAGCTATTCATAAGCGTTAGGTTCCTTGCTGAAACTAGCAAAGGTACTTGAACAGTTATGAAAACTATAGGATAACACAAACTAGTGGTCACACTATACTCTCTATTTGTAGTTACCCTCTCATTTACATAACTGTATTCAAAGATATAATATATACTTGTGTGACTGGCAAATATACAATTGATAAATAAACCGATACGATCATGCTTCCTATGTCTCTTTTTCTTCCATGTTTTGGAGATTGTCTTGTATTTTAGAGACCAAGTCTTTAATGACCATTATGCACTGAAAAGAATAAAGTCAATCACTCATTCCCTTCTTAAATATTATTAAATAGCAGGCAGTTTAGATGCTGGGGATATACCAACGAACACAATAGTGAAAACCTCTGCCCTCATAGTGCTTACACACTAAGGAGGAAATAGAAAACTAACTGTAAAGATATAGCAAGGCAGGTGGTAATGAGAGCTTGAAAGAAAAATATACCAGCTCATGAAAATGAAGAATGATGAGGTAGTTGGGACTTAGAATAGTACGGAAAAAATATTTCTCTAGAAGTGAGAGTCAAAGAATGAGGTATCTGGTGGAAAAATGTTCCATGTGGAGAAACTCCTTCTAGTAAGCAGTAAGCAGAAACTCCCTGGAGCAGAATCGTATTTGGAAGACAGTAGAGTTCACCTCTTAACAACAGCTAAAAAGATATGAAATGAGATCTGAGAATAAAGTCATGCAGTAGACATGGTAGGGACTTTGGATTCATTCTGGTTGAGAAAAAAACCATGGATGTCTTTGTTATGACCAACAGCCAATAGAACCACCACGGCTGCTGTAAGAAGAGAGAAAGATAAAGAGAGAAAGAACAGTTCAACCCTGTTCATAGCACTCAAGGCGTGTAAGGATGTTCATTTGGTAACTTGGTGTAGGGTGCAAAGTGCAGAAAGGGTGAGAAGTAGCTTCCTCCGCATGTAATTGGGAGACGGTCTACAAAATATGGTGATGAGTTGGATGCAGACTATAAAGGCAATGGGGAACTCAAAACTGGTCCAAGCTAATGGGGATGAGCACCTGGAAAAAAGGTTGATGCTTGCTAAAATGGGGGAAGGTTGTGGTAGGACTAAGATTCTTTTGTAGGAGGAGGGGGAAAGGATGGAGATCAAAACCTCTCACTGATAGAGACTTTTTCCTGATAAGGAAAGAAAAACAAAAATGTAAATTCAAATGTCTCTTTGACATAAGCATCAAGAGTAAGGGGTTTGAGACTCTGCTGGTCCTTTGATTTGGTTTAGACTCAACGTGGCTGGGGAAAGAGGCAGTTTCTAAACTCCCCTCATGCCATGAACCTGCCTACCTGTCCTTGCTTTCTGAAACTCTCCATGGTGCTTCTGCACTAGCATGCTTTCCATCGTCAGCAAATATCCACATATCCTCAAGACTCTGCTGAACACTGCCCTTGTCTTGTCTCTGTGACACAAATCTATGGTTGCATCTTTAGGCCTCCTCTTCTCCAAAAACTGACCCAAGCAACAAAGTTAGGTGATGGAGTAGAGCCCACCTGATCTCAACTATTTCTTCCAAAGGATTTCTCTTCAGTTATACTACTTGTTCCCAGAAATGTCTTTCCTAACTAAGCCCCCTATCAATCAGAGTCCTTTCCAAGCACAACTTAGTGCTCTAATATATTTTGATTCAGTCTCTGCCTGTGTTAGTGACAAAATATCCAGGAAGAAAACTTAAAGCAGGAAGGTTGATTTTAGCTCATGGATCCGGAGGATTTAGTCCATGGTGTCTTGACTCAACTGCTTCTGGGCCTGTGGGGAGGCAGAAAATGCATGGTGGAAGGACATGGCACAGAGAAACTTCTCACCTCATGGCAGCTAGAAAGCAGAAAGAGAATGTCTAAGAGTCTGTGCTAGAATAATTCCTCCCTCTTGGGGTCCACACATTCCTCCACTTTATTGAGGGGTGCCACCCACATTCAGGGGCCCTCCTCTCTGGTCCTTAGTAACAGAGTGCTTGCCTTAAAGTCTATCCCTCTCATGTTTCAGGACTTTCTGACTTCCACATCTGGCACCAACCAGAGCAAACCGTGGGGTGCTACAGCTCCCATAATGGGGTTAGGATTAGTCTAGTAATCCACCTATTGAAGTCAGCTGATTAGACTGAGTTGCATCTGCAAGCCCCCTTTTGACATGTATATAACATGACATAATCAAGAAAGCAGCACTAGGGGGACAGATGGCATAGGGCTCATTTAGAAGTCTGCCTGGCACACCTCCTAACAGAATCTTCCGAGCAAATACATTTCCTAATGAATGAGACTATGACATAGGGGCCTAACACAGAAATGGAAAAGACCAAAATGAAACACGACTTAGTATTTTCCAAAGGACACTGTTGGCTGATGAAACTCACCTTCAGATGGTCTTTGAATCGAACATGGGTGGGCGTGAGTGCTAGAGAGCGACACTACTTCAACAATGCAATGACATCGTGCCATAAACAACAAGAGCCAATGTACAAAACGTGTAAGGGTGAAAATAAAGAGTAGGGAAATGTTGAGCATCTGTAAAGCTTTCATTTCTTCAACAACTGTGAGGAAAGAGCACCTGCCAAACACTGGAAATGTAAGGTTTTAACTTTTCTCAACACACTTACTCTAAGGAGCAAGACCAGATGTGTAAAGTGATCACTACATCACAATGAGTTGCATGAATCATACCATTTTCCAGGGCCACATCACAAGGGGATCCAGAGTGTGTGTTCATATGCTAAAAAAATACATATTGTTTAACACATATTTATATATTCATGGATATTTAGAGAAGGAAATTATACAAAGACTAGATGACTGCTCTTTTCTTTTAAAGTAACAATTGTAAAATTACTAAAAAAAAAAAAATAAATAAATAATGGAAAGGGAGGAAAAGGAAGTGGTGTGGTGCACAATGCTGCCCGGTACCTGGAAATAAATGTTTCCCAGCTTTCTTGTCTCATTAACTTACAACAAATCCTTCAAGAAGCTGTATGCACTTCCTAAAAACACTGTTTTCCTCTGTCAGATATAAGGGCATATGTCTTATCAAACTCTTCGCTCACTTTCATTTTAAAATCATTATCAAAGAATGCTTTCTTGACTCCATAAGCTATCACAGGCAGATCCAACAGTTTTAACTCTTTTGTGTCACTTTCTGAAAGGTGCAAGGACTCACTGATATCATAAAATCTATTTAATAGAGTGTAAATACTCTACTTACTTGAACGCCTTGGCAGGACCAATCCACTTTTCTGACTGAAGAAGGTCTTTGCTTTCGTTTGACCTCAATCAGTTCCTCTGCCTTACATTATAATGGCCCCACACACTGACTGCTAATTGAACTCTTTTATTGCTTTAATTTCTACCCCAGCACTTCTGTTTTACAGGATCACATTCTAATTGATTAAATGTCCTGCATCATCCTGCAGTGATTAGTGTTTTAAGGTCTTGCACCAATCTTCCACGCTCTGTAATTGAGGCCAAACCCAGAAGGAAGGAGACTAATTTTGTGACTTTGTGTTAAAGAGGTGATATCAACAGTTTCCCAGTTGGCTTATTCTCGGTAGGGAATTCAAATGGCTTTCAACCACCTGTTGCTTTATTATGTAGAAGATTTACCAAAAGCCTTCATTGTATTAGTCTTGTCTTACTAAATTTAAGAAAAAACGAACTCTAGGTACAGGCTTCTTTGAACATAGAGCAAGTTCTTATAATGTGGATGGCTCATAAGAATAAATATATAGCCTACTGGGTTATAGATGATTTTCACTATATTTTACAAATAAGTAGTAGGAGTTTATTTTCATTTTTTATTTTCTGGTGGATGACTGCATCGGGCTAGTGACAGAAAATATTTGACTTGTGGTTGAAATCTTCACATGATAAGATTCCACATTAAGGGCCAGTGAGACGGCTCAGCGGCGTAAGCGCCTGCCTGGCAAGCGCGAGGGCCCGAGTTCGACTCCCGGAACCCACATACAAGAAAAGGGCCGGTGACATCGCTCAGCAGCACAGGCGCCTGCTGGCGCGCGAGGTCCTGAGTTCGACCCCCGGTACACACACACACACAAAAAAACAAAAGATTCCACATTAACATATGTTTTCTCTTTTCAATTCTGGTCTCTAAATGAGTCAGGTACTTTCCTTTTACTATGAATGTTCATGGAATGCATGTTCCTAGGCTATTTCTGTATATTTGTGTGTATACATAATTATATAACACATGTATGTGTATGAGCTACAAATATGTGAAATACATATGTGAACAGTACATTGCTGACTACATATGTACACATACTACATAAGTATGACTATGTAAATCATAAATTGATGTGATAGCCAGGCACTGTGGTATTCACTTGTAATCTCAGGACTCTGGGAGGCTGAGGCAGAAGGATTGCCAGTTCCAGCCCAGCCTGGGTAACTTAGCAATTTAGGGAGATCCTATCACAAAATAAAAAAGACGGGATGTAGCTCAGTGCAAAGGCTTTGGGTTCAACCTCCAGTCCTACCCCACCCCCCCAACAAAAAAGGAAAAACAATCTGGTAATTCAGCTCACCATAATATGTACTGCAAGTCAATGAAAATATTGAACAATGATATGTTCCTGGTAAGGTTAAGGGAGCCAGTCATCTAAAAATATTTAGTAACTACCCATTTCTTAAAGTCAGGCAGCAACAAAGGAATAGAAAGATAAAAGTTCTTTTTGTTTTGGTCCAAACTGTCTCTCCACTGAATTATACTCTTAAAGGGTTGCTGTAAACAATTACAGAAAAGATCTGGTCAGGGTTCTGCAAAATTTTATTAAAGCTGGTTCACTGAGCTGGCAAGAACCTTCATTCTTTTTTCCATGTTCTCTTGGCAACTTCTTTCTGCCTGAAATGAAAGAAGTGATAAGCTGACTGCACAGGACCTATATGAAGCTGAGCGGGATGAATGCTATCTGCCAGCAAGCATGCAACAGAAAGACGGAAGGCTCTTAGCATAAGATGACTTGGAGGAATGGACATACCCCCTTGGCAGACTTGTATCCGAGTATTTCTTACATACGAAAGCACACCCCTCTTTGACTAAGCCACTGTAGTCTTCTTTCTTTGAGGCTTCAGCCATCCAAGGCTGTCTGAAGCAATCTTTAATGCAAATTTCCTTCAACATCCAACACATGTTACAGAATCCACAGGAAAGTCTTCCTTTCCATCTGGGTCCTTTACCTGCCAATGCCTTGTACAACCTCTCCAACACTGCAGTATGACATGCTTGACCCATTTGTCTTTCCACATTTTCTTGATCCTTGGAGAAAATCCAATTGAAGTGCCTACCATTTCCACCTCTAATGCATGCTTTCTTTCACTATCATACACATTATCCTTATTTTATTCCTCCACTATTCTAGGACTGACTACGAAAAACATCTCTAGTTGCTCCTGGTCTCTGGGCCTGAATACAAATATTAAACGGTCAAGATCTGCATCACAAAACACTACTCACTTTTGGCTTTTTTTTTTTTTTTTTTTACTGTCATTTTTCTTTTTTTGGTTTGTACCTAATCTAAGCTTACTTCTTACACAGTTGAAAATCACATAAAACAAGACGATATCATATGAAGCAATAAAGGAAAGAACTAATATGCAAACAATATGGATGGATTTCCAATTCATCATGTAAGAGGAAAGGTGAAATAGTTTATGACTCAATTTATAGGAAACCTCAGAGGAGGAAAAATCATGGGGAAAGAAAAGTATGGGGCCCAGGAAGGAAGCAGAAGGAACTAATTCCAAAGGGAGACTAGGAAACTTTGGGGGAGGGTAGGAGTCTTCTAACACTTGGTTGTTAGGGGTCACACAAAAGTATTCCTATTTTGCTTATTCATTGACTGAAATTTAACATGAATGAACTGAATGAATGCACGTTACACCACAAGACACCAGTTTCCAAAAAGTCATTTAAAAGTTTAAGAACTAAAAGTAACTTTTCAGTTGGGTCCAACTGGTGCATTTCATTTGCACTTTCTACCTACTATGTATTGAAACACCTCTCTCATACAGAGATTTAAGGATATCTGAGAAGCCAAAGAGAGTAATGTCAAGTCCCTCATATTATTATGCATAAAAACTGTTTTTTTAAGTAGTTTTTTAGGAAATAAAATCACTCTAAACTTTTGGGGAAAAAACTATTTTTTTTCAGTGCTGTTGCTTGAACTCAGGACTACTGCACTGAACTACATCTCAGGCCTTTTCAATTTTTTTCATGTGTGTTTTTAGACAGGTCTCACTAAGAATTAAGTTGCCTAGGCTGGGCTTAAACTCGTGATCCTCCTGCCTCAGCCTCCCAGACTGCTAGGATTACAGGCATGTGCTACCATGCTGAGCTGGAGAGAAAACACTTGATAATCTCTATCAAGTTGAATATTCCTCCTTTGCATATTGTATAATTGTTCCAAGAGTTAAAAATGGTGTAGGTATCTAACTATATTGCAGCAAATCTCTTTGCATTAGATTCTGAATTTCTGAACATTCCTCAATAGACACATATCTACCATACACTAACAATTTCCTCAAAAGAGCCCAAGGGCTGGGGATGTAGCTCATTGGGAGGACACTTGCTCAGCATGTATGCAACCCTGGGTTCAATCCCCAGGAGAGAGAAAGGGAGAAAGAGACGTTACTGCATAAAACATTAGTTGAGTCCCAGCCAGTAACATTTGCTGTCTCAAGGAGATAACAATTTCCTTTGAAAACAAGTCCTACTCATTTCAACACCAAAACAGGTTAGAACTTGCAGAATTCCAGAAAGACCCAGACATGGTTCAGTTGAGATCAGCAACCCAGGCTGCCTGGAAGATTCACTCTGGCTTTCAAGATATACTGACATGTTATTTTTGTGTCCTTGAACAGGATACCTAAAAGAAGGGGAAATGCTTATCTTTGACAGTCAAATCGGCAGACCTAAAACTCTTCTTAATGTCTGTGGGCTCATCTGCTTACACTTAGTTACTGAACATGTTAGTCTCGACCACTGGTTTCTCAGCAAATCTCATCTCTTCCTAGTAACTGGCTCCTGCATTTCCACATGGGGCGAGGCCCTTCCCTCATCTCCTTCTCTAACCTAGAGGCACTGAACTACAGATCATTCCAATCTGAACATTTTTGGGGCCCAAAAGGTTAATATTTTTAGTCATCATTCTGAAGTTGTCCCTGGGCAAACAGGGATATGTGATCAAACTATGTATTACTCTTACCTGCTGAAACTCTCTCAAAAACAGAGAAAATGATAGAATGTGAGGTTTTGTGTAATTTACTTGGGGTGGATAGAAGGGGAATAACTGGTTTGATTTTTTAAAAAGCTATGGCAATAAACTAAGGCTGGAATTGTGAAGAAAGGTTCTACATTTCCAGAAGAGAATGGGGAATAAGTAATGTGCCCTACTAATCGACTTTTATGTAAGACTTTTATCTGATTAATGAAGTAAGATTGAAATGGATGGATGAAGTAAATTTAAGAGATGAATGGGTATTTTTTGAAGTTGGCTGATAGCTTTTTATGCTATGACACTGTTTTCTTGCTTTTGTATCATTTAAAATTTCTTATCACCATAATAAAGTCATAATTGGTCTCCAAGGACCATGTCTGCTGTCTGTTGGCCACACTCTGCCGTGTCCCTCAAAAACATCAGGCTCAAAAGCCCTGGTCACACATTGTCATGATTCTGAACAAAGCACGACTGTATTCTAAAGATAAACACTGCATGTTTATGGATAAAATAGTGAGAGTATGAAGTTGGCATCAAAATTATTTAAAAAGCAGAGAGGTGTCTTAGTCCACTCAGGGAGCTAAAACAAAAATAACCTGAACTAGTGACTTATAAGTAATAGAAATTCATTCTTACAGTCCTGGAGGCCAGAGAGTCTAAGGGAAAGATATGGCCAAATCAGGGCCCGAGAAGGCTGCATAGATGCATAGATGGTGCCTCTTCACCGTGTACTCACATGGTAGAAGGGGCAGGGCACTCTCTAGGGTCTCTTACAAGGGTGCTAATCTCCTACTTCATTCAGGAGGGCTGTACCTTCTGGCTGTCTTTTTCCAATAACCCACAGAAATGGAGGCCCCCCTGTTTATTTCTAAACAAATTCATTTTAAATATTTTTTTCTGTTTAAATTGTTCATTATACATCTGCTAATTCTATTTCTTCTTCCTTAATATGCAATGCCTACTGCTCTGCATAGTGTAGAGAAAGAGCTGTTTTGTACTGGAGTAACACGGCCCACATCTCTGTGAAAATTCCGAGTGAATATGAATCATGAACAGGGATGGAAAGCTTTATCTCCAGATGCTCCGTTTTCCTCTGACTGCACCTGAATCATGGTGCACCATGATGAACGGCGTGCCTGGAACAGATGCCCACACCTCTGCTGCAGCTGTCCCAAACTGCCGGATTCCAGAAAGACCCTCAGGATTTCATGCTGGTCATTGATGTGCTGTCAAATTTCTGATGCTTCAGTGCCTTTAGAGAAAAGAAAATCACCTAGACAATTTAATTTGTTGTGACTTGATTATATTCACACGGTATGGAAAGATATATATTTCCTCTAGATTATTAAAAAATAAAGTCAAGGAGAAAGTAAAAGATAAATAATAGGAAGTAGGGAGATAGGTATTTCTCAAAGAGGAAGGGGATCAAGAGATGAAGGTGGAAGAGAGGAGAGGAAAAGTGGAAGAAAAAAGGAAGTTAGATGTGTTATGCACATGTATCAACTCTACATAAGGAATGTAAATATTATGTACTTCAAACATGGATGAATGAAAAAAAGTCAAATTTTCCAAACACATTGCAAACATTTCCTCTTAAAACAATGGAGCTGTTCCTCTAAATAACACATCTTCTGTACATCTACCTTTAATTTAACATAGCCTTGACTTAAGATTTCTAACAAAAGGAAAGACAAAAGGAGAAAGTCAAATGGTCCATGAGCGTGTCATCCCAAATTCACAACATCATAGTCACTATTGTTTTGGACACAAAATCAGCTCGAAGCATTTCACGTAAAGATGAAGTCATTCATAATGACACCTCAAATCTCATTATTCTACCTCTGGTTGTAACTGTTACCAAAAATGTAATGTGTACATCATTTAAGTAATGTTCTCTTAGGAACTGCCGTGAGCAGTACAGCGCTCTATGTCTATTTTTTCCTGCAGTCTTGGGGACAGTACCCAGGGACTCACACTTGCTTTCCTACTGAGCTACATCTCCAGATAGTTTTATTTTGTGACAGGGTGTCACTAAGTTGTCCAGGCTGGTCTTAACCTTACTATTTTATTCTCCTGCCCCAGGCTTCTAAATAGCTGGGGATTACAGACTTCCTCCAGCACACCTGGCCTCTGTGCATTCTTTATTTTTTCTTTTCGATTTTTATTTTTTATTAGTACATATTTGCAGTACTTAATGATTGCATTCCTCATGGAGAATTGGTACATATGCATAACACATCTTATTTTTCATCCCCCTCCCTCCATCTCTTGGCCCCCGCTCATTTGCAGAGCATCTATGCATTCTTAAAAGCACGTAACTAGTTGACGACAGGTACTGTACTGTAACTCGCATTTTACCACTTTATGTAATGCTTTTGTGGTCTATCCTCATATAGAGCATCTTCATTTAATATATAATATAAAATAAGTGTAATTAAATGTATTAACAAAACTAGCAGAAATTAAAAATATAAATAAGGAGGATGATATGAAAATGACAAACAGATTTTTGAAACAGTACCAACATGAACTTATAAAAATAAAAAAAGGTCATTGAAATAAATAGCAGATGGAGTGATTATAGGCAGATTAAGACAGAGGAAAGGAATACACTGATTTATAACACAGATGTGTAGAAATAACACACATTGGCCAGAGAGTGACAAAGCAGCTGAAAAATCAGATAGATGCTTGCAATTTAACTGAATGAATGACAAAGTCCAAAGGACATTTAACTGGAATATAAAGAGATTTTTACAAAAAGAACGCAGAAAAATATTAAAGGAAAAACTAGTTGATTGTCTCAAATGTTGTGAATCAGAAAGATCGGACAGTCTCAAGCAGGAGAATCAAAGTCCCATCTCATGCTAATTAAACCAATATCAAAAACAGAGACGGAAAATTTGAGCCTCAAAGTCATATTTTGAGGAAAATCCATTCAAGACTGTTATGCTAAGTACTTAAACTAAGTGGTTAAAGATATAAGCTCAAGAAACAAACTCAAAGAAAGTGGACAGGGCCGGTGAGATGGCTCAGCAGCATAAGTGCCTGCCTGGCAAGCGCGAGGTCCTGAGTTCGAGTTCGACTCCCAGAACCCACATATGAAAAAAGGGCCGATGACATCGCTCAGCGGCATGGCGCCTGCTGGCATGCGATGTCCTGAGTTTGACCCCCGGTACCCACAAAAAAAAAAAAAAGAAAGAAAGAAAAAGAAAGTGGACAATGGCAATAATCAAGATAGTACAAACCACTAAAATTGGGAACAGAGAGATCAAACACAGTGTGAAGGGAAATAAAACTAATAATTATGAAGAAAGAAGATTCACAAAAAAGACAAACCATAAGGCCCAGATAATCAACACTAGAAATGAATTGAGGAACATAATCTTATTGTGAAAAAGGTTCTTCTTTTTTTGGTGTGTGTGTGTGTGTGTGTGTGTGTGTGTGTGTGTGTGGGTGGGTGGGTACCAGGGGTCGACCTCAGGACCTCATGCGCCAGCAGGCGTCCGTGCCGCTGAGCGCTATCACCGGCCCTTTTTTCGTATGTGGGTACTGGGAGTCGAACTCAGGACCTTGCACTTGCCAGGCAGGCGCTTATGCCACTGAGCTGTCTCACCAGCCCCCTTTTTTTTTTTAATATGTGGGTAATGGGAGTCGAACTCAGGACCTCGCGCTTGCCACGCAGGTGCTTATGCCACTGAGCTATCTCACCAGCCTGGTTTCTTGGTTTTTGAGGCAATCAAAGCGCTATCCCATGCATCCAATATGGTAGCCACTAGCCCACATGTAGCCATTCAAGTTTAAATTAATTAAAACTAAATAAAACGTAAAATTTAATTCTTTAGTTATGGCAACCACCTTTCAAGATCTCCCTAGCTCCATTTGGCTATAGGATATTTTGGTAAAGAGACACCAGGTGATATTCTTCCAAAAAGGAACAAACAGAAGAGACAATTTAATAGGGATCCTGAGCAGTAGCATGGATTTTCTTGGTGTCAGAAATAAATATTTTAGGATTTGTGGATTGAAGACTCTTTCATATCTATTGAACTTCAACTCTGCTGTTATAGTACAAAAGCCAATATAGACAGCTTATCTAGGAATGGCCATGGCTATGTTGCAATAAAACTTTATTCACAAAAGCAGCTAGAAGGCCAGATTTGGCCTACGGACTATTTTGCTAATCCCGGTTGTACATTGGCGGTGGGGGAAGGAATGTAATGAGAACAAATTTCTTCAGCCATCCTCACAATGTTTTTCCACTAATAGAAAACTACTGCATTCCCATTGATTGATATTTTATCTCAGACTTTCTGGAATGTAACCAGGTCAATTTTTAAGCCAAATGATCATGATTTTTTCTGTTTTGCAGACCATGAAAGTAGTCAAACCAGCTCTGAACTTGAGTGAGGTCTGCTCCGATTTCTACCACCTTTTCTACCCTGTTAGGCTTCACCAAACTTCATTAGCGAACATACAATGATCTCCTGAATCAAACCGTGTTGAAGTAGGAGCTACCTGGGGAACGGTCTGTCTCTCTAATACAAAGGTCTCTCCAACCTGAAATGCTTTCCCACCGGCTGAGCCGTTCTGATTAGGCACCAGCATTGACTGGCCCTGTTGGAAATGTTGCAGTGACCTTGTTACAGAGACCTGATGACCTCCGCCTTCCAGCAGCTTGTTCCAATCCTCCTCAGAACTCTGACCCCTCTTGCTAAGTCTACTCTTCACTCCAAGGAGGAATAAAAGGTAGGTCCCCTCTTGATCTGCTACAAAGAAGCTGTTTAGAAGTCCTTTACTGAGAGTTCAGTGTGTAAGATTAAAACAGCATCCCCTCTTCTGCCAAAGCAGCCTACGAGATTAATTTAGCAGAAACCTTAGCCCCTCTGCAGAAAGGAATACTTAAGGTGATGCTGTTTTCTCAGATGCCTTTACAAACAGCAGGGGTAGCAATGACATGTGAAGAAAAATACGGCATCTTGCTCAAGAAACAAGAAACAGAACACTATCACAAAACAAATACATTTATTAAAAAATTCTGACTCTGGCTTTATTGAAAACTATAATAATTACATTCATGTTTGGGACTGGATTTAGGACATAGATTTTCCTCTACAATAGTGACACCATGTTTTACATAATCCCTTTGATTGTCTCAATTCAGCTTCGTTTTTCCTATTGCTCATGAACAAAGGAAATATAATTATGCAAAGAAAATCAAGGAAAAACCTGGGTTGCCTTCCGGATGCATGACTTTAGGAAATGTGCACTACAATTATTTGATAACGGGAAGGGGTGATATTTAGTAGCTTCTACTGTGAGCTCTGCACAAAGTAGATACTCATTCAATAATCACTGACTCCACGAATAACTTGATCTCATGAATGAAACTGTCATGAATTAGAAGCTACTGGGCGAACGGCACAGCTGACGTTAACATATGTCCATTTCTCTATCATGAAGGCTTTGTTTTAGCAACACATTGTGTAGTCAGAAACACGACATATATGTGGAGGGATAGATACAGATGATACATAGAGATGATAAACACGGATGACAGATGACAGAACAGGGTGGATACACAGATGATACCAAAATACACATGACAGACACACATACATAGATCAGGAGATAGGTAAAGCTGGTAGGTACACAGAAACTGACATGAGTGAGATAAATTAGCATTCAGAGAACCCTGCAAAGTCTCCATGCCTTTGTATATATTCTATATCAGCTTTCTTGGTGAAAAAAGTGAGGCTTACAGAGTAACATCGTGTGTGTGTGTGTGTGTGTGTGTGTGTGTCTGTGCATTTTTCTTTTTGCAAAAACTCACCTCACTGTCATCTGATGCTCCCAAAATCCAGCTTATTCAGGAATTAAGAGCCTATACAGTATATGGGCCAGCACTGAAAGACTCTTCTTCCAAAGTTTGAAGAATAGCCTGCTATTTTTTTTTATTTTTTTATTTTTTTGTGGGTACTGGGGGTCGAACTCAGGACCTCGCGCGCCAGCAGGCAACCGTGCCACTGAGCGATATCACCGGCCCTTTTTTTTCGTATGTGGGTACCAGGAGTCGAACTCAGGACCTCGCGCTTGCCGGGGCCCAGAATAGGCCTTTTAAATGATATTTTAGATTTTTCCTTTTAGAAATACATTTATCTCTCTTTTTTATTTTTTTTTTTCCACAAAAGATGCCCTCACACGCAAACACTGTGGAGGAAAGAAAGAATGTCCAATTTGGGGTTCTGAGTGACCAAGGGTTTGCCCTGCCTTTTCCAGGTGAATTTAAATTACACAAGTCCACATGGGGAGCAGCCCCGTGACGCTGCCAAAGGCCCCATCTGTCAGCGCCCATCCTTGTGCTGGGCCCTACCTCCTCATCTCGACCACACAGCACTGGACACGTGCTTGATGTGACCTTTTCTGATGTTTTCTCAAGCAAGCGACTCTGTGTGCCAACCCAGGAGTGTTCCTTGGCCACCTTCCCAGACTTCTGAAGGCACTAGCATCACTTCGGCATCTGTGCATGGAGGTCGTACACCTACAGCTGTTTTGTACAGCACAAAACAAACACAAGACACTCGTCCGCACACTCGGGTCTTAAACTTTGCCTGTCCCTACCTGTCTATGTACCTTGCTCTGATCCACCAGCTTTCACTATGACTTTAAAAAGTAAACTAACCTGGCTTCTGAGAACTACCAGTGCCTTAGGCAACTGCACTTAGCCTTACATTGTGTCAGTTCCTAGTACAAAAGAAAGCAATTGCTTTTGCAAAGGGCGACACTGTAAGTCATGTATCTAAGAGATTCTAACTCTTATTATGGTTTCAGTATTGATATTTTCTCCCGAGCCCATAGAAATTTATATCCTTGTAAGCTACAGTCCAATGCCTGGTTTTCATTACCCCATGGTTTTTATACAAGCTACCTATCCAGCACAACTGGGGATTTGAGAAGGAAACTGACCACAAGGCACTCATCACACTGTTTAATGAGATGAATCTATTTTTTTTCTCCCCATAGTAAAAAGACTGTCATGTTCAAGAATACACAGATCTAAATTATTCTGACAAGGTCTTTGTCTCCATTTTTTCAGTACATTTGAAGGTTAAAAAGCCTACTTTCTACTAAGAATGCAAACCAGGAATCATCAGCACACTGCAAATCCTCTATTGTTTTTTTCTTCAGAACGACAACACAGGTGTCCCTTGCTGCTAGTGATAAAATCAACCTGCCAAGAGAGGTATTTACCAGGAGGACTTATGACAGGAAAGAAGGGACAGGCTAGCAATGGGATGACACCACAAATAACCCTGTGACATATTCCTTTCAGATGATGGGAAAATCAAGTACTATTGGGAGATACTCGACCTGTAAGTTGCTTCTTCTAACCAAAAAGGAAGAGTGCTCTATAAATTCTCCATCTCCCAAATCTCGACTTCTTTGCAGTAGTTTGAACCTAGACTGTCCCCCACAAAACCATGTGTTAGAAGCTTAGTTTCCATTCTATGGCACCATTAAAAGGTGTTTAATGAGAGGTCTTTAGGTCATTGGGTGTGGGCCATTGAAGATGGTGGTGGAAATCCAGCCCACTCCTCTTTCTCTCCTTCACTTCCTGGCTACTAGGTAACAAGTTGTGCTCTACAAGTGCTCCCACCACAATGTACTCCCACCACAATGTGCTGCCTCACTGCAGGCCCAAAGCAACAGGGCCAATCATGGACTGAAACATTTTAAAAAGTGAGGCAAAAGAACCCCTTTCTCTTTGTAAGTTGCTTATCTCAGGTATTTGTTACAATGATGGAAAGATGACTAATACATTCTTCTTCTACAATCTAAAAGAGCACAGGAAAATATTTTATGAAGCATCTTTTCAAGGTTATTATTTTATGAATGATGAAACCAAGGACCACAGATGCTAAATAGAACCATAAGTTCTGTAGTGCTTTAGTAATGAACTAGAAACTCAAACAGACATCTTCAGGTTTCTGATTCTGTGTGTAAGTGTGTATGTGTGTGTTTGTGTGTGTGGGTTAATAGGGATTTGAACCCAGAGCCCCATGCATGCTATGCAGGTACTCTACCACTGAGCTATATCTATAGCCATTTTAAAAAAATTATTTATTTACATGCTTATGTATTTATTTATTTTTGCAGGGCTTGGAATTGAACCCAGGATGTTACACGGAGCTATATCCCCAGCCTTTTTTTAGGTTTTATTTTGAGATAGGGTCTTGCTAAGTTGCCTAAGCTGGCCTTGAGCTTGTAATTCTCTGCCACAGTCTCGTGAGTAAATGGGATTACAAACATATGCCACCGCACCTAGCATTAGCTGCCTGATTTATTTTTCAGAGATTTTTTCTCTTACTCAACTCCTATTTATTTTCATTTTAATTAAATTTATGGCTTTTAAAATTTAATACATGATCTTATTTATTTTACCTTTTTATTATTTAGCACTGTAATTGTGCATATTTATGGGATAGGGTAAAAATTAGATACATATATACAATGTGTAATGATCAAATTGTACAGCAAGCATTTCCATATCCTAAACTTTTTTAAAATTTCTGATTAACATAATTGCATATATTTGTGAGACAGACTCTGACATTTCAATACATGCATACAACAACAAGTACTAATCAAATCAGGATAATTAACTTTTCCATCTCCTTCTTTATATTTGGAAGCTTTGAGTGCCTATCTTACTTTGTTTTTGTTTTTGGTGAGTTTAGATCTGTATATATACTACATCCTCACTGAGGCTTGAAGCAAGTTCACAATAAAGCTTACATCTATAGTTCATAAAATAAATGTTTTCTTAAAGTAGCAAAAACTATTTTTGAAAAAAATATGTAATTTCTGTGTTTAGAGGAAACATCATCTATGACACAAGAGAAATAGTATATTCCACAGGGCTCCTGGTATAGTTAACGTAGGAGTGTATCACCTGCTGGCAAAGCTGTTAGACAAGATGAAGAAACTGTCTCCTTGGAAGTCCATTCAGTGTTTTGGATAGGTCTTTGTTTCCATGGACACCTAAATTGCCTGTGCGTTAAGGGAAAAGCAAAATAAGAGACAAGCTCACAGCTTCTCCAAGCTGCATACAGGGATTTCTGCAATTTTGTTCTTGCCTACCAACCTGTTTTCTTCCCTCACCTTGCCTCTTCAAATACCTGTAGGAAGGTTCCTATTTCTTATTGACGGATACCGATTTCCCAGTGTCATGAACAGCCTTCCTTGCCCAAATCTAACTGCCTGCTATTGCCCATTGCTCTTGACCTCTCATTCTTATTACACTCTGCTGGCCACACACCCCCTCTACACCTTTGCTCTTTCTAGGTGTCCATGCTGCCACATTATTGCTGACTATGGCTGATTACATATCATGTCTCTGTCACTTCATGGTCTTCCTTTTTTGGCAACCTATTCCTTAGACCATTTTTTTTATTCCCTATCATTCTCCATCTTCATCTCTTTAGAAAATAGTCTTCCTCCATGGTGACCACCATGACATTAAATTCCATCTAAATATATGCAGATCTCCCTGCTATGTTCTGCTTCTTTGTGTCTACAACCCACTCAACTATTTCCTTAATGTGACTGCATTTCAGATGGGACCATCTTCTTTCCCCAAAATGTCCCTCTTCTTTCCAGCTTGCTTGTAGGTCACACAATTTTGTAAGTGGCTAGAAAACTTGGAAGGCTAACTTTCCTTTTTCTACAGTTAGGATACATTTGCTACATACCTAATAAGGCACAATGCAAGATACTCCGAAATACCCACTTGATTGATCCATTCCTCTTTCCTCGAGGCAGCTCATCTGTTTTCTTGGTCTGTGCACGGTTGCACGGCCCAGCCCCCACACGGAAAGCTTTAACAAGCACTAACTTCATTTCCTCTTCTGACGAGCCCTGTACCCTGTGCTGTGGTTTGCATATGGTCTCTCCCCCAAAGGTTCGAGTGCTGGAAGCTTGGTCCTCAAAATAACAGCACGGAAAGGTGGAGCAATCATTAAGAGTGGATACAGTGGGAGTAAATTAGCTCACGTAGGGTACAGTGTGTGTTAGTCAGCATTCCGCCCCTGTGACCAAATACCTGAGAAAAGCCACTTTGAGGAGGAATGATTTATTTTGATGCACAGTTTCAGAGGTTTTAGTCCATGGTGGAATAGACCCATTGCTGTGGCCCAGAGATGAGGCAGAGCACAGAGGAAAATGATAGTTGAGCAGATCTACTCCTATCACGGTATCCAGGAACCAGAGAAAGGTGAAGATACAAAAAGGAAGGAACTGGGGACAGATTATTATCTCCAAGTTCATGATCTACTCCCTTCAACTAGGCCCCACATCCCAGGTCTTCAGGACTTCCCAAAACGCAATAAAATTTACGAATCCACCAATGCAGAAAGAGCCCTCAGAATCCAATTGCTTCCAAAAGCCTATTAGCTGGCAGCTAATCATTTAACACGTGAGTTTGTGGGGGGGCATTTTGAATCCATACCATAACACCACTCTTGGAGAGATTAATGCTCATGTCCTGGGAGTGAGGCAAGTCTTCCAAGGTTGGGCAGGTTACTGTAAGAGTAAGTTGCTAGGAAGCAAAAGTACCCCTGGTGTTGGTCTCATCCACAAATGCTGCTGCCTGAGCTCGGACTTGGCAGCCCTCAAAACTTTTTTCCTTTTAAAGGACTCAGCCTCGGGTATTTTGCTACAGCAACAGCAAACATTTTAAGACACCCTATCTGTCTTTCAAAATCTTTAGTAATTTCCCCGATTCCCTTCATGTACCCTGCCTTCTAGTTACAGCCTACTCCTCATTACAACACAAGTCCTTTCTTTTTCTCCTAGGAGAAGGGGTGCCTCATGCTTTTGGTATTAAGTGATTTCCTGCCTACCATGTTTGTCCCCCTAACACTACTCTTAATTATCTCTCCATCTCCAAAAATGACATGAATCCCTCAAAGCGCTCTGTAAAATTGACCTTCATGAGGGAGCCTTCGCTGGCTGTATGAATGTCTGCCCATCCTTCTGCTGAAATCTGATGGCACAATCCATTGTACCACTTGCTTACCCAGTACCCACCCTCCCCTACTTCCTTGTTCCCAGAACCATGATATTGAGGGTATCAATGAGCCCTACTGAAATATTCACCATCCCACATTCCCATGCAACTAGAGTAGCCACAGGAAGAAGCAAGTGGTATGTCTGGGGTGTGTTTTCTCTGTTGAGACTTTCAGCTTCTTCCTGCCTACCCTTTGGATCTAAACTCAAAGCCACCACGGAAGACTTCTCAAGAGCGGAACAGGGAATTTCTAAGTTCCCAAGCTATGATCTGCAAAGCAGGCCTGGGCTACCTGCCTCTTGATATGGAAGGAAAAAAAAATAACAGAACAAAACTGACCTCCTCTAAGCTGCTATGGCTTCATATTTCTGCTTCTCACAGTTGCTACACTACATATTCTGGTGCCATGAAACAGTTGTGTACTATTCGAATTTCACGTTTTCAATAATTCCTGACAGTCACAAGAACGAGTCCAAGGGCCGGTGAGATGGCTCAGCGGCATAAGCGCCTGCCTGGCAAGTGTGAGGTCCTGAGTTCGACTCCCGGTACCCACATACGAAAAAAGGGCCAGTGATATCGCTCAGTGGCTGGGGCGTCTGCTGGCGCACGAGGTCCTGAGTTCGACACCCCGTACCCATCAAAAAAAAAAAAAAAAAAAAAAAAAGAACGAGTCCAAATAAAAAGTAAAAGGAAATGAATAAAATAAAACAATCTTCCTAGACTCCATTGGCTATTTCCTTTAGGTCACTTTCATCCATCAACTGGATATCTTGTTTTTCAAATTGTTTTTCAAACTGATATCTAAGGGTTCAGAAGTGAACAATTCATTTCTGTGAATAGGGAGAATCACTCCATTACCTGACTCACTTAGGCTGGCCATGGAGATTGTAAACTGTTGCCAGAGTTGTGACGTTAAACTCTCACAGTAGCTATCTGTCTTAGTTACTTTTCTCGCCACTGAGACAAAATACAAAAATACCTGACACCTAAAGTACCTGACACCTAAAAAGTTAAAGGAGAAAACATTTATTTTGGATCACACTGTGTAGAGGTTTCAGTCCATAGTTGGCTGGCTCCAAGGCAGGGTAGCATGGTAGATGGGCATCGCAGAGGAGAAACAGTTCATGACAGGCAGAAGGTAGCAAGCAGCAAAGTAGTGAAGCAGCAGCAAGCGACAGCAGCAGCCCTCCTTCTGTCCCTTATATTCTATCCTGGCTGCACACCCTTAGGGAGGGTAGCACTCACGTCCGGGGTGGGACTTCTCATTATCCACATCCAGAACTATGCCAAACTAATCAGTGGACTAATTTAGTAATCGCACACCCTTGATTCCAGCATCACACCCTTAATCCCAGCACCACACACTCTAGATCCAGCTACCTCTGAAAAGCCCCACCTATGAGCACATGAGGCTTTCTGGGGTCATCTAGACGAAGCCATAACACCATCCAATATCATCATTCAAGGCCACAGCTTCCATAGTTGGCTTATGTTTAGTGACAGAACGCTGCTTGTTGATTTTAATCAGTCTGCGCATTGTGTCCTGCGGCCCTGGAATTTGGTTCTGCCTGACTTCACTTTTCCCACTTTGTATAAGAACTATGCTTCCTTGGTGTCCAATCAGAGCAGTCCAACCACTGCATGTGGTGTCTGATGGAGTTGTTGGTAGATGAGTCAGCTGTTCCTTCCATGGGCTGTGACCCAGCCTCTTTCCTCTCTGCAGTGCAGCTTGCTAAGGAAAACTGTCACTGCAAATGAGGTGGCAGCAGAGAGGGTGAGGGTGGACTCATCAGCACCTGGACCCTCTAGGCTTTCTGCTCTTCTGATGTTCAGAGGCTGCCTCTCAAGGGTCAGGAACCACCAAGCATAACAGGAGGGGATGAAAGACAGCTCTGCAGGACTTTGGGCCCTGAAATGCAACCCTTTGTCACCTTTACAAGAAGAGCTATTTGAGGGTGGGTAGGAGTCCCCAGTCTTCTTCCAATGGAACCTTTAATGCCACGCAATTCAGCCATGGAATCACTGCCCTGTTCGCTGATCCTGCTGTGATAAGGGCCATCCATAAAGGATCCTGGTCCATGGTGCAGGACTTAATGAGGAAACAGGATGAGGCTGTGCACCTCTCACTCAGGAATCTTCCCCCAGGAAGGTCCCGGCTGAGCAGCCAGCAGCCAGCTCAGGCCTCAACCCACGGCCACACAAACACCCTGGTGACTTCTTAGGCTCCATGGAGGAAGGAGGCTAACAAGAGACTGGGGTCAGGTATCTGCAATGCATATGTTCACCAGAATTCCAGAGAAACTCAGAAACACACACGCAGACGTGGACAAGAAAGTGAAGGAAGCTCGCTAAGCTCTGCCTTAGAATGCCATCAACTTAGCTAGAAATGACACTGGTAGAATACCATACATCGCAGGCCTGTGCCATGTCGTTATCTTCCACTGTAATATATTTTCCCAAACAATGTTAAACTTAAATTAAAATTCCCAGGATGATTACGTGAACAAATGAAGAAAGAGATCCATGTTCAAATCATCAGGTTTTATTTTCAGAAAGGAGGTTAAAAAATTAAAATTCAAGTTTTTTGTGGTGCTGAGGATTGAATCCAGGTCTTCATGCATGTTAAGCAAGTGTCCTACCACTGAGCTACATCTCCCATCCCTAAAACAGGAGATATCGCAATTATAAACTTTAAATACAATAATAAAAAAGTAGGGTTCCGCATAAATCTCAGATTAACTAGGGTTAGTAATTAGTTAGCTATTCTTGGGTATGCCACCACATATTTAGTTACCCCCCCAATTCCAGAGCACCCCAGTCAGCTTTAACAGATCTCAACATATACGAGTGTGATGTGTACAAAGATACACTGCACAAAGACACACGGAAATCCCTTTTTCCCTCTCATATGGTTCTCATGTGGGAATTGCTAAGGCACAGTTTGCTTGCTTCCTTCTAAAAATGAGGCACTGGGGCTTCGACTTAGACTCGAAAGCCCTTTCATGTCATCACAATGCATTCTAGTTATTCTGTGAAGGTTTCCAAACTTATTTCAGACTCGGATTTTCACTTCGAGCAAGGGACCATCTAAGACATTCAGAGGGCTGACATCCCAAAGCTGTCTGTATAGTAGGTAGTTAAATATTAAATCACAAATTTCTTTCATTACCTATTCAGTACATAGGAAATTTAGGCCATTTTTCACAATGAAGTATATTGACAAAATTCAGAGATAAATTGGGGTGTATACATTTGAACAGGAGATTAAAATTCTATGTTCTCTCAAACTTATTAGCTACATTAATCCATCTTGGGCCAGTGAGATGGCTCAGCGGCGTAAGCGCCTGCCCGGCAAGCGCGAGGGCCCGAGTTCGACTCCCGGAACCCACATACGAAAAAAGGGCCGGTGATATCGCTCAGCGGCACGGGCGCCTGCTGGCGCGCGAGGTCCTGAGGTCGACCCTCGGTACCCACAAAAAAAAAAAAAAAAAAAATCCATCTTATTTAACTCAAATTTGTTTTCCAGTGATTCCAGTGTTATCCTTTAAGTATCTCCTGATAAGTGTCATGCTTTGGTACATAATCAATGCTTTTGTTAAATGAACAGCTTTTAAAAATGACAGTGATAGCTATCCCAGGATGCCAAGGGAAGACAAGAAAGCATGAAACTTTGATGTAAGACATCCTATCTTGGCCTTTGGACTGTTGAGAAAGTAAAATAAGATAAAATTCCAAACTTCAAAAAATAGACCCCATCAGACTTCCTAAGTATTTCAGCAGTTGAGGATTCTTTGCTTAAGGGGCCTGGGTTGATGTAATACAACCTGGACACAGAGAAGAGACTAAAGGAGATGGGGATGGAGAGAGGAACATTATTTACGTTTCTTTTTCCTCACTGCCCTTAGAGTTAATGCATTGATGAGGTACAAAAGTGCAGAACATATTGGTGGAATCTTTTCTCTAGATCTCTTTTTCCCGTAGTCAATGTAATTCAGTAAATATCACTTCCAAAGCTTCACGTCAATATTGAAAAATTTTATGTGATTTCCTATAACTGTCAATTTGACCCTAACCTTCCAAACGATCTAAGACATTTCACCTTTTCCTAATTCATCCTCCTGCCTTAACATAAATTATTTGCATTTTGAAAGCTCTGTTTTATAACTGATCACACGAGTATTTCTGAATCATTTTTCTTCTGTGTGAAACAGACTTTTAAAATATTAGAAATTTATTTCTTTCCAAACTGTACTTTTATAAGACAACATTTTACCAGTCAATTTCAGCATTGGCAAAGACTTCTGGGAAAGTGATTACAAGGTCTCCTCCTGGTCTCCAATTCCAAGACATAATCTTTAACCCAAGATGTATTTAAGTATTGATCTAAAGAACTGGTCTTTTCACTGTTCTCCTGAGCCACTGAGATTTGACATGGGAAGGAAAGTGGAAGGGTCACGCCGGAGATAAATCTTAATTCACAAACTCAAATGTACAAATAACTGAAGCTCCACTATCTTACATAATGTGATTTAAGATTTATTTGTGTGTTCCGTGGAGCTAGCAGAATAGGTTAGCTTCCTTTTTTTTCTGTTTTGTTTTGTTCTTTTCTGTTGTGGGGTGTGTGTGTGTGTGTGTGTGTGTGTGTGTGTGTGTGTGGTAGGGCAGGGTCTAGCCCATGTTCCCGAGGTTCTGTGAAGTTTCCATAGCTTACATGCCAGAGCTTACATAGTCATCCAAAATTGGGTGTCAGGAACTTATCAGAGGGACAGCCCAGCCTAAAGGTCAATAACATATATATCATATATAGAAATATAACCATCTCTACCTGTACATTTGATAAATTCTCTACATCAGATATACACAAATAGACATAAACACACACACAGACACACGTATCTCCTCTGAAACAGCGAGCATGGACATATGCATATAGGCCTATAGGTGAACATATTAGTTCATGAATAGGTATTAATTATCGATCTAGCTGTATTTAGTTACTCTATACTTTTTTAATTGCACGTTTCCAATACATAAGTTGGCACTTGTACATAACACATCTTAATTGCTTTTTCATCCCCTTTCTTTTCCCTTCCTCACCCCCACCCTTATCTCTTGACCCCCTTCCCATTTGAGAAAGATCTATCTTCCTACTTCTTATCTATCTCTAATTTTGGTCTTTACTTATGATTTGAACTTCTTATATAAAAGAAACCATATGATATTTAAGCTGTGTGTCTGATTTATTTCACTTAACGTTACAGTCTCCAGGTGCATCCATTTTCCTACAAATGACTCAAGTCTATCCTTCTTTATG
This sequence comes from Erethizon dorsatum, assembly GCA_028451465.1. Lineage (NCBI taxonomy): Eukaryota > Metazoa > Chordata > Mammalia > Rodentia > Erethizontidae > Erethizon > Erethizon dorsatum. The sequence goes on along the minus strand of CM051843.1, from coordinate 5,952,495 downwards.
GCACAGTAGTACTCCATTGTGTGTAAATACCACATTTTCTTTATCCAGTCATCTATTGATGGACACATAGGCTGCTTCCAAGATTTAGCTATAATGAGTTGTGCTGCTATAAACATAGGTGGGCATGGATCACTCTAATATGATGTCTTTAATTCTTTTGGGAAGAAACCTAGAAGGGGATAACTGGGTCAAACAGCATTTCTAGTTTTAGTTTTCTGAGGAATCTCCATACTGGTTTCCATAGTGGTTGTACTGTTATGGAAAACAGACCAAACACGGGAAAAATGGCACCGAGGTTTAGGAGGCAATTTATTACACCAGTAGGCTTCTGACTAGGATTTCTCCAAAAAAGTCAGAGCCCTGCCCAGCAGGGATTCAGGGCTTTTAAAGGGAAAGTAAGCGGGAAGGTACAAAGGCAAATTTGGCACATATGATTGGAGGGTTGGGTGACATCATGGGTTATACAGAGGAAGAAATGTTCTGTTACATTTTATGTTACCTTACAAGGCCACTAGTTATACAAAGGCAGTAAAGACAGGGGTTTACACAAAAGAACATCTGAAGTTACACTGTAAGGCCACCTGTTAGACAAGCTTACACAAAGAAAGGAACATTCTGTTATCAGGTTTGTCTGGAAACGTCCGCTTGGCCTTGGCAGGCATTCTGGGAGGCTTTTATTTAAAATTTTAATTTTTCCCTTTCAGTACTAGTTTACATTCCCGCCAACACTGTCCAAGACTTCACTTCCCCTGGCAGCCTCGCCAGCGTTTGTTATTACTTGATTTCTTGATGGCGGCCATTCTTTCTGGGGTGAGACAATCTCTAGCTTCCCTCACAGGGCTTTACAAGGGAGCTCAGCCCCTGCACGCAGGGGCCGGCTGCTGAACTGGGGTGAATGCTGGCCTGAGGAGTCCTCCCTCCTCAGGGAGGGAAGCCTGTGCACCTAGCATGGGAGTTGGAGGAGCTATAGGAGGAGCTGGGGGCAGCTGCAGACCCAGCCGGTGTCACTGCAGCAAGGTGACTCAGAAGGTCAGAGAGCGACCTGCAGTGTGTGTGTGTGACCCACAGAACAGCTGCCGCTTCTCTTCCTCCACCCTACTAGTCCTCCACACAGATCCCTCTTCTCAGACCCTACTGAGATACCCCGGCAAGGGATTTCTAGGGATTCAGCCTAGCCCATCTGACACACGACAACATCAATACAAACACGTAGCTGGTGCTTCTAGAAATCCCCTACATTTTACTAAAACAATCTCTGTAAACTCGTACAATTTCTTATCAAAGGAAATGCACTTCCTAGCCTCCCTTCCCAATGGATTTGGCCGTGTAACTATTTTCTGGAGAGTTGCTAGAAGCACAGTCTTACTTATGCACAATACTTTTACAGAGTTAGGAGTGATGGCATCCTTCCTCTTTCTCTCTTGCCTTCCTGCTTTCTGGAATGTGTATGTGAAAGCTGGAGCTCCAGCAACCATAACAGTACATGAGGCATAGTAAACCAGAGAGTGTGAAAAAGCCTAGGTCCTTCGTGACTTCACGAGCTTGCCATGTCCACCCCAGGTTGCCTGCCCCATACTGTGCATGAGTTGAGGTGAACTTTACTTGTCAAGCTGCTAACATGTGTCTTCCTGCTGCAGATGACTCACTGGCAAAAAGTCTTGGGATTCAGACATGGACTCACGCAAGGGGAGGTTTGGAAAATTGAGCCCAGTTCTCATGACCCATGAAGACCTGGGAGAATAGCTCCTCCAGGCGTTCAGAGATGGAAGAACACAAGAACCTTCTACCGTTTCCATGGTGAGACTCTCGAGCCTCAGGATACTTGCTGTCTCCCTTGGGTTGTCAAGGGGAGCAGAGTTCTTACATTTATGATTTCCTGAAAGACAAAGTAATATGGCTTTCAGAAAAACTGCAAGGTTCCCAGTTAAGTTTGAATTTTGGTTAAACAGTGGGGTAAATATTAGCGTATCTCACAGGCTGGTAGCTCCCACGAGCTCCGGACTGAAAATGAAGCAAGGGACAGAAAAACTATAAAATAAAACCAGTGACTCAACAAGTATGGCATTTGGGGCCACTTTGTATAAAGGCAAACAGACACATGCTGCCACATTTGCCTGGAAGGTGACCTTCACTTTACAGGAAGACAGGAAACTTGGGTTCATGGTTGGGGGTTAGGCACTGAACAACACATACACTACAGTTTTCAAGTTCTGCTGTGGAAACAAGGAGATGGGCAATATATTTCTGAAATATTTTTTCTGAAAAACAATGCGTGAGGGGCTGGTGAGATGGCTCAGCGGCTTAAGCACCTGCCTGGCAAGCGCGAGGGCCCGAGTTCGACTCCCGGAACCCACATACGAAAAAGGGCCAGTGATATCGCTCAGCGGCACGGGCGCCTGCTGGCGGGCAAGGTCCTGAGGTCGACCCCCCGGTACACACACACACACAAAAAAAAACAAAAAACAAAAAAAAAACAAAAACAATGTGTGAACACACTTTAAGAATACATGTTTTATTTTTATTTTATTGTGGTGCCAGGGACTGAACCCAGGGCCTCACACACACTAGGCAAGAAATCTGGACCACTGAGCTACAACCCTAGCCCTTTTTTATGTTTTGAGACAGAGTCTCACTAAATCACTAAGTTGCCAGGATAGTCTAGAATTGTGATCCTCCTGCCTCAGCCTTCCAGAGAGCTGGGATTAGAGGTGAGTGCCACACTATGCCTGCCTCCATCTCTCTTTCTATCAGTTTGCTTTCTTCAAGTACCAGATCTGTTTAGAGATTTTCAAGCCAGCACTTGGCTTCTTATGCTACACAAGAATTTAAGCAACAGCGGATGTCACCTGTACACTCCTTATTTGACTCAAAAGTAATAAGCACATTTTGCTCACACTCTAAAAGCCACTGTCACGGAAATCTTTGTGTCCATGTCTCACTTCAGCAGATGAAACCCTGTCATGTCATTGCATCCAGATGACCTCCTAGTGCTCGCTTCGGCAGCACATGTACAAAACGACCCCCTAGTGAAGGAAAACAGGTAAAACTTACTACACATACTTTTGTCTTGGTATTCCTTGGTGAAACCAAAACACCAGAAAAATGAAAAGACATGCCAGGTACAACTGTCAGAAAGAACAAGGTGAATACAAATAACACTTTTCCCTGATGGGCAACTGGCACCTCAGGGGTTCTTTTTAAGTGAGGATTCTTAAATCTCAGAAACACCTTTTACAGAGTGTGACTATGCTGCCTTGTTGGAGAGAAGCTGGCTTATGTTACAGACACTTGGGGCCTTTGACTCTTAAGCTCCACTCACAGAATCAAATCCTCCAGACTTGTCCACGTGAAAAATCTGTGTTCTTTATAATTTCACACCATAAGCTCCAGTGGCGCAATCGGTTAGCGTGTGGTACTTACATAATTTCACACCAAATCCTTCAGTTCCCTTCAGTATTGTATAGTAAATTATCTGTGTGCTGATGCCTCCAATACCTTCCTATGGTTTATAAAATTTATATCCTGCAATGATGGTGTATGTGAAGATATATCTCTAAACATACAAAGAACTCAAAAAAATCAGACCTCCCAAATTTAAAGACCCAATCCAAAAATGGGCATCTGAGATGAATACACACTTCTCAGATGAAGAAATACAAATGGCAAATAAATATTCGAAAAAATGTGCAACATCACTGATCATTCGAGAGATGCAAATTAAAACAACACTGAGATACCATCTCACTCCAGAAAGAATGGCTATTATCAAGAAATCAACTAATAACAAATGCTGGAGGGGCTGTGGGGAAAAAGGAACCCTTCTCCACTGTTGGGGGGAGTGTCGACTGGTACAGCCACTGTGGAAATCAGTGTGGAGATTCCTCAAAAAACTGGAGCTGGAGGTCCCATTTGACCCAGCTATTCCCCTTCTGGGTATCTTCCCAGAAGAATTAAAAACATCGTACCACAGTGATATATGTGCACCCATGTTTATAGCAGCACAATTTGTAATAGCCAGATCTTGGAAATAATCCAAATGCCCATCAACCGAGGAATGGATAAAAAAGATGTGGTATTTTTATACAATGGAGTACTACTCAGCCATAAAGAAGGATAAAGTGGAGCCTTTTATAGGTAAATGGATGCAACTCGAGAAAATACTCATAAGTGAAATTAACCAGACACACATGTGCAAACATCATATTGTCTCCCTAGTGTGAGAAACTGAAAGAGTAAATAAGATCCAAAATGTACAATAGGTATGACGAATCGGAAAGAAACTGGTCAAAAGGAAAGAGAGTCTGGGATGGGGGAATGGGGAAAAGCAAGAAGGGAAAAGAAAAAATTGTAATTATATATAAGATGGTTAAGATAGATACACTACTAATTTTGCTTAGTTCATTGAAGAGAAAGGTTTATGCCAGTAATGTTTGGAAAACTGAATGCTGATATCTTGTACTCTGAGTAACTAATTTAAAGATAACAATATATAATGTATTAACCATTGTTACCCTCCTATTATGTTGTTTTGAAATTTTGTTCTGTTTTGTTTTGTTTTGTTTTTTCTCTTAAAAAAAAAAAGATCTATCTCTAAAGAATGGTAAAAAACATATTTTTCCAATGTGTTAAGTTCCTAGATATACTCAGTCATTCAGTTTTCCAAGGGACATATTTTTCTCCAAATAATTCTATCCCCAAAGTCATCTGAATCCATTTGTTGCATGAGTGGAGATGATAAGTATTCGGTTAGCAAGAGTTAGAGCTTCAGATATGTGGTATATTCTGTGAGTATATGGATATTATAGCTATTGCAATGAACCCAAATTTTTCCCATTAAACTTCACATATATGGAGGTAATGTGCAGACCAACGCTAAGGTACAGTGCGAAAGACAGATCACGGCTCATTCTCTTGAAGCAAACCATTCAACTCTAGTTATTTATATGGAGTCCTTTCACTATTCTTTCATTCAGTAAAAACAAGATATACTTTTTTTTTTTTTTTTTTTTTCTTTTTGAGACAGAGTTTCACTATGCAGTTCATGGTGGCCTTGAACTTACTTTGTAGCCCAGGCTGACCTTGAACTTGCAGCCATCCTCCTGCCTCAGCCTCCCGAGTGCTGGGATTACAGACGTGTGCCACAATGCCTGGCATATACATATATTTCTAACTGATTATTATTACTGATATCTGTATATTTATATCAGAAAGCAAAGATTTACATTCTGTTATGTAAGAGTTCCATTTATCCCTCTCCAAAAAAAAAAAAGTCAAATTGAATCATAAGGATTGAAGTCTGAGTTACAAGCTTGAAGGAAATAAAACTAAGCCAAGAGGGTTGGGGTGGGAGGTTCTGCAGGTAGACATTCAGAAGAGGAGATCCACAGACATTTTTCAAAAGGAAAACAGCACCACCGGAATCCCAGCTTCGGCAGGGCTTTGTAAACGCACTGAGTTTCATGATTAGTTCAGCACAAATGTTTCCACTGAGTCTTTCACAGAAAAACATCACGATTTCCCCATGTGGCTGTTGGCCTATCAGGTCTGAGAGGTTTTCTTCCTGGGAAGTTGCTTTCTGGTATATATGGCATCTTCTGGGTCCTGACTTCTTGCTACATGGAAAGGCCTGGAATGTCCCACTCAATGTGGCACTGATTCTCATTGGATCAAAGAACATTTGTGAAGAAGAGAAACAGAAATGGGCAGGAAGCAGAAAGAGACCGACAGAACCAGACAGAGAGAAAGAGGGGAGGAAAAAGGAAGGTTTGGAAATATAGGAGAAATACTGGGTACTTATGGTGTGTGTGTGAGTGTGCGCTCAATATTTAAAAACAATGAAGGACAAAAGTCCTTACTACCCACAACAGAAGAGCCCACACTCAGCTCCTTAGCACGTCAAAATTACCAAATTAAAACCAGAACAAAACATATCCAAGCACAAGATTCACACCTATAAGCCACAGAACTTTTCAGAAATTGCCTTGGGATTCTAGTCATATGCGCAAGACACAAAACGTTCCAAAATGAATTTGGGATCTGACCCATACCCCTAAGGTGCAGAACTTTCCAGAAATTTCCTTGGCATTCCATTCACACATCCAAAAAACAGAACTTTCCACAAATGTGTTTGGTAGGTCACTCATACCCACAACCCTGCAGGACTTTCCAGAAATTTCTCAGTGATACATGGAGGAGCCACTGACTTGTCCACACAAATAAATATTTCAAAAGAGTATTATAGTTGGAAATAGATATAAATACAGAGGAGATAAAAATGTGAGCATCCATCCATACTTCCTCCCCTAAATTTCTCCACCTGATGGCTTTATATTGGGGCCCCATTAACAGCGTTAAGTGTACTTTACTTGTGTGGACCAACTGAGGTGTCACACATAGAAGCAGTTCTACATTACCCCAAATTGAGTCTCCATAAGTACTCCACCCTCTTATGTTCTACTTCCTTACGGGACTTCCAGAGGGTAACGTGCTTAATAACAAACCCCACATTGGTCACCCTCCTTCCTATTTCTCAGTCCCCACTCCCTACTGCTCTTTCCCACTATCGTGTCCTAGAAGAACTATTTGCCTTGGAAGCCTTGTCTCAGTGCCTGCTTCTGCGATAAATCAATTTCCAAAAGGAAGTCATTCTAAAGAAGGGCAAATATGCATTTCAAGAGGGAGTGTTTTTCAGAAAGGAAGGAGCTAAGTTTTTTAATAGCACAAATGACTTGGAGTGGTGAGAAAATGATTTCAACTTATCAGTGTGTGTGTGTGTATGTGTTTATTTCCCCACTAAGATCTACAATGAGCAACGGATGTAAGCATGATTTTGCAAATAAAAAAACAGCTATAGAAGAGCAGAAAATTCTGCAGAGAAGACAAAAGTTAGATTTTTAGATACAGGAGCATTTTTATTTCTTCTCACTGGGCTTAGCAACTTACAAAAAGAAAGGAAGAAATAGGGCCGGTGAGATAGCTCAGCGGCATAAGTGCCTGCCTGGCAAGCATGAGGTCCTGAGTTCGATTCCCGGTATTCACATTAAAAAAAAAAAAAAAGGCACAATGGCTAGTCTTCTAGAAGGTGACCAACAGTAAAAGTATCTCTTTTAGGGTGACACTAAACAGATTTGTTTTAGGAAGAAGTGATGTAGATCAGTGGTAGAGTGTTTGCCTAGCATGCACAAGGCCCTGGGTTCTAGTCCCGGTGCTAAAAAAATGTTTTCTGGAAGTATGCAAGACTGCTGCAACTGGAAAGAGGAGGAAAAAAATGCTGTCCAAGACCAAATGTAGCAAACTATTCAGAGGAGAGTATTCTGGGATTGTAATTTGGAAGAGCACCCCAGAGGTGAAGATCAGAGGTCTCCAAAGGGTGATTTTGACTTAAACATTTAGAGGGTGAAGAAAACAAGTTGCTGATGGGCTGGTCTATGGTTGGGGTTCTTTTTCTAGCAGAAAAAGTCTCAGACAGGAAGCTGAATAGAAAATGTTCATCTCTGCGTTAGTTAGCACATTAATCAGCTTTCATATCCTTGGGACAAAATACCTGACACCTGCAAATTAAAGGAGAAGGGTTTTATTTTGATGCATTTTCAGAGGGATCAGTCCATGGGAGGCTTACTCTGAGGCAGAAACGCCATGGCAGAAGGGCATAGTGAAGGAAAGCTACTAGATTCATGGAATCCAGGAAGCAGGGTGAGAAGGGAGGAGGCAGGGACAAGAATACAGCCTTCTAGGCCATGCTTCAGTAATCCATCTTCTCTGACCAGCTTCCACCTTTGAACATAAGACTTTTTTTTTTTTTTTTTGTGGGTACTGAGGGTCGACCTCAGGACCTCACGCGCCAGCAGGTGCCCGTGCCGCTGAGCGATATCACCGGCCCTTTTTTCATATGTGGGTTCCGGGAGTTGAACTCGGGCCCTCGCACTTGCCAGGCAGGCGCTTATGCCACTGAGCCATCTCACCGGCCCTGAACATAAGACTTTTGAAGGACATTTAAAATCTAAACCGTAACATTCCACCCATGGTGCCCAAAAAGTTCAAGTCTATCTAATTATGCAAAATGTATTTAGTCCATTTCTAAGAGTTGCCAAATCTTAACATTTCCAACATTGCTGAAAAGTCCAAGTCCAAAGTCTCCTCTGAGACTCAAGGCAAACTCTTAGTTGTGACTCCCTGTAAAAATCAAAAGAAAGTTAAATACTTCCAACATGCAATGGCATAGGATCAAAATTCCCATTCCAAAAGAGTAGAATAGGGGAATGAAAAGGAAATGGACCAGAGCAAGACTAAAATTCAGAAGGGCAAATATTACACCCTGTAGGTATATATGCAGCACTGGGGGCAGCTTGTGGCAAAATGTGAGCTCCAAAGGACTTGGGCAGGCTCATCCCAACTACTGGTTGCAGACCACATGCCCTCTCTCTTGGGTGGGATTTGCCTTCTACCTGGAGATGTCATCAGCAGACATTCTACATGTCTGACATTTCTGACTTCCTGGGGTTTCTACTGCACCTTCAGATTAACTCTCACAGCTTCACACACCACCCTTTCAGGGGCACACTGCTTGGCTTCCCATACCTTCCTCTGAAATATGGGTGGAAGTCTCCATGGCCCCTGTACTCTTATATTCCCCGTGCCTGAAAATATCAGCATCATGTGGATGATGCCAAAATCTGCCACTATCTCAAGCAGTACTGTGCTCCCCTTGAAACAAAGCTGTAGAACTCTGAAAGCCTGGATTGCTGAAGCCAGGGACATGAAACTTGAGAAACCCATTCCTTAGGTATCCCTTTTTGAGCAAGGGACCTAGGGGCACACTTCTCAAATGAAAAGTTTGCACTTTTATACCACTGAGCCTGCAATGGATAGGACTCCTGAGAGGTCCTCAAGGCATCTTTCTTCTTGTCCCTGTATAAACTACTTGGTTCCTTTCTAATGATGGTAATCACTTCCGCAGCCACACATCTTTTGGCACCAAATTGACAAATGTGGTTTCTTCTGAGCCAAAATGTATGTTTTTCAAAAATTTCTTTTCTGCCTTTATCTCTGTTTGTCACTATAAATCTGCTGAAAAGCAGCCAGCAGGACCCATGCTGCAGCTTGTATGTTGGGCTGTCTTAAAATTTCCTTTGCCTCTGATCAATTACTCCACTGCTGTTAATGTGTTTCCTGCAAAATCTCAGGACATAAACAAACTATAGTCCAATATTCTGCCAAAGTGTAACACGCATGGCATGTATTTCAATTGCTTAAGGAGTGCTTGTTCCCAATTGAAATCTCCCAAGCCTGGCATTTCTATCAGCATTCTAGTCTTCTGAGCTCTGACCAAAGTCACCCACTGAGCTCTGTTTAAGGCATTGTAGGGCTTCTCTAGCCTGCACCTGCAAAGCTTTCCAAACTCCTCCTGCAAACCAGTTCTAAAGTTTTAAAACCACATTGTCAAGTATACAATTATAGAAATGATCACAATACTCCAGTACTAGTTTTTGGTTTTAGTCATCTTTCTTATCTCTGGGACAAAATAAAATACCTTACACCTGTGAACTTAAATGAGGATGGGCTTACTTGGCTCAGTGGGTTCAGTTCATGGTTAGCTTGCTCCAAGGTGAAAACAGCATGGTAAAAGGGCTTGGTGGAAGAAAGCTGCTCGCTCCATGGTGGCCAGGAAGCAGAGAGAGAACAGAAGAGCTGGGAAAAGGAATACACCCTTCCAGGTTACCCCAGTGACCCGCCTCCTCTGATAAAGGCCTATCTCCAAACACAAGAGTTCCAAGGGGCATTTTAGACCTAAATCCTAATCACTAATTTCAGGGGGTAGGTAGTTCTAATTTTAGCTATTTATCCACGAGTCCAAGAATGGTGATGGAAGTATCTGTGTCTTCCCTGGCAACAGGTTCAGGCATAAGGAGAGCAGACAGCTGATGACAGGGGCATTCCAAAAGGCAAGATCTGCGGGGGAAAAAACTCCACAGGTTAGGAAAGAGACCCCAAATGTCAATAGTTTGGGACAAGCTCTTATGACCATTTTTTTTTTTTAATGCAAGGAAATAAGTACTATGTCAACATTAAAAGAAGCTTAAAAATAATAATAAATGGATAAAAAGTCTATACCCAATCCTGCAATACCATACTATTTTTCATATTACTCGTTATTTTTTACTTGATTTTCACATGCATTATTTCACTCACAGTTAATTTTTAACACACAGGCAAAATATTGCATTTCAGATAAAAAAAAAGCCACAAATACTAGAAATGAGAGAGCAGTATACACAATTACCTTAAAAAAATGCTTCATTATAAGTTCTATATAAATCACCAGTGCAATTATTGTCTCAAAAGTTAATGCAATTCTCATTTCCTTAATGGAGCCATGAACATTTGGGAAAAAGTATATACTTCTAACCCTGTACCTCTTTAGATTACCCCCAGGGTGTTAGACTCCATTCTGAGCAGTTCTCCACAGGTATTCACAAGTCAGACAGATGTTCAAGAGAATGAAACTGACGGAGAGTATGGCAAGCCTCTGTGAGGCGAATTTGTAAAAAACGAAGCAAAGACCGCGAGTGAAGACATGATGGTAATCCTGAAATATCACAACTTGTTTCATTTAGAAAGCTTTTAAAACTTCAGTATTGCTGGGAAGGACAGCACAAGAAACAAGGAAGGGAATTTGAGAGAAACATCTTGTTTCATAATACAGGAACTTGAAGCTAGTCACAGATGTAAGTGACTGGTTCATGTTGATTTCTCCAATGTTGAAGGAACGATTTCATAGAGCTTTTAATCAGAGTATCTATGTATTGGGTGAATGCTTGAATTGGAAAAACTAAGTCCTTTTAAAATATGATATTCTGCAATCTTTTCTTTCATAAAATACAAATTTCTGAAGATTTAAAATTATACTTTTACATTGTTGTTCTCTTTCTTTCTTCTCACTATACCCTATGCCTCCCTTTTTAACCTGTGCACAATGAATATCATTGCTTAACTGACCAGGTGAATTCATGTGCTATATGTTTTATCCTAAATAGCTGCCATTTTTAAAAGCTTGGTCCCCATCCTATGGTGCTACTGGGAGGTGGTAGAACCTTTAAGGACCATGGAGGTGAGTGGGAGGAAGTTAGGTGACTGTGAGGTGACCTCAACCCCAGCTCTTCCTTTTCCTTACTTCCTAGCTACCATAGCATAAGCAAGTTGCTCTTTCATGAGCTCCCTGCCATGCGTTGTTTGCCACAGGCCCAAAGCATCAGGGCTAACCGATTATGGACTGGAAACTGACACTGTAAGCCAAATAAACCTTTTCTCTTTCTGAGTTCATTACAACAGGTATTTATTTTACAGTAACAGAAAAACGACACATCATGACTTTTCTACTTATACAATTCCTTAACTTGCTGTTACAGGGCTTTGAAAATGTAGGAACAAGAGTATATAACTCTAATTTTATAATGCAAATATTTCCTCTCTTTCAATGTACATGAACAATGTCAAATACGTGATGAAAAAGAGATGTATTAAAGGACATTAGAATTTTGTTTCAAATTATGGCAAAATACAAGACTGTTTCCCAACTACCTGAAGGGAAAAGCATTTAGCTAATCCAGTAGTTTCTGATTTTTATTTAAAACTTACTTTTTATGCTGCTTGGCTCTGCTGTAAACTATTAAAGCCAAAAACAATTAGAACACAAAGAGCGGTCTGAAAATGTAGCTAATTCCCTATGTTAAAGGCAAGTAGAAGCCAAGCTATGAGTAAGAAGTAAAATATATACCATAAAATGATTCCCTTGAAATTTCCCACTGTAATGACGACTATAAAAATTCCAAATGCCATGAAACAACAGGTAATACTAAACACCTGAATAAAAGCAGGCATATTAAACACACCATAATTTTTATTTCTGTCGTGTCGGGGTAGAAAATGTCAACACTGGGATAGTTGGAACACTTCAGTATTAGTTTGGTTTGATAACACTTAATGGGCATTTTTCCAACTTGACACATTTATATATTTTATAATTATATATGTAATTATAGAATATACATATATATATATATATATATATATATATAGAGAGAGAGAGAGAGAGAGAGAGAGAGAGAGAGAGAGAGAATATATATTCTTTTTTTTTTTTTTTGGGTGGGTACCGGGGGTAAAACTCAGGACTTCATGTGCCAGCAGGCGCCCATACCGCTGAGCAATATCACCGGCCCTTTTTTGGTATGTGGGTACCGGGGGTAAAACTCAGGACCTCGCGCTTGCCAGGCAGGCACGTATGCCACTGAGCTATCTCACCAGCCTGAGAATATATATTCTTTAAGCACATATATTCCTTAAGCATACATATTCCTTAAGCACATGAAGGTCATCACCCACGATAATGGCCTACAACTGAGCCAATGGGGTGCTCTTCCAAGTGATTGGGTGAGCACCCTAAGAATGTGAAAGGGGGAAATTTTAGGCTAGGTGAATGGACAGTAAGGTTGTCTCTTCTAAAAAAGCTGCTGCTTATGCCCACAGCATGACAGATGCCAATCAAAGACATTCATCCGAGGTAGAAGAAATAAACAGAAGAAACAGGTAGAATGGAGACAAGGAAACTCATTTTTTTTTTTAATCTCCCTTATTCCCTTAAAACCTTGAGACAGATGCCCGCTCTGTTCTGCACGTAGGCAAACTTATCACTCAGGGAGTATCCTGCTAAGTTTATTGCCCTAAGTTTAGCTAATCCATCTATCCAATTCCCCTTCAAAACTGGGAACACCAAGGTAAAAGTAACTACAGTAATTTACATGGATTCCTGATTGCTACTTCCAGCCCTGCCGGAAAGATGTCTACAAGTCTCCAATCCTACAATCACATCTCAGATTCCAGGAAAAGCAGAACCTTGCAGAACCACCCCATGATGGCATCACCTCCCCACATGCAGGAAAAATTACCCCATGACGGGATATGAGGCAGCTCCCCTCTTCCGGAGGAAGGACAACCATCTTAGGACAACTGGCTTGCTGCTCATAAGGGTTCCTCCATTTTGGAAGCCAGAACTAAGATAATGATCAGTCAGACCCTGACCCTTCTCAACTAATTCTCAAAAACTGGCCCCATGCTTTTGTGAATGGCCCAGGTAGAACTCCTGCATCAAAAGGGCCCCTCTGATCACTTTCACTGGAGTTTTTTCCTACCGTCCTTATTATTTAATTCTGCCTAATAAATCTATGCTATGCCTTATACTGACACATCCTAAAACTCTTCTTCTATGATAGAAGTCAAGAACCTACTCAGAGGGCTGAATTGAGGTCCCTATCTCCTTTTGGGGACTTCCTTGAGCCCTATCCAGTGACACAACCATTGGTAAGATGTCCCTAAGGCAGGGATGGAGATGGTTTTCAGCAAACACTCTGATTCCCATACATCCAATTCTGTTGCACCCATGTGAGCCACCATCCTCGGGGCTTAATTTATTTAAAAATGCCAACTTTCCTTCCCTCGCTTTTGGGCTCTCTACTCTTCTGCAGTGTCCTTACCTATGGAGTACACTTTGAAGAATACGACCATTGGAGTCCCTATAATCTGATATGGTGGATGGGACTTTATGATAAAGCCAGACGTAGGGCCGGTGAGATAGGCGTAAGCGCCTGCCTGGCAAGCATGAGGTCCTAAGTTCGACTCCAGGTACCCACATATTAAAAAAAAAAAAAAAAAAAAAAGCCAGACATTATTCTGGGCAAAGAGAAGTTTGCCCAAAACTAACTAACTAATGGTGAACTAACTAGTGAATCTGATTTTAAGACAGAAAAATGAAATATTTTCTTGAAAAAACATTGAGGGTAGGAACAGGAGAGTTTTCAAAAACATGAGTTCGATAAATGTATAAATGTACTCCAACCTGGGTGTGGTGGGGCATCCTGTGACCAGCACGCTGGGAAGCTGAGGCAGGAGGATTGCAAGTTCAAGCCTAGCCCATTCAACTCAGCAACTTACCAAGACCCTGAATAATAATAATAATGATGATGATAATAATGATAATAATAATGAATACTGGTAGCAGTAGCAGTAGTAAGAGGTCTAGGATGTAGCTCAGTGCAAAGGACCTGGGTCAATGCCCCCGTACTGCGAAAACCAAACAGAACTCACTCCACCATCCCTACAAATACCGACTGAAGTAAGTACACGGTTCCCTAATTACCCGTCTGAGCAAGATATTTGCACAAATCCAGAAAAAGACTACCTGAAAACCTAATTTTCCAAAATGCATTAACTTGCCTAAACCCTGCACCATAACAGGACACATTCGCTGTTGCATTTGGAAGATGTGGGAAATTCTGTGTCTCTTCTGAAAGCTGTGTGAGAAACAGGCACGTAAGTCTAATCTGAAAAGGTACATGGCAGTCAATATTTAAATCTGTTAAATATTGTGACCAACTGATTTAGTGAACTTCAATCATCATTCTCCTCCAGCTATGACTCGGGTCAAATTTTGAGTTATCCTTGATCTTCCTACAATTTTTCTACCCCCTTCCTTTTTTTGTTATTGTTTTTTGTTTGGTTGGTTGGTTTTGGGTTTTTTTTTTTTTTTGTTTCATAGCATCCATTTCTAGCCTCCCCTTTCCTACCTGCTGCTCTGCATCACAACTTCTTTTACTGAAGAACAGAACCCCCCTGGCCTGGCTCTCTCCGTCCTGGCAGAGAGCTCTGCAGTCCCTTTCAAATGCTAAACACCTCATTACTCGTATCCTGTGTTTGGTTTGGGGAGCTCCTCTTTTATGTGGGTCTCCCACTTGGCAGCTAGGGCCTGTTAACACATCATTCCAACAGTTACTTAAGGGCCTCCAGCTACCCTGGGGCAGATGCCTTTCTGGCTCTCTGCCTAGGACTGAAGGCTGTTAGGGTAGGACATAAAATGGCTCATTTTATGCCTTTCCCAGTTACCATCTGGTCAGGTACATATTTACCTGAGTGAGCGGATTAACCCTTGTCTACTTGGAGCATTACAGGTGAGCCTCAATGACGGCACTGAGGAATTCTTTATGCTGCGTATAGAACTTCTCAGAGGGACACCTCCAAACAACTGATCTCAAAATGCGTCTTTTCCATTTCTAGAACCAAATACATCTCTTGCTACACTACTGTAATCGATATGTGCTCTTAAGAATTTTAAGTAATGGATGGAAGGATGAATGGATTAGTGACTGGATGGGTGGGTGGATGGATGGATGAGTGAATGGGTAAATGAATGAATAAGAAAATGGGTAGATAGGTGGATACAAAGTGGATAAGAAGATGGATGAATAAATGGATAACAATATATTTTGGGCAGTTGCATGAGCCCTTGGGAAGGGCAGAAGTGCAGAAGACCCAAGGATGGGAAATATTTACCTACATGATAGAGAGTCATGAATGTTACTTAAAATCAACTGATTGTATGGATGAATGGATGAATGGATGGATGGATGGATGGACGAGAAGCCTGATGGGTTAGGATGCATGCATGCATATGTGCATGTGAGGTTGGGTGCGTGAATGGATGGATGGAAGGACAGATGAATGAACTGGTTGTCTGTAGTTCTGGCTACAATCTCCTGCCAGGAAACACATTTTTTTAATGTCGGATAACCTCATTTGTATTAGTATGTGATATGGAAAAAAGGTTCTGCATTTTATTTTCATGTTAACTTTTCAAGAATCATTTTACTTTTTGAAAACATACTGTTACCAAAAGAACTGGTTAGTTTAACTGTATCAGTAAGATATGTCAAAAAATTAATTATCTCCACGATTAGTGGTCAACTCTACTTCTTAATGCTTTATTTTTATTTATTTATTTATTTATTTATTTATTTATTTATTTTGTGGGTACCGGGGGTCGAACTCAGGACCTCGCACGCCAGCAGGCACCTGTGCCACTGAACAATATCACCGGCCCTTTTCTCATATGTGGGTACCGGCAGTTGAACTCAGGACCTCGCGCTTGCCAGGCAGGCAGTTATGCCACTGAGCTATGTCACTGGCCCTATTTTTTTTTTTTAAGAAAAACAACATAATAAGATAGTATATAATAAGTACTAAGAAACTACACTGTGTATTGTGGGAGCAAAAAATTCAGAGCTATAGGTACACAGAGTGAGAAACTGATTGGTAGCAGCAGCACAAATCCATTTAGGGAAACACAGGGCTGAAAGCCAGGAGTGGTTGGACACAACCCAGTAAGCTTAGGCCAGTATGAGAAGTAAACATCTGAGAAGGCAAGTGACCTCAGGGATGTCATCTGGGTGCTCCAATTGATGGCCATCTGGGAGTCAAGAGGAGCCTTGCTTTATGACAGCGTGGAGCCAATTTTATGGGATAACTGGGCATGCCAAGGGCAGCAAAGCAAGTCCTAAGCCCCTCAGGATGTAAAGCACCAGGAGGACAGAGGACGGATATGAAGCAGTGACCTGGTAGCTAGCAGCAAGGTATAGCCCTGCTCTAGAGCAGAGCTAAAAATAGGAAAGCAAGAGAATTAGATTCAATGTCCATCTTTCCATCACGCCCTTCTCTAACATTCACCCATCTCCTCTGATCGACACTCGCTCTGCTGGAAAGTGGGTACCAGTGTCTCCCAAGACTTTCCCCAATACTTCGAAAGCACTCTTTGCCTATAAGCTAAGAAACTACCATATAGTTTCTAAATAGTATACTCAAAACCCTTTGTGTGCTTTTCCAATCCTACTCACCCCAACACTCTCTCCTTGGTTCCTGTATAACTTTCAGTGATAAAGCTTTGGGGTACCACGGTAGCCCCAGCAATTCTGCAATGGAAGAGTGACAAGTCTCAGTGTCCTGCCAAATTGCATATTCGACTATCCTTGACCCAAAGATATGCCCTGCAGTACCCCAAATGCAGGTATCGCACTAAAATTATCAACTTCTTTAACTTCCCACCCTTCTCGTCCTCTTCGCCTGCCCTCAAGTCATAATCTTTTATAGGAATCTCAAATATCTTCAAGTAACAACCAAAATTCTCCCATGAGAGCAGCTGAAGTGCTCAAATTGGCAAGGTCAGATGTAACTGACAGACATTTTATACAGATTTTTCTTCTAAATGTCTGCAGGATAGAATTTTAGATGTCCTTACATCTTACAGACCAAGTCATGGCCTCTAAACAAAATTATGAGAGAAACTTGCTGAAGCTAATAGTTAAGGTAAGGATATTTGCTGCCTGCATATAAGTTACAAATTATTAACGGGTGCACTGTGGGAAGCCAGAACACAGGAAATTACCATTCTGTAATAGTGAGAAATATAAATCAGCTCAAATTTGTGCATTTTCACAACAGTACTAAGATCTAAGTATAGATCTATTTCTAAGTGGGATTTGTTTTTTCTCAAATTCAGGTATCTGTTCATTTTCAAAAGTTGCTGAGTTTCTGAAAGCAGCAAGTAGCAAATGAATATTTTGGAAATCAGTACAGCCTGCATTATGAGTAATACACTGCTCCTGTGTATACAATCTCTTCATAATTTAGTAGAAAACAGTAGAATACTGATATCCTCTTGGGTTAACAAAATAAGTCATAAAATGCATCTGAGGTAGATATAATGCATTGATATAACTTATAAACAAAATGCAATGGACAGCACAAAAATACTTCACCCTAAGACTTTCTTCATTTTGTAGTTTGGATGTAAAAATTCTTTTCTTCAAAGGAAGATTGCTTTATAAACTTGTTCATAAGCTGTGCCCAAAGTAGAGAATGCTAAAAATGGAAATACCAACTTCCAGTTGTATTTTTAAAAGTGAAAGAAAACAGACCTGTGAGGCATATCAGCTGCATAATATTTGCACATTCCAAAATAATAAAGAAAAATAAATATAACTGGTATCAATACAAGAGCTGTTTCTACAACCTCAGTTGATAATGATTAAGGCCCAGGCCTTTATCTTATCGGTCCCTGACCCACAATAGGTTTTGAACTCTGCCTCATTTCTCCTCACTTCCATCTGGGGTAAATGGTGAATGTCAGAGAAGTGAAAATAAACAGTGAAACGGAGAAGTCTGAATTAAGATGAAACCCTTTGAATCTCGAAAGCATCGTAAGTAATCAATTAAGAAGATCGATTTTCAAAAGTCTTCAGGAAACATGAAATGAATTTACTATGAAATGTAAAATCGCCACGAGATAATATTATACTGAACATGGCTTCCGAAACGTGGTACTATCAACTTCTAGAGCTGGATAAGTTTTGCAGCAAGGATCTGTTTAGCAGCATCCCTAGCCTCTACCCATTAGCACTTGTTCCCCAAGTCATGACAAACAAAAATGTCTACACATACTGCTAAATGCCCCCTGGGAGGGAAAAGTCATATCTTGTTTAGAACCACTGAGAAGACAACAGTTCTAGTGACCATTATAATACCCTTTGCTTCAAGCAGAATATGAAAAGGTGACTTTACCCATCAGGGTTTACTTTTACACACATTTGCATTTGTTTTCATTTTTGATTGGGCATTCGCTACACACGTTAGCCACCGATAGCACCTGAATGAATACTAACTAAACCATATGCCTCACATAAGCCCCTCTGCCTTGTATTTGGAGTGGCCTTTGGATAGGAAGAAACTGTGAAGGGACACAGGCTCAGGACATAGTAGCTTAGACCATCAAGGGAGAAGCAGTTGAAATGTTAAGTTTGCAGAAATATTTTTGGTACCAGAGGGAAAAGAAGGAAGATGAACCAAAGAAACAATGACACAGATAAAACTGTTCATCTTTCTTTGTATGCTTGGCTTATTAGGTTGTAGAGTTCTGGAAAAATGGCACAGAATAGAGTCTTGGATCTTTGTGATCAGTATCCTGTTGAAAGCCCTCCGACCTCACATCCAAGCCCCTGGGCTTTCGGTTGTCTCAAATCACCCTGACCCCTCCTGCAGGTCTTCCAGGGAAATGGCGCCTTGGAGTAAATCCCCAAATAGCTACACTAGGACAGCAAGGCCCCCTTGCCTCTCTTAAAATAAATTCTTTCCACTATTAATTCCCTTTTGATACTATGGTTCCTAACATTTGACCTGGGTGTACACGGTTCAGATAAATACACCCTAGACCCAGACATGCCTCATTTGCTGTGGGGTGGATCAGAGCAGTTATAAAGCTCATACTTTGCAAACTCCATTAATGTGCTCTCTATTTTGGCCTTTCTGTGAGCAGATCTCTCTCCCTAGACATCCTGAAGCATTCTGAGATGCACGTGGGCCCAGGGCAAGAAGGGGACTGCTGAACTATCGCAGTAAAATGCAAATCCAGATCTACTGAGCAAAATCTAAAATATCTATATCATATATCTAATATCTAATTTGACACCTAGAGGAAATTCTGAAGTAAGCAATCAAGCGTATGTTAGTGTGGTTAGTTTATTTGTTGTTTTTATACCTTCTGATATAATCCGAGTCTCTGCGGAGCTACTGATGAACACAGGAATCGTTCTTTCCTTCTACACAAAGTGTATGTAAAGTGTATGCTTTGTTGAAAGGGACAAAAGGATATTAAGTCAAAATTTCTTAAATCAAACAAGTTGCCACTTAACATGAGGCCACCTTTGTGTGCTTTCTACACACACACACACACACACACACACACACACTAGCTATAATAGATTTTAATTTTATGCACAGGAGCAGAAAGAACCCTCAATATAGTGTTCAGTAAAGTTTCTAAATCCTGGCTACACATAAGACTCAGTTTGAGGAACTTTAAAAGACTCTAGCATGCAGCACATACACAGATCAGTGACGTGGAGTCCAGGGGGTAGGAGGTAAGAGTCAGCATTGTTTGAAATACCCTGATGGAGTCAAGTTTGAGAACCACAGGCAGAAAGCATGAGACATGCTGCTTCTCCCAGCTCAGAAAACACAGGGAGATGTGATTAAGTAGAGCAAGCAAGAAGGGCACCTATCTGGATCTCCCCTCCTTGGAGGAGAGGGATTTAAATTCGTTGAGAGCCAGGCTGAGAAGAGAGGTTTGGAGCTGTTCCTGTTTTGGATGACAAGAGGAGAGCATCGCTCAAGTGTCCCCCAACAACCAGTGTGGCCACCTGTCAAGGCAGCCTGTGTGTCTGAGGTAGCAGAAAGCTCTTGGATGTGCCCTTGGCCCTGGGGAGGAAGAGAGATGGAGGCTACGCAGACTGGCGGGTTTCCGTGGGGTGGCCACAGGCAGAGAAGCCATTCAGCAGCAGGCAGAAGGCAGAAGGCTGGGGCTGGGAATAAAAGAGAGCTCCCAGGGAAGGGCAACTTCACATCAAAGGAGACCAGAGAAAGGGAACATTAACGCAATACAGGATTCTGCCCTGAGTCTTTACTCCACATGGAACATTGTTAGTGCAACAGTCAGAACTTGACTAGTGGTGTGTGCCAAGGTTACTTCCTGATTTTGATGGTTGGATTGTGATTATGGAGGAGAATGTCCCTCTTTGTAGAAAACAACTGACACAGATTATGCTTGCAATTTGCTTCAGCTGGCTTATAAAAAAGAGAAGTTCATAATTTGAGGGGGAACTACTGCATTCTTAAGTTTAAAACTATTTCAAAGTAAAAAAAATGAAATGTCTAATGCATGGGTTAAATTTCTTATAAACCAGTGGCAATTTTAAGGGGCTTCAGAAAAATTAGTTTTGAATGAAATAGAAAAAAATTACAAGTATAATACTTATACCTTAGTGAAAATGTACATTTCCAGTTACAAGGAACAACTTGGGAAATAAGTAAGCTTTACATCCATAGAACTAGAATGCCATCCAAAGAAACTGAATTTATTATGGACAGTGAATGACAAAGTATTTTTTTTAGAGGAAAAAATACTCTTTCACCTGTAATCCTAGTACTCTGGAAGGCTAAGGAATGAGTATTGTAAATTTGAGCCCAGCCTCCTGGGCAACTTAGCAAGATCCTACCTCAAAAAAATAAGCAGGAAGGAAGAAAGGAAGAAAGGAAAGGAAAAAAGAAAAGAAATTTTTTAAAAGACTGAGCTAAAGCTTAGTACAAAGGCCCTGGGTTCAATCTTTGAAAGAAAGAAAGAAAGAAAGAAAGAAAGAAAGAAAGAAAGAAAGAAAGAAAGAAAGAAAGAAAGAGAAAGAAAGGAGAAAGAAAGAAAGAAAGAAAGAAAGAAAGAAAGAAAGAAAGAGAAAGAAAGAAAGAGAAAAAGAAGCAAAGAGAGAAAGAGGAAGAAAGGGAGAAAGGAAGGAAGCTAGCTAGCCAAGTACAGAGAATGATATCTCAGATATAATTATCTTCTTTAAAAACATTTTTCAGAGTTAGGATATTTAATCTAATTAAGCTGATTTCCAAAAGACCGATACGTATGTATATGGAACATAAACACATAGTTTACTTAGTGGTTGTTGCATACCTCAGCTGTGTCAGAAAATCTGGAAGCATGTTAATTTTGATTACCTAATCACACAGAGTTCAAACAGCCTAGATAATTATCTACATCAACACCTAGAGGAATTGTTAAGTGTGCAGTAAAAATTATGTTGTTTGATTAGTGTATGCGTAGCTTCTATACCTTCTTCTGATATGATCTGCCAAGTCTCCTACGCTAAGGTTCCTGACAACAGTCGGTAAGTCAAGGACATTAATCTAACCCAGGTGCTCCCACAACTGGAGGAAGTTCTGTCCTAGGCATGTTCGGCAATGTCTGGAGGCAGTTTTAGTTGTCACCATGGCGGGCCGGGGGGAGGGGTATCCCTGACACCTAGTGGGTAGAAGCCAGGTATGGTGCCAGACATCCTGCAACACACAGCACCGCCCACCACAAAGAATTATTCAGCTCCCATGTCAACAGTGCTGATGCTGAGGGCGACTGACCTAGGTTCTTGCACAGATTGCTGCTTTTGGGAAAAGGGTTACCATAGGGAGGTCCCACCACACTGAGACCTAGGGTCCAAGTGACTGGATCAGAAGTAGCATCCAAGTGAGTCAAGATCTTTATATATTTTAGATACTAATCCTCTGTCAGAAGAGGAGACAGTAAAGATTTTCTCCCATTCTGTAAGCAGTCTCTTCACTCTCTTAGTTGTTTCCCTTGCCATTCTCCAACACATATTTTTGGTTCCTTCATCCAGAATCAGATGGCTGTACTGCGTGGGTTTCATTCTGTGTTCTCTATTCTGTCCCACTGGTCTATGTGTCCATTTTTCTGCCAGTATCATCAGAATCAAGTTGGTTTTATTCCAGGGAAGCAAGGATGGTTCAATATACCCAAATCAATAAATGTCATATAGCACATATATGGAATTCAGGATAAAAATCAAATGAATCTGTCAATTGATGAAGAAAAGTCTTTGACCAAATTAAACATCCCTTCCTGATAAAAACTCTCAAGAACTAGGTATTGAACAATCATTATACTAAAGGGCCTAATGACAAGTGCACAGCCAACATCATTGTGAATGGAGAAAAATTGAAAGCATTTTCTCTCAAATCACGGATAAAGCAAGGATGTCCACTTTTACCACTCTTATTCAATATAACTCTTCAAATTTTAGCTAATTAGGCAAGAGAAAAAATAAAAGGTATACAAATAGAAAAAAAGTCAAATTTTTCTTATTTGCAGATGATACGATCTTATACTTAGAACACCCTAAAGACTCTACCAAAAGACTTGACTGGATAAATGAATTCAGGAATGTAGCAGGATATAAAATCAACATTAATAAATCAATAGCTTTGTTATACACTGATAATGGACTAGCTGAAAAAGAAATCTAGAAAATAATTCTATTCACAATAGCTTTAAATAAAATACCAAGGGATCAATAGAACCAAGGTAAAAGAGCTCTGCAATGAAAATTTCAGAACACTGAAGAAAGAAATTGAAGAAGACACCAGAAAATGGAAAGATCACCCAGGTACACAATTCCTCACCAAAGCATCCATGACAGTCTTCAAAGAACTGGAATAAACAATCCTAAAATTCATATGCAAGCACAAAAGACCCAGAATAGCCAAAGCGATTCTGATCGAAAAGAGCAGGGTTTGAGGCACCACCATGCTTGATTTCAAATTATACTACAAAGCGTAGTAACAAAACTCCATTTGATTTCTACTTTAAAGGGGCTGGTGATGTGGTTTGCAGGTAAAATGTCTGCTTAGCATGTGGAAGATACTGAGTTTGATCCCTAGCATGGGTGTGTGTGTGTGTGTGTGTGTGTGTAAAGCATGGCAAAATTTTTTCTATGTTTAATATGTGTGAAATAAGGCTTTGATGTATGGTCAAATTTTAAAATTGTTTATTCTTTATAATATATAATTCACAAATTAACTATCGCATCATAAATACAACGATTCATGGAAATACTGTTCCCCTGAAACAGGTGTATCCCAGACATTCCAGCTGAATGATTCTCTGTATTTCACACCATGGAGAACCACAGGATTGCACAAAGTCGAGGACCTTCACAGAAAACCAAAGTTAGAATATAGACATTAATAGGTAAAAATTCGAAGATCAAAGAGCTAGGAAAGGCTCAAGACAGGGAACTTTGGCCAGAGGTTCAAGACCTGGCTGAGAGTGGTTAAGGAGAATTGGTGGAAAGGAAGAATCAGGTAGGAGAACTGAATTTTAAGAAGACATTTGAAATGTATTTCTATGGGTGAGCCAGAAGTTGCGAGGCACATAGAAAAGCCGGCTAGCCAGAAGGAGGAGGCAGTTTTAGTGTCACAAAGACTATAGTTTGCCATGCATTAGCTGATTCTGTTTATTAAGCAATTCACTCATCCATCGTCTCATCCTCGTTTTGTAGTTATTGGTTGATGCACCCCAAGAAGAGTTCCTACAGAAATGAGTATGTAGCTTTCGGGTTGCTACAGAGCCCTTTCTTCTTTCATAAACACTGGAAACATCGACTGCTCAGTGAATGCTTACAAGTGCTAGGGACTGTGCTTGGCAACCATGTGGTGAACCGTGTACTACTTCTCCTTCACGTATGTGGAAAGAAGTCTGCGGAAGTAACAGGTATAAAGTCATAGAGCTACGAAAGAATGCAGCCAGGTCAGGATTGTGATTCTGGAAATCACTAGCTTCCCACTGAAGTGCCTTTCAGAAGTAAAAATGAGAAATCCCCTACTTCTGAAAATTCTTTGACTATCCCTGTTCTCAGAGCAGGCAAGAAGAACCCCCACTCAGAAAACAAATCAGGCAGGCAGGAAGGAAAGAAGGAGAAAGGAAAGAGGAAGATGGGAAGGAAGGGAAGAAGGAAAGAAAACAAGGAAGGAAGGAATAAAGGAAGGAAAAAGAGGGAGAGATAGAGAGAGAAATGGGAAGAAGGAAAGGAAGGGAGGGAGGAAAGCAAGCAAGAAAAAGTAATCTAAAGTTCTAAAGCCAAATTAAAGCATGTGGCCACTATGGATAATCTGATAATTTGGGATAACTTTGAAATGTACTTTATAAACATTTATCCCCAATTTATTAAATGGAGGCAGAGAAATATATTGTTAAAACAAATAACCAAATTCCCACTATTCTCTGTTCATTAGAAGAAAGGTACCACGCACATGGCATAGGAGTCTAACTTACATGGTAGAATCATTCTAGGCTTGGTGAACCACTTATTCTTGCGAAGAACAAACTTTTGCATCTGGGAACCAAGTTACAAAGTCTTTTTCCAGAGTACTGCACTTTGCCATGCATTATTTATTAGCAGAGTTTCAAACGATTGAAACAGAATATTTCAGGCGACTGTCAATCATCTCCGAGTCTGATATGAACCCAGTGCTAGTAGTCTTTGTTGAATAAAAGTAGGGTACTTTTCTTTTCTAGTATCTCTGTTTGAAGACACGGTATAGGCATAACCAACTGCTCAGTTATATAAGAAGTTGTGTGTGCAAATAAGAATCATCTGGCAAGCTTTAGGCATATGTGACATTTTGTTGCTTTGAGGCAGGCTTCCTGAACAGTTAGCTCACTGGTCTCTGACTTAAATCAATTCTGGGCATTCATTCCTGCCATAAATGTGAAGAGCCCTCTGACCCCCTACATCATGCGGGGTCTGCAGAGTCGGCTCTAGTGATCGGCCAGATAGAAGTGCAGTGAGGAAGAAGCTTTGAGCGGGCTCCTCCAGCAGTGCCCCCTCCTTCCTTCTCCTGTCTGCATCCACTCAGGGTTTGAAACACCACATAAAAAGAAGCAAGAACAACACACGGCATGGAATCATAGACATGGAGGACAATGACTGGACACTCTGCCAGGATAAAGAGGAAGCTGATAGGTACATGTTATGGCTATTATCTACATGTTCCTCCAAACCCTCATGGGGTCATAGGTGGGGAGTTTTGAATGTGGCCGGATTAGGGTGTGTGATGCTCAGGATTAAGGATGTGATGCTGGGATTAAGGGTGCCCGGCCCTGGGTGTGGGTGGTACCACCCACAAGGCGGGTAGCTTGGATGGAGTATAAAGTGACAGAAAGAGACTGCTTTACTAATTTGCTGCTCCCTGCCTCCTGCCTTCTGCTTGCAATGTCATGAACTGTTTCTCCTCTGCCATGACCCTCTGCCATGCCGCCCTGCTTTGGAGCCAGCTAACTATGGACTGAAACCTCTACAAACTGTGAGCTAAATAAACCTTTCCTCTTTTAACTTTGGGTGTTGGGTATTTTTCTCTCAGGAATGAGAAAAGTAAGACAGTATATAAAATTTCTCCAAAAAGATGGGAGATACAGAAAGGCAATGGGGGAATTGTGGATTTTCCAAAGTATAATTCACCATGGCTTAGAGACTGTAAGGCTCATTTCATCCAGGACAAAATGATCATGAGACCTACAGCTCCACATACCCTAAAAGCTTGCATGTTCTAAAGATGATAGGACTCACTTCCACTTTAAAAAAAAAAAAAAAAAAAAAAAAACCTCTCAAGAATCTTGTCCAAAATATAAAACTCATCAAAAGAATAAGTTGGTGTGGTTCAAAACACTTTTACCATATGTGGTATGAGAGAGAATGACCCAAGTTAAATTGTTTGGGGAAAAGCAGTTCATAGTCCAAGAGTTCTCTGCTTAGCTAAACTGTCCTTCTGGGAATGTGAGCACCCAAAGTTTGTCCCATGCTCTTCAAGGAACTGGGGTACATAATCCATGAAACGAAAATTACAGGAATCAGCCTTCTGGGAAATATACCTGAATGTGAAGAAATAGCAAAACCCACCAAAAGGGAAAACTCAACAACAACATTACTTTTGTGTTTGTAAAACTTCAACTTGCCAAAATAATTCTTGAAAATCAATGTAAAACAAAATTTAGTGAGAAGTTAGATACAAAGCTCTGTAAAATACCAATAATAACTAAGAATCGGGAATAATAAGGAAATGATAAATGTGTATAAATGAAATCTTATTAATTATGATGACCACTATGGACAAATGGATTAAAATATATCCTTTAAATATAAAAGTAAAATTCACGAGGAAAACAACAAAGACCATACGTCATCAAGAATTCTGTTGAAAGAAGAACAAAAAATTCAGTATGTAAGGGGACAGGAATGCAAACATACATACATGCTACAAGGAATTAAAGTGATCAATATATGAGAAAAGAAAAAAGATAAGATGGTATGGTTGCACTCTTATGGTTTGTCCCCCCAGAGCCTTATGCAGTCTTTGATGGGACTTTTTCAGAGGTGGCTGAATCTAGAGTGTGTGACTGATTCATGGTGCAATGCTAGGATTAAGGGTGCTTGGATTACGGGTGGGAGATTGCTGGATCAGCCCACGATTAGATTGGCACTGCCCTGATCTGGGTAGACTAGATACAAAATAAGGGACAGAAAGAGGTGTGTCTCCTCCCTTCCTTTGTTGCTTTTGCTATCTTATGAACTGTTCTCCTCTGCAATGCCCCTCTGCCACGTGCCACTCTGTCTCAGAGCCAGATTTACTTACGTTTTCTTCTTCCTCTTTCACGATTTTAATAAAACCTCTTAAATAGTAGAGGTCAAAATTAGTATTTGATATGATCTAAAACTAAGTTTGTTTATTTTACCCAAATTGCTAAGCAGTTGACCTAGTCCCATTTACTGCATCATGCTTTCTTTCCCTCTTGACCAGGGTAGCTCTGGGTATCAAGCCCCACCTCCTCCACTGAGTTATATTTAATATGTATTTCTCAGGAACATTAAGTAACCAGAGTCCAAGGAAATTACTAGCAATATAACAGGAGTGGGTTTATTTCGATGATAAACCTAAGAAGTTATTTAACAAAAGAATTTGCACCTTCAGCAACACCATTATTCCTATTTCATCCAAACTGAAATTCCATTCTTAAACTTTCCAACCAATTATCTCTTCCTCTGTCAGTGTTTATATATTTTCTCTCAAACGAGGGTGGACACCTCTTCTGGCTTGGAATTGCCTTAATCCTCTTTGTCGGCTGGGCTGGACATAGGATTGCCCCTCCTAGGTCATTTTTATTTAGGTTTGGAAACGCTCTTTATCTTTGTCTATCAAATGTATATCCAGTGTCTTGCTAACAGTCTACACCAGAGATATTCCTGCCCTACGCTTTCCTGACAGCTACTTCTCTCTCACTTAGGTCTGAATCGCTAGGGCTTCCTTTCTGAACAAATATAGGGGTTTTCTGGAAGCCTATCCCTCGCGGCTTTCTCTAGAGTTCCGCTAGGGACGTGAGACCATAGTTCCTGTGGGTTCTGCTGGCCTTTATTTCCATGGCTCCTGACTCTATCAAGATGACTCTATTATCACTAAATATTTCCTCAGATCTTTTTAACTCTCCTGAAATGAAATCCACAGATAGCAGACTACCTACAGATATTACTGCAGACATTACAGGAAGTAGGGATCACAGCAATATAAAGTAGAGAGGAAGTAAATATAATTTATAAGAAAAATGCATAAATATATATTTAGCAATAATGACACTGGACTGTAGAACGAGGCTGTTACAGCATCCCTTATCCATGGGGAAACATTCTAAGACCCTCCCCAGTTGTTCCTGAAACCACAGAGAGTACTGAACATTATAGCTACTGTTTTCTTCCTATACATATACACCTTGATAAAGTTTATGAATTAATAAAAGATTAATATCAGTGTTATGGCTTGTATCTAGATGCACCCCCAAAGTCTCATGTGGTCATAGGTGGGACTTTTTCAGAGGTGGCTGGGTCCAGAGTGTGTGACTGATTCATGGTGCAATGCTGGGATTAAAGGTGTGTGATTATTAAATTGGTCCACTGACTGGTTTAGCAATGCCCTAATCCCTGTAGTCTGGATAAGATAAAAGGGGCAGAAAGACACTATTAAGGTTTCTTGTTGCTTTGCTACCTTCCAGTTGCCATGAACTGGTTCTGCCTTGTTGCTTTTGCTGTCTTCTGGCCGCCTTGAACTGTTCTCCTCTGCAAAGCCACCTTGCCTTTGAGTTAGCTGATTATGAACTGAAACCTCTACAAACTGTGGCTAAATAAACCTTTCCTCCCTTAACTTTGGGTATCAGGTATTTTGTCTCAGCAAAGAGAACAGTAAGTAAGACAATCCATCAATCAACAAAAGAGAATGAGGCTAACAATATGATGTAACGGAAGTTACGTGAATATGGTCTTCCTCTTTCTCTCATCTTCAGAGTATCTCACTGTACAGCATTCGTTCATTTTCTCCTGATGGTGTGAGATGATGTGATCCCCGGATGAGATGAAGGGAGGTGAAGGACACAGTGTCAGGACGCTGCTGACCTTCTGATGACCACGTGCATGGGGTGACACTGGATCACTGAGGCCTGGTGAGGTTGGGCAGGTGGTGTGTACAGTACGGACCCACTGCACAGAGCGGGGACTCATGTCCTAGGCAGGACAAAGCAGATGACATGAGGCTTAAATGTGCTACTCAGCAAAGCCCACAATTTAAAATTTATGAACTGTTTCTTTCAGAAATTTTTAATGCAGTCAGACTGTTGGGTGTCTAAAACTGCAGGAAGTAAATGTGTGGATAAGGGGGAACTATGTTGCACTTATTTATAAAAGTTTATTTATAAACCTTACATACAGAGAAGACATTGTCCAACTGAAAAATTATGACATTTTTTTTAAAAAGCTGCTATTTTAAAAATAGACATAAGTGTACCTGTGCATAGTTGTAAACCATGAATATATAAACTTCACCTGCAGCCTGATACAGAGCATGAACCAACAACTCAGACAAGTAAGAGGCACTGTCGCAGGTCATATGACTTTATCAAGCAATGAACGACTCAGTTACACTCTGAACCAAAGAAAGTAAACTATGTTTTGAAGCTAACTGCTCCTTGCATTCCTGTAATATGCTGCCACATGTATTAGAATCGCAGAAGGAATGCCTAGGGTTACTGTGTAAACGCAGCTCACTGTTAGCATTAAGACTGATACAAAACCATTTCCTGGGAGTTACTGAAAAGTCAGGCAAGAAATGGCCTACTTTCCTGCATACTGCAATGACTGCAGCTCAGCATCAGTCTTGGGTACTACTGCAGTATTTTGCCACTTCTGATCTCCCTTTCTCATTCATTTG
Organism: Erethizon dorsatum; assembly: GCA_028451465.1. Classification (NCBI taxonomy): domain Eukaryota; kingdom Metazoa; phylum Chordata; class Mammalia; order Rodentia; family Erethizontidae; genus Erethizon; species Erethizon dorsatum. The sequence goes on along the minus strand of CM051843.1, from coordinate 5,922,969 downwards.
TGCCATTTTGAAACACGACTGTTCACCCTTTCGTGTAAATCCTTCGTTTATACCTGTGCACACACTGGTATGGATTGGTTTTTGCAAATGAACCCTACTTTTAGTAACACACACACAGCTACATGTTCTTGGATGAGAAATACCAGTGATATATTTAGTGGCTAAGTTAACCTGTATTTAGTTTCAAGGATTCCGGTGGTAAGAATTAAAGGAAATGCAGCTGACAAAAATTTAATTCAGGGGGCTGGTGAGATGGCTCAGCAGCCTACGCGCCTGCCTGGCAAGTGCGAAGGCCCGAGTTCAACTCCCGGAACTCACATACAAGAAAAGGGCTGGAGATATCGCTCAGCGGCACGGGCGCCTGCTGGCGTGCGCAAGGTCCTGAGGTCGACCCCCAGTACCCATAAAAAAAAAATAAAAATAAAAATTTAATTCAGAAATGTAAAATGTTAAGCCCAGATATTTTATGTGTTCATTCAATGTGGAATGAGTGTACAACAGACATTTTAGAAGAATGTTCAATGTCAGAGTACATTATCAAATAATTCTACATATCAGAATTACCAAGATAGGCAGTCCTCATGGTAGAACACTTAAAGTTAATTTAGAGCAATAGTTACTTGTGTTCTTTTGACATAGAGCACTGAGTGTTTTATATGAATGAGCTCATTCTTATTCATCCAACCATCCAAGAAATAGGTTACTGTTGCATTACTTGCTGGAAGTGGGGATATTGCCGGGATCAAAATGCTATAATCAGATTCTGATTGTATTGGTGCTGTATTGCAGAGGTCTTTTCCAATCTTGGGTTTCAAATGCTTCTAGACAGCTCGAGCCATCTCTTACTGCAGTGCCCAGGTATAACATTTCGGGTGGAAAGAATCCGCCTTTGTTCCCACTCCTGTGCTGTTGACAAGAGTTCTCAACTTCTCCCAACCTATGAATGAGTCCTAACAGGAGGCTTGGAATGAAGAGACTCCTCAAGAGTTTAACTCTTATTAGAAATTCTTATCTGCATGATGACAAGATGCCACCCATGCCCTCATACCCTAAATTTTGGCTACGCTGTGAGGTTTACGGAGAGCAATCTAGTCTCAGTTGAGTTACTATTCTTTAAGCACTATCCTTGTGCAACTTATAGGCAAAGGCTCCAGAAATACACAAATGGAGCGCAATGATCATACACATCAGTATTCACGAGGAAACACCGTGGATATTACCCATCAAAGTATATTTACTCCTCAGGCAAGAAGACAGGGGAGACCCTTTAGAGGTCTGCCTATAGGACCTCTGCTGACTCAAGTAAGAATGAACACAGGAAACCCCACTTTCTATTCATGACCTGCGGGCATGTTTGACTGGCAGCTTTCCCCAGGTATATAATGATGCATTTAAAAAGAAAAAAGCAAAGAACTGGCAATGACTGCAAACTGAAAAAGCTTCATTTAAAGCAAAAGAGGCAGCTTGATCATGAGATTAAAGGGACACAAGGAGGTGAAGAAGAGCCTTCCCTGGGTGTTTCTGGAAAGCCCTGCTATACTGCCCAAAGAAGACCATGATTAATTACTCCCACGAGCTGAAAATCTTAGAAAATGTAGCTGCAGTATGTGGCTGCCTAAGTTCCATCTACAACCTAGCAATGTTGTTATTAGGTAAAAAATGCAGGGCAGTGCTTGTGCAAGTAGAAACAAGACCCTGAACGAAAGTCAACAAGCCTACTGATGCTAATGAGGAATGCTCCATCCTTCACTATCACCTAGCCTAGCTATCCCTGTCAGCAGTATTTTACTCACAGTGACTGGAAGCTGTCCTTTCAAGTGGCTCTGCTTATATGGAGCCAGGCACTTGAGGTGGTCTGTGGGAAAGGGAAAAGAGATGAGAAAATAGCAATTTACCAGGAATAAAAATAAAATGATCCTGGGCAAGGGCCAGCAGCAAAATGCACACAGAAAATTTAATACTCTAAAAAAAAAAAAGTCAAAAGTATAAGCAGGACACAGATGAGACTAAAATAATGCATCCAGCCCAACAAAAAGAGGAGACAGGTGAACTTGGACGCTCAGAGGCAGCCCCAAAAAGGCGAGAGGGACAAAACAGGAGTGGGGGAGAAAGCAGGAAGACACGGATGACTCTTGCAGAAGATAGAGGATGAAGCAGCGTAACCAGTCTTGCTTTGGGGTGAGAAACTTTCTAATTCTATTGCTGGCTCTCTAGGACATAGGATGGAAGTTTCTCGGAGGGATCATTGCATCAGTTACTTTTCCAAGGAAAGCTAATCTAAGGGAAGAAGACTCACAACTTGGATGGAACCTGGATTTCCCTGTGGTACCCTGCAAATTTAAGCTACAAGAAAAAGGTAATCTGGAAACTTTCTTATCGGAAGGCACATGAAAAATGATTAATAAAACAGAAAGATTTTTATTTTTTCCCACATCTTCGCAATCTGTCTCCAGGTGGAATATTAATCTCATGGCCTGTAAATTTTGTTACTGCACATGCCTTGATTTATCATTTAGCAGCAGAAATAAAAGCCCAGCCCGCCATGGAAAGCCTTTTTTCCCGACGATGCATCCTGTTTCCTTGTCTCCATAGACCGCATGCCCACCATGCTCCTGCGCCAAGGTTCCAGGTCTCTGCTCCTTATTCTTTATCTCCTCCTTCATCTGCTGGACCAGGTCTAATTGATATCAATGGCTAAGTCATCTCTTCTGCTTTTCACCAGCCATGCCATGCGATCTCTTTATTGACTCCTTCCTTTAGGACAAATTCCCTTTTACTTATAAATCCAGAAACCAATATTCATGCCTAGCCAATACCTACACTGTTCTCTTCTTTACTGATTCTTCAGGGCCACTTCTGATAGACGATGAGGCCAGAGGAAGGACATGTACAAAACAAGAAACCAGGAACAAAGTGAAATACCATTGCCTGGAATCTCCTTCGGTTGATAACTTCTATGAGTCTCCAACCTACCTGTACCTTTTCTTCAATTTTTATGTTAGAATTTCTTGTGTTTTCTTTCTTTTTTAATTCTGAACCTTCTACCACAAGTTGTCAGCATCGTGTCGCAATTACACTGGCTGATTCTGTTTCCCTTAGTTTTTCTTTGATTCCTGAGCCATCTGAACACTCTTGCAAACACATAGGTTTGTTCTCGGAGGGAAAAAAAGAACTATCAGGGGACTAACTTGGAAAGCAACCTTATAAAATCAGCCAAATATTTCCAAAATAAACACTTGCTTTGCCATAAAATATTTCCAAGGCATTTCGAAAGCAGTAGTGAGACAAACACCTGCATGATGGAAAAACAACACATCAATAAGATTTCTGCAGTTCTCTGGAACACCTAGACCTGTTCATGCTGCATTTTTTGACATACCCCAGAACTCAGAAGCTACTGGGTGAAATGATTTGTTTCCAACTCTCCCTATCGTCCACAAAGAATTTAGTGAAAAGAAAAAAAAAAAAAAAAAGTTTGTTTGGCAGAGAAAAGGACATTGAAAATTAATATACACTCATTGTGAATGATCTGTGGTTGACTGCAAATTAATAAGCAGACAGGCACCTGATAGAAAAGAAGTGAAAAGTATGAACTTGGCACCACTGAAGAGTAGCTGCAGCAGGCCAGGGTTTGCCTAGGAACTGTCTGGGGGCAAACAGTCCTACCAACATTCTTACCACAAATGAGCGCTTTGTTGACCAGTCACAACACCCACAGCAGCCTCATCTTGATAGCAGCAGCTACATCTGATTCACCTTTGTAACTGATGAGAAATGCTATCAAAGCTATTCATAGTAACTTACTTAATTGACATGAAAAAGGATTAATTTTTGCCCAAACTATATTTGAATTTAACAGTAAAGGTTCTACATCATCTCTTTCAATGTATAAAAATATATTCCCAGCAATATTCAAAATTTAACCCTATCTGTTCTTATTGACTCTCAAAATATTTTTTTTCTTTTTTTTCTTTTTTTGGAGACAGGGTCTCACTATGTAGTGTAGGCTGGCCTTGAACTTAATATGTAGACCCTCGAACTCACAACAATCCTCCTGCCTCGGCCTCCCAAGTGCTGGGATTACAGGTGTGTGTCACCACACCTGGTTTGACTCTCAAAATTTGTAGCTACACCTAATAATGTAAATGTTGGAAATTCTACTCTAATTGAAATTTCAATTATAATCTATAATTATGTCCATCCTGACTACATAAAAAACCTTTGAAGTTATGCAGCTGTTCTATAATTTGCTTCAGTAGTTCTAACCCAGGGGCAACTTTATGCACACATTCCCTGCCCTTCCTCCCCACAAGGGGACATTTGACCAAGTCTGGAGGTATTTTTGGTTGTCAGGATGGTGAGGAGCAGCTGGTATTGAGTAGATGGATGCCAGGGATGCTGCTAAATGTCCTGAAGTGCACAGGACAGCCCCGCAAGAGAATTGCCCAACCCCAAATGTCAGTAAGGCTGAGTTGGAGAGGACATGATTTACAGTGAGCATGTGGAATCTGATGGAAACAAGTTTCAAACACTGGAAGATAGTTTAAAAACTACTCCTTTAAAATAAGTAATACTCTGGGGCCGGTGAGATGGCTCAGTGGCATAAGCGCCTGCCTGGCAAGCACGAGGGCCCAAGTTCAACTCCCGGAACCCACATATAAAAAAAGGGCCGGTGATATCACTCAGCGGCATGGGCGCCTGCTGGCGCATGAGGTCCTAAGGTCAACCCCTGGTACCCACAAAAAAAAAAAAAAGAGTAATACTCTGAAAATTTCTACATGTACACACATAAGCTAGATATAGGAGAGGGATAACTGGAAAACTGAGTAAATTTTGAATACAGTTGTATTTGTGGATGTGAAGATACATGTATTTTTTTTATACTGAAAGAGTATTTCAGAAAATAAAATTCTTTATATTGTTTTGCAAAATGCGGCTCCCTATTTTCCTAAAGTAACATGAAGTTTTCATGAAGGTTCTTTAGTTAGCTGAGATTTCCAGGAAAAAAAAAAAAAAATGATTGAAGACATAGGAAATTTAGTCAGACTGAGGTAGACTGAGACACACAAAACTCACAGCAGTGATGCTAACTGGCTCCTTCTGCTTCGACAAAGGCCTTCATGAGGACAGTTAGCGAAACTGGATGAGGCTTGATCATTAGGAGGCAGTAATAGATCAGTATCAATTTCCTGACTTGGTTATCTTTACTGTGGCCATGTAAAAGAATTTTCTTCTGTGGAAAGGCATGCTTAATCTTGCAGGTTGTACGAAGCATCAGACTGGCAACTTACCTTCAGATGTTCAGGAAAAAAGGAAGTTCTTTATACTGTACATGCAAAACTTCTGTAATTTTGTGATTGCTTCAAAATTAAGCCTGTGTAGTATTTCTTCGTAAAATTATATAGAACTTGTCAAATTATTATTTCAGAGTTATGTGTGTGTGTGTATATATACATATATATATATATATATATATATATATATTTGTAAGTGGTATCAAATCAATCTCAATGAAACTGCACTAAGAAAAAATGATATTTAAATTGTCAGTATTAGAAACTTTATAGGAAATACATACATATAAACATATATTTATGTACACATGTAAACACATATGTTACTTCAATAAGAGGGACTTACTAGTCCATGATGAACATGATCTTTAGGTACCCCAAATATGTACTAGTAAAAATAACAATAAAAAATAAAAGAGTATCTTACTATTGATCGGGAGAGGTACTTCATAACAGCCATTAGCTGGAAACAATCCAAATGTCCATCAAAGGAACGTGACACAGCTAGCCAGACAATTCATATTTTCCAATCATAAAAAGGAATCATACATACCATAACATGGATGAACCTGGTATTAGCCAACTTTCCCATCACTGGGATACTCATGATTTAGAGGAGGAGAGTTTTGATCTGGTTCATGGTTCAGGGGATTCAGTCCATAGTCAGCCACCTCTAAGGAGAAAACATCATGGTGGAAGCACGTGGTGCAGCAAAGCTGCTTAGTTTATGGCAACCAGGAAACAGAGCAGGGGAACAGTGCCAGAGAAAACCTGGCAAGGGACCACATAGAGTACCCAAGACCGCATATTAATGAGCCACCCCACACACATACAGGAGTGTGCTTACTAATCTGCCAGGTGTTTCTCAGTTCAATGAAGTGGACATATCAAGATTAACAGTATCCTAACTGAAAGAAGCAAGGCACCAAAAGATCACACATTAGGCTGCAGGCAGAGCTCAGCAGTCTAGCATGTGCTCAGCATATACAAGGACCTGGGTTCCATCCCCAGCACCAAAAACAAACAGTACGCAAAAACAAAAACAAAACCCGACTATATACTCTGTGATTATCCTCATATGCAATGCTTTCAATAGGGAATTCAATAGAAATGGACCATAGATTAGTGTTTGCCTGTGGCTGGTAGGAGATTGTGCCCATTGGGGGTAATAGGTGAATGACGTGAGATTTTTCCTTTTGAAATGAAGAAAGTGTTCTAACATTGACTGTAGCAGTGGTTGCATATATCTATGAGAAAGGGCTAAGAACCAAAGAATAGTACACTTTAAATTGGTGAATTTTATGGAATATGAACTATATGTCAAGCAAGCTACTGAAAGAAAAGAGGTAGACTTTTCCTCCCTCAAGCCTTCCATTGTTATGCATTACATACTGTCCATTGTTACTCATTTGTGCATATATTGGGCAAGTACCTTGTCACTGAATGATTCTGAACCCAACGTGAGTAAGAAGACACACGGCAAATGACTATCAAATAATCCTTCCTGCATCATCATCTATGTATCTCAAAGTTATGTATCCCAAGGTTTATCAATGTGAACACAATGAGAAGGGAATTACACAAATGGGTTGGATAACTCTGACATTTATGTTTTCCCTAAGATCTTTATCTGTTGAAGAGGGAGAGCTTAGTGTATTCTGTTAAATAATGTGTGCCTTTCATAGTTTTATGACATTTACACATTCCCAGGGTATGAAAATATCTGGAAATCCGCTAAATACAATTTTAATCTTGGTTGGTGCTACATGCACATCAAAATCTGCAGCTGCAGTGATTATAGTATCAAACTGTCACACACTCCCAAATTATGTTATCTACGTCATTTTTTCACCCTCCTCTTTGCCTCTGTTCCCATATTTTCCAGATATGCTAGTGAAGACACCATAAGTGCACTTAGGCATTTCCTTTTTCTTCTCTTATTTGAGGAATGTAAACATCAGAATTTCTTCTAGCTTCTTCGCTAAAAGGCTACTATGACTATGTTAGTATGTTACCTTTCCTTACTATGACAAATACCCAAGATGTAACAATTTAAGAAGAGAAATGGCTCCTTTTCACTCACGGTTTCAGAGCTCACACTCCCTTACTGGTCGGTCCTACCATCCTTGGGCCTGTGCATGGGGGAAGCACATGGCCAAAGAAACTGCTCATCTCATGGAGACCAGGAAGCAAATATCATGGCAGCCAGAAAGCAAACAAACAGGAAGAGGCGGGGCTGGGGTCCCAATATCCCCTTCGAGGGCACACCCCTAATGACCTCACTTCCTCCCACTAGGCCCTACCTCTTAAAGGTTCCACCAACAGTGCCACAGACTAGCGACCAAACCTTTGGCATATGGGCCTTTGGGGGACGTTCAAAATTCAAACAATAGCAGTAAATACCATTTTTCTCTAAGAGCCTAAGACTTACACTCGTGGTCCTCTAAGTCTAATCTCCAGAAGAGCAACGAAATCATTATTCTGAAAGTTGGCAGAAATGTAAATTATCGAGCTCCACCCACAGTGAATTGAATCAGAAACTCTGAGAGCAGAACCCAACCTTGTGCTTTCACGAACCCTTCAATTCCTCAGATAAACTCTTAAGTTGTGACAAACAATAACTTGGCTCATTAGTTCTTAAAGTTAAGTGTGTGTAGACATCACCTGGAATCTGATGAAAGCCACAGGCTCCATTTTGTCTTTACAATCATTTCAGTTCTAACTCAGGTAACGGGCATGGTGGGCAAATTCATGGTCACTCCTTGTGATGCAAAAGCATTTATGAGAGATCCAATGATGACAAGGCAAGGGGTAAGGCATAGGTTTCATTTGAGGAATGGTAGAGAGATGACATCATTGCCCACCCACTCATCACCCTACAGACAGGTGTGGAGGGGCCAGTGTGGCTGCACATACATTCTACCGTGGGGCTATGCTACACCACGTGTCTTTGGATTTCTCCCCACTGTTGCAGGACAAGCATGAAACCGATGAAGGGACACATATTTCTTGGCTGCCCAGTAGCAAGAACTGGAAACAAGCCATTTACAGCTGCAGGGTATCTGAGGACTAGGGAGCCCTTTGGGTCATTTAAATCTTGAATATTCACTAAAGGCCTATGTGTTGAAGTCTTGGTCCCCAACTTGGTTCTACTGGGAGATGGTGACAATTTTAAAAGTCTGAGCTACTGGGAGGGCTCCCCGTCACGGGGGAGGGTCAGTGTCCTTGAAAGGGTCAGTAGGACCATAACTTGCTCTTCTTCTTTCTCTTGCATCCTGACCATCAATCAGGTTTGCTCTGTTATAGACACTCCCACTGTGATGTCCTGCTCACTCTGAGAATCCCAAAATGAATATGTCCACTCAATCAAAGACTGGAACCTCCAAAACTGAGTCAACATAAACCTTTCTCTTTATATATTGATTATCTTAGGCAATTTGTTACAGTAACGAAAAGCTGACCACCAGTCCTTATAGCCCTTCCTTTTGTGGAGAGCTGAGCTTGCGTGCAGTCTTTCCTGGGACAAGCGAAAGGGGGCACCTGGTGCCAATGGGCCCCTTGTGCATACAGTCTAGAAAGCAGTCCGAGCACATTGAAATTTTATCACCATGCACCTCAGAGGTCTCCCAACCAGATGTATTAGTCACTTTCCCATCCCTGGGACAAGATACTTGACAGTTGCAACTTAGAGGAGGACAGGTTTATTTGACTCCCAGTTCGCAGCAGGTTCAGACTAAAGTCGGCTGGCTCCAAGGCAGACACACACGGAGGAGGGCAGCTGCTCATCTCATGGCAGCTAGGAAGTGGAAGGAGAAGGGAGGAGCCATGAACGAGAACGCACCCTTCCAGGTCACACCTCGGTGACCACCTCCAACCAGGACCCACCTCCTACAGCCCATTCAGCCATACTCATCAATACACTAATCCACTGATGGGTGTAGCACTCCCGTGACCCCATCATTCTCCAAAAGCGTCACCTCTCTGAACAGAGAAGACTCTGGGGGGACATTTTATTTTATTTTATTTCATGGACCTTTCTTAATTAAGTTTATTGGTACATTTCAGGTATACATAATGATCACGTTCATCATAGGGAATTTGTACCTGTACACGATATAACTTGATTCTTTTTTTTCCCCATTCCCCTCTCCTCCCTTCAACCCCTCTTCCCCTCATTTACAAAAACTTTGTTTCCATTTTTCCTTTTTTTCTCATTTTCTTTCCTTTCCTTCCTTTCCCTCTCCCCCTTCCCCTTTGTATTTGAATGTTTTCTTCCTATTTTACAATATCTACTATACATTTTGGTCCTTATTTATGCTTTCAGTTTCTCACACCAGAGAAACAATGCAGTATTTACACACACGTGTCCAATTTATTTCACTTAAAAGTATGGCCTCAAGGTGCATCCATTTACCTAGAAATATCTCAAGTTTATCCTTCTTTATGGCTGAATAGTACTCCACTGTATAAAAAAAAACACATTGTTATCCATTCATCAGTTGATGGGCATCTGGGCTGTTTCCAAGATTTAGCTATTACAAACTGTGCCGCTATAACATGAGCATGCATATATTGCTGTGGTATGATGCTTTTAATTCTTTTGGGAAGATACCGAAAAGGGGAATAACTGAGTCCAAAGGGACCTCTAGTCCTAGTTTTTTGTGGAATTGCCGCACTGATTTCCACAGTGGTTGCACAGTCTACACTCCCGCCAACAGTGGAGAAGGGTTCTTTTTTCCTGGGGGGACATTTTAGATCTAAACCATAACACCAGGCTTGGAGAAGTGACTTTCTAGGTGTCTCAGTTACTTTTCTCTCGTTGCTGAGACAAAATACCCAACACCCAAAATTAAGGAAGGAAAGGTTTATTTAGCTCACAGTTTGTGGAGGTTTCAATCCATACTCGGCTGGCTCCAAGGCAGAGTGGCACATGGCAGAGGGCAACAGTTCATGGTGGTGGAAGGCAGCAAAAACAAGCAAGAGCAAAAGGGAGGAGCACAAGAGCACGAGAGACAGCAAGCCTCTTTCCCTCCCTTATATTACATGCAGGCTACCCACCCCAGGGTGGGTGTAGCACTCACACCCATAATACCAGCATTAGACCGTGAATCAGTCATAAACTCTAGAAGCCCACCTCCACGACTGCATGAGGCTTTGGGGGGACATCTAGACACAAACCATAACACTAGGATATTATATACAATCAGTCAACTTTTGACTTTCCTTATTATGTGGCCTTTTTCCCATCTCCTGTGCTGGGGGGAAAAATAATAATGATGTAAATGCCATCTTAGTCCTTCTTGGCTGCTATAACAAAATACCACAGGGTGAGTGGCTTATAAACAAGACTTTATTTCTCACAGTTCTAAAGGATGGAAGCCCAAGGTCAAAGCATGGCAGATAAATGTGACCTCTTGTTTCATAGATGGTGCCTTCTCTCTGTGTCTCACATGATGGAAGGGGCAGGGAGCTCTCTGAGGTCTCTTTTACAGGGACATTAATCCCATTCATGAAGGTTCCGCCATCCTGACCTTGTCACCTCCCAAAGGTCCGATGGTCTCCTCGTACCATCACATTGGGGGGTTAGATCTCAACATATGAGTTAGGGGGTGGGCACATACATTCAATCTACAGCAGTGTCTTACCTACGAGACTCCATTTCCTTTCTAATCCTGAACCCATGCTCCCTACCAGTTTCTGAATTGAAGCCCCACATATGGCTACTGTTTTTATTTTTTATTTTTTCCACCTCCAGGTCAGGGAAAGCCATTCTGTGGTTCCCTGAGGATGTAGTCAAGAAGGGGTGATGAAGTGCATATGCTCTCTTCTTTTGTATTAGAAAGGAGGCTGGTCCTGTCTGTATTTCGTGCACGGAAACTGTTTGTGATATACCACTGCCGTGGCTGTTGCATGTTTATAACTCAGAAGATATCGTATGCACACTGAAAACATCCACTGGTTAAATCAGAAGTACTGACCCTAAAGAAAATAAGAAGTCTTAATGCAGTGCTCTCATAGGCGCACTAATATTAACTTACAACCAAACAGAAAAGATCTCAAGTGCACATTTTCTGTGCATCTAGTCCTTCTCAATAGGAAGGTCTGGAATCCAATGCTAAACTCCTCTAGACCTTATCAAATTCACTGCATATACAGAAAGCGCATCCATAGATGTTCATTTCTCGAGATACAGAAATTTATTACATGTTGGGCTTTGCTAGGCTCAGCACACTGCTGTTGCCACACAACATGTCAGTTCGCTACAGACTGCATACATGACAGCTGTCCCGTGAGATTACATCACCCACTGATGCCACAGCTGTCTTAGTATGTGTACCCCACAATGTTCACAGGGTGACGAAACTGCTAATGATCCATCTCTGAGAATGAAACTCCCGAGTTAAGTGATATATAATTGTATTTGTAAACTTATATTTCTAAAAAAATCACGTTTAAATTGTTATATGTAGAACTCCCTGAAAAATAGACTCCCTAACAACTGGAAGAAAGACTCTAGTCAGCCGCGTGAAAAAGCACCCTTTAGTAACTGTGGTCCCAGCTGGGGCAGGTGGTGCATGCCTGTCACCCTAACACTTGGGAGGCTGAGGTAGGAGAGTTGAGAGTTTGAGGCCAGCCTGGGCCACATAGCGAGAACCTGCCCTCCCACCCCACAAAAAACAAACAAAAAAAAAAAACACACACATGCCAAAACCTTGGTCTTAGCACATACAGGTAAGCCATGCTGTAAAGTCAGAGTCTGTATCAGCAAATGCCTTGCAGAATAGGGTTTAGAGGGCAGGTCAACCACAGATGTAAGAGTAAGCGATTGAGCTATCCTGAGTAAAGTTACTGCTATAAACACTTCCAAGGAAGGTGCAGCAAGCCGGCCCGGGGCTTAGGTGTTGAGGACAGGAATTGCAATGAAGACTGAAGGGCTCCAACGAAGGCTTGGTTGACACATGTACAAAAGCAAGGTCAGAGGCAGCGCTAAGGGTCAGATGCCTGGTTCTCAGGCTGCTTTTGTTGAGAGTGTCCATTAAACATCTTTGCACAGAGGGAGGAAAATTTGAAGAGAGAACAAATGGAATGAAGGCTTCCACGAGTTCTCGGAATCTCTGACTTCTAAGGATGTATTCCTTCTATACCCTGGCTGGGCAGACAAAGCCAGGTTTTTCTATGAACCTCAACAGAGGAGACAGAAAATGGCAGGCATTATTTTTTTGCTGGAAGCAGAAATTCAAGTTGGTGACAATATTCCAACCATAGGTCTTTCCAAGGAGATAGATTCCATCAGGGGTAGAATCCAGTTTCTGAAGGCTGTGGGAGCTGCAGAATGACTCATTTGCCAAAGCATTTCTGCTTCCAGCTGACCAAGAGGAGCCCCCATGCCTAAAAAGAGTTGGTCTGCTGCCAGACACACAGAATGGTCAAAGCTGAACAGTCAGGCATCATTCCCAGGGCCTTTACCCGCAAAACCTTCGGCTTACTGCTTTTGCAAAACCAAATAATAATAATAATAATAATAATAATAATAATAATAATAATAATAAAAGCGTGAGCTGCAGAAATCTAAGGCATTGTTTTACTCCTTAGCGTCTTTTTATATTGAAGAGAACAATCTAATGTTCCGTAGTGAACATTTTCTTTAAAAAAGTAAAGGAACAAGATCAGTTGCCAGTAAATATTATCCCAAACAAGCAAATCTGCTGCCACACTATGCCAAATATATTTTTAAAATATTAAATCAGAAAGCCCAATAATAAAGAGGTCAGTGTGTAACTTTGTTTTTTATTGTAGGATGCTGCCCCCTACAGGAAGTACTCGGTTCTTCATTTCACAGTGAGACTTTCATACTGAAATCGTATTATGCTTATAACACTGACTCAAGTAGCATAGAACATGCAAAAATAAATCTTTAGCTCCTAGTTAAGAAAATACCAAATCACTTTATAAAAATGTCCACACGGGCCGGTGAGATGGCTCAGCGGCTTAAGCACCTGCCTGGCAAGCGCGAGGGCCCGAGTTCGACTCCCGGAACCCACATACGAAAAAGGGGCCAGTGATATCGCTCAGCAGCACGGGCGCCTGCTGGCGTGCGAGGTCCTGAGGTCGACCCCCGGTACCCACAAAAAAAAAAAAAAAAAAAAAAAAAAAAAAGTCCACAGAAGGTCATCATTCACCTACCATAAATAACAGATAACACAAAGCCTCCTTTTAAAGCAGTAAAAAAATATAAAGTAAACTTCACTATTGACTGCCATTTCTCTTCACTGGATGATATGTAAATGAATTTCACATTCAAAGAACTCATTAAAATATAGCAAAGTGCATTTTATCTTGCTTTAAGACAACAATTCACCTATTTATATGTTACTGATTAAATGTCCACACACCTTACGTGCTGTACACAAAATAACTCTACAAACCAATCTACCCTTACCTAGTATAGTGTAGATAAATCTAGTCTGATGTGCTCTCATACAGTTAAATTCTGAAAGGGGGAGGGCTTAAAAAAAGTTGAGCCCAAGAATTACAAAACCATTCAAAGTATTTATTCTGAAAATAGTTTAGAGGTCTTATGTACTGCAGATGAGGTTCCCTGGAAGCCCACAGTGAGATGCATCCAGGAAGCAGCATTTATTACGATCAATATATGTGAAGGAAGAGGAAGAGGAAGAAGAGGAGGAGGAGGAGGAAGAAGAGGAAAAAGAAACAGCAGGACTAACAGAACAGAGAAAGAAAAGCTGAATTCCAATGCAGTTCTAACCTACAGGACACAGGAAGCAGGGTGCCTGTTAGAGTTACTCTGTGTTGGATCAGAATGACTGACTTTATGTCCCTACCTCTAGCAGTCCAGGATGTGGGTCACATTTTGCACTTTTGGGCAAAATGTCTCTCTGAAGCCAGAGCCACCCCAAGACCAGACTTGAAGGGCAATGTGGGTGGCATGAGACCACCACACCCCATCACCTGTATCCATCTGTCTGGGGTCATCTCAGTTCCAGTACACCTCAGGCCTCTCCTTCTTGGGCAAACTTAGTACAGAAAACCCCGGGACAAACTGGGGCCCCGGTTGCTGCATCTGGCTCCTTACAGACTCTTCCAGGTCCCCCACCCCAGCTACTGTCTCTGCCAGTGTCCTTGGCTTACTCAGAAAGAGCACAAGTCCTCATCCCTGAGGAGTCTGAGTCCAGCCACTCTTCGAAATCCAGGACTGCTGTCCCCACTCATTTGGGTCACAGGCAATCACTCCTCTTGCTCCCCCATCACTGTGCACCAGCATCCATCTCTCTGCTGAGGAAGAAGATCAAGATGGTGATGCTCCTCTCCATGCCTATTAGAAACAAAAACCCTGAAATGCCCAGGCAGCAGTTATGGCTTACTATGAATGGGTTTCCTTCTCGTCTCCTGGCAAATCTGCACCGTCTCTGGAGACCTGCAGCTCTAATCCTACAGAATGCAGAGCTGCAAAGACAGGAAACGTGAAGGCTCCTGTGGGTGGCTGGGAGTAGCAAGAGGGGCTTTCCCACTCCTGGTTTTGTTTGGGAATCCATATTCTTCTCTCTGGAGTTACTTACTCAATGTTCGACACTAAAGGGTAGCATTGCATCTTGACAGGCAGCCTGAGTACCACCTAATCCGTCAGTCGTTCATTCCTCTGGTCCTCTGATGTCTGTGTATAGCCCAGTTTCTCTCAGGTGTGGGCAGCGTGCAGACTTTTATTTCCGAGCTGCACGGATTCCTCAGATTCCTATCCTGTTTTCCCTTTTTCCTCACACAGAGCCACTTCAGCAGCTGTGCGACTCTGCACTTCCCAACACCAGGGGCCGCACTTGACACGAGATTGCTCTGTGTGGACAGTCGTCCCCTCCCCTCCATTCTTATTAGTCACAGCACAACGGTGCCATTTCTCCTGAACGGCAAGAACATCTCTAAGTCCAGTGCAGCGGCTCACCGATGCCCTTTATTATGGAGAGACTTGTGTTCAGAGAGAAACATTATCAGTGATTTTCATCAGGACAAATTGTCACCGAATACCACACAATTCATGTATCATATTTGCATAGAACTAAAGACTTACTGCCACCTTTCATTAGCACTATCCTTGTCACCATCATAAAAAAATTAATATGGAACTAGTGTGAGAAAAAGAGTGTTTCTCAAGGCACTTTCTGTGAGAGTCATACGAATATTTTTAAGCAGATTAAAAATAAATGGTCACAGGCTTTATAGTTTCCATTTCCTGTGTTTTTTCTCTCTGATGGTTTCTAAAGGTCATAAAGCCTTTTAAGAAATGAAATATCAAGTTGCTTTCCCTGAGAAAAATGTAGTTATGGACATGTACACATAGTTCTTGGATGTTTATGACCTTCTTGAAGGTCATCTATAGATTCTGAAGAGTCCAGGTAACCAAGAGTCCTTGGTTACCAGAATTTGGGTTACCAGAATTTGGTAAGCAAGGTCCTTAGTTACCAGAATTTGGCAACCAAGGTGAAATAGAACATGCACTGGATTAGGGTCAAAAGAGTTGGTGACAATCCTGGATCTACCATATACCAATGTTATACAAGGCAACTCTCCTGAGTGCCACTTTCTCAGCTGTAGCATCAATATATTACAGAACTATATATAGTTTAAATGGGCAGCAGAGGTGAAAATAAAGTGGAAAGCCAATGGCCAAAACTAGAAGCTTGCTTTTTTCAGTTACAATAAAAAATATATTTTTATCTCATACTTGTCAATTTGAGTTTCTACAAGTGGCTGCCTTTCATTAATCTATTCTATGCTTACTGAACAAGACCAATCAAACTTCAAAGGAACTGACCCTTTCTCAGCAAATGAGTAAAGTATTTGCTTTTAGGAACTTTTGTTCCCATTATATTTGGTTAATAGTCACACGATATTTAAGCACCTGGGTACTTAGAAATATAGCCAATGTGACTGTTTGCGTATGTTGTGGTGGGTTATTCCATGAGCTATGCATGTCTAAAGTTATGTGATATAAGCTGTAAACAGGCTAAAGTTGCAGGAGAAAACCTAAAACGATCTCCACAATTAGAGGCTTTGGTAGGATTAAGGTGCCTATTTATTTATTTATTTATTTTATCTTTTTGATACAAGGTTACACTAGGCAGTTCAGGCTGGCCTTGAACTCACTTTGTAGCCCAGGCTAGCCTTGAACTCGCTGCGATCCTCCTCCCTCAGCCTCCTGAATGCTGGGACTACAGGCGTGTGCCACCACGCCAGGCTGAGGTGCCTATTTAAAGTGATCAAGTTTCCTCTGGCACCCGTGGCTTAGCTGGGCTAATTAATGAACATGTATTCTTTAGACATCTACTAGATTTAAAATATCATATCATACATGCCACAAGGATATATTAAAGAATTAGACATATCCCAGTGGTTATCTATGTTGCAATGAGCCTTTGCTTAGATATGCCTTAGGCATGCTAAATCTCTACCACCCACATGTGAGATGAGGGTCGTGATTTGTGCTAGGGGAGGATAGAGCCGTCACATCCTGGTATGTGCAGGCAGTCTAGCTGGTGGTTGGGATAGAGGATGGAGCTGGACGCAGGAACTTAAGTCTAGGTGGAAAGGGCTGGCTCTTTTCCAGCATAGACACAATGGTAAGTGATGAGGAAAGGATGGCAGCCAGTCGTCTGATGTACTGCTTTATGATTGCTGATGTGGTCCTAAATCTATGACAGAAAAAAACTTTGTGTTTTTGGTGGTGAAAACAGCTCTTTGGTACAGTGGTGAGGTGATTACAACTCTGAACATTCTCTGGTCTTTCTCTGATCTCCATGGTAATAAGATGCCTTTGCATAACTATTCCACTGACCTGAAGGAAACAGGATTGCTCATGTAGTATTTGGAGAGGTTCTTAAAGCTTTGCAAGAGTCCGGTGAGATGGCTCAGTGGCATAAGCACCTACCTGGCAAGCGCGAGGTCCCGAGTTCGACTCCCGGTACCCACATACGAGAAAAGGGCCGGTGATATCACTCAGTGGCACGGGCGCCTGCTGGTGTGTGAGGTCCTGAGGGCGACCACCGGTACCCATAAAAAAAAAAAAAAAAAGCTTTGCAAGAACATACACAGTGAAAGAGAAAGAGAAGTAGATGTTTCACATTAATGTCTCAGATATGAGACTAGTTTAGGTGCTCCAGGACAAGTTACGGAGTCTTCGACTACTAACCTGATGGCCAGAGCCTGCTCTACTAGTAAGAGTCACTCTTACACTAGTCCCAAACCTCCGCATGACTGTAGTCATGACTTTAGAATCTAACCTCAGCATCCCTAACCTTATTCTTCTCATTTACATACGCGATTTCTATCATAACCAGAAAAGTGACGTGTGTTGTGTAACAGTTTCAAGTGCCAGATGATTGTTTCTATGTGTTATATGTCCTGGTCAACCATATGATTTCAATGAAAGTCACAAACGAAGGTCAGAAAGAGCAGGTCATTCTTTCCTGAAAATTCTCTAGGGCACCAGAGCTTTGAGAGGGTGGGTGGAGAGTATCCTACTACAGGAAGTAAGAAGACAGCCTGCAGAGGAGATTTTTAAAATAATTCCTCATGCAAAAAAGACCTGAACATAATAAAAAGGGTTAAGAAGAAATTAGAAAAGAGCATTTTAAGTCTGTGTCACAGTCCATTTCACATGCGTATTTAATTATATCAATATATTATGGGAGTCTATTTGTCACTACAACAACTGAGTATCTACACTCACTACAATGCGAGACATCGTCCAAGAGTCTCTGTGTTCATCTCTTAATATACTTTCACCGCAATCCCTAAAGACCAAAGCAAAATTGTACTTCATTTCTTCTCACTTACAAACAGATGGTTTGCACTAGCTCCTATCTTTAATATCTCTAGAATGATTTTTGTAGAAGTACAAATGTGTTACTTACAGGAAAGACATCAGGAATGATTGCAATATCCGTAACAAGCATGTTAGTAAAAGGAAGGAAAGCATCTCTGTTTCCTTGCTATAAACAATGAACAAACCTCAAATATTTTCTATAAAAACACATTTTGTTTAAGAGCCAGGATCATAAATACCATGCTTTTCTCCACAAAATACTGCTTCCAATCACAGTTTGGGGGAGGAAAACGTATTTAATAATTTGCAGTCAACTGAGTCCTGTGCCATAGCATTTAAATAAATCATAACTTAGAAAACGGCATCTTAGACAAAAGCAAGATGACAGTGTCTGGGTTTTTTTTAACTTTCCATAAATCTTTTTGCAAAAATACAGAAAGCAATGGAAAATAAGTGGACACTGTTGGTTTCCTATTGCTGCTGTACCACAAACTTGGGACTTAAAACAAACCAGATTTATTCTTATAGTTCTTGAAGTTAGAGGTCCAAAACAATCTTACGGGACTAAAGCCAAAGTGTTGGTAGGGCTGGGAGGCCCCAAGGGAGTACTTCTGTCTTTTAATTTCTTTAAGGCATTATAATTTTATCAAAACACATCTTGATTCTTTCATTTAGGGTTGACTTTCACTGTTCATTGAGTCTTTTTGATATGGATATTCAAATAGTCCACTGATGACAATATCATCTCTTGATGAAATACACAGCAACATATATATATATATGGCTTCACGAATGGATTAACCCATTCAGGGATTAATGTACCCATGGGTTATCATGGGTGTGGGTCTGTTACAAAAGTGAGCTCTCTCTGGCATGCTGGCTTTATCTGGCCATGTTATGTTGGCCACCACTTTATAAGGAAGCAAGGTGGCCCTCACCGTATAACCAAGCAGATGCCAGAACCATGGTCTTAGACTTCTACAGCAGCAGATTTAGAACTGTGAGCTAAATCATCCTCTCTTTCTTAACAATTACCCACACTGAGGTATTCAGTTATAGCAACAAAAAACAGAGCAAGACAATCTTATGTGATACAATCTGTTGACCTTCAGGTATTCAGTACCAGAAATCGCTGAAGGCCAGATGTCCCATGGTAAAAGGCTTTGGATTTGACCTCTACTCAACATACACTAATGTCATCACACCTTAAGCTCATAGCTGAAATTTCTCTAGAGCATACACAACATATTTTGATATTACAATGGCCCCAGAATGTAATTAAGATGGGAGTTTCCCAGCTTAAGAAAACTCAACCCACTGAGCCAGGGAGAGAAATCTAATGAGACTGATTAGCAGTCTGGATGCAGGTGCTGCTGGAGAGACGGGCAGATCTCTAGGTGAGCCTGGAGGCAGTGCCAGATGTTCAAATGCAGCACACGTACCTCTATCTTGCTCTGCAGCCGGCTACACCACATGGTGACAACATGCTTTCTCTCCATCCCTGTTTCCCATTCACTTGTCAAGTTCAAGTCCTTTTTCCACCCTGAAGACCAAGCTATCACGAGCAGGAAAGTGGTCACGTGTTGATGGTAACTCAATTACTCCTCCTCTGCTGAAAAGGGAAGGTTTGGAGGTGCCTATGGTAAATACTGTGTTTTCGTCTGTGCTGCTATAACACAATAAATAAATCAGACTCAATAAACAACAGGAACGTACTTCTCACAGTTCTGGAAGCTGGAGAACTAAAGATCGAGGCACTGGCAGATCCAATATCTACTGGGGGCTGTATGTGGTATCTTCTTGCTGTGGCTCACATGGAGAAAGGCAGAGAGAAAAGGAGCTATTCCAGTAGTCTCCAGCCCTTTTATAAGGCCACTAACCTCTTCATGAGGGTGGAGGCTTTGTGACCCAGTCATCTCCGAAGGGTATCACCTCCGAATACTGCCACGTTGGGTTTTAGTTTCCAATATATGAATACTGGAGGGATGCATATATCCAAACCACAGCAAGAGGTAGCTACAACTTTGCAAGAGTAGCAAAACTGTTAAGAAGTGGCCCCCAAAATTCCTTGTTATTCATCCTGAGTTAGTGAACTTCTAAAAGCTCCCCAGAGATGCCCTGATGACCCAGAAAAGCTCGGCTAAGACAGTACAGTCTTCCACTGTATCTGCAGCACGACAGGTCTCTCAGTGAGAGGCTAATAAAAGCCCCTCTCTCTCTTTGCAGTATCTTCTGTATTTGGAACAAGGCAAAATATTTTAAAATAAAAGATAGGCCTACTGCAATCTTCTCTTGTGCTGGTCACTGATCTTCACTCAAATTCTTCCCCAACACTCATCCTTGGAGAAGAGGGAGCGCTGTTGGTGGAGGTAAGGTCTGCTCTTAGAGACTCTCATTCTTGCACCTGAACAGTGCATCCGTGAGTTAATGATTCATTTTGAGTGCAGTCTGAGTAAATCTGCTCTCTCATTTTGGTAACTGGCCAAATATTTCTATTTGGAACTCAAACAAAGTCAACTGCATTCTCTTCTGCCTTTTCATTTTTGAAGCCATCAGATGCCCCCATAATAATTCTCAATATATTTGCATTACACTAAAGGTTGAACTTGTCTCACTATATGCATGACTTCTTTCTTAAGGTGGAGCTATATTAAATATTTTCCTGTGCTTGCTTTGCAGTTTCAGGATGTTGCCCTTACACAATAACAGTGGAGTTTATGAATCTCTTTGATATTGTTGCATGTACATACTTTGAAACAGTGTGTCAGTTTTCTTCTCCTACTGTATTAGTCTGCTTGCTGATACTGTAATGAAATGTTGGAGACCTGCTAACTGTATAAAGAAGAGAGGTTTGTTTAGCTCACAGCTTTTGGAAGATGGAAGTCCAACTAACATGTATCATGGCACAGGCTCTGGAGAAGGCCTTCTTAGTGAGACAATCTTTTCAGTAAGATAGTTGTTCTTCCCAACTTTCCAGTGTTTACTGAAAGCCACTCAAGACAAATATATGGGTACCATGTAATCTAGCTTCCCTGTGTTACTCAACTTTCCACTGCTGTGACAAAGCACCTGAAGTCACCAATTTATAAGGAGGACAGGTTTATTTTGGCTCATGGTTTCAGAGGTCACAGTCCATGGATTTTGGCTCTATTACTTTGGGCCTTTGGGGAGGCAGAACATCATGAGGGTGGGGGAGACAGAGCACAGCTGCTCACCTCATGGCAGCTGGTGCTAGGTTCCAACACTCCTTTCAAGGGCATGCATCCAATGACCTAACTTCCTCCCACTAGCAGCCATCTCTTGAAGTTTCCACGTCCTCCCAGTAGTGCCATAGGCTGGCAATCAAGCCATCTTCACAGGGCTTTGAAGAAGGTTTAATACCTAAACTACAACAACTAAACAATCAACTATCACCATATTCCAGGGACCACATTTAGAAGACAGACAATGTCTGCACTGGTGATTCTGGGTTGGTAGTGGTGTTGTTTATTCAGTCCTGGAGATCAAACCCAAGGCCTTGCACTGAGCTATACCCCAGCACCCTTTTTTATTTTTTGAGTCAGGGTCTTGCTAAGTTCCCCAGGCTGGGCTTGAACTTGTGATCCTCCTTCCTCAGCCTCCCAGAGCTTGGGTGGGTGAACGATAGTGGTTATCACACTGCCCTACCCCTTCATCAGTGTGCATATCATCATAAGTTTTCCACAAAGTGTACCAGAATATTTAAATCCAACAAATGCAGTGGAATTACTTCCTACTTTCACATGCATTATGGTTGAAAAAGACTTTTTGCAGATTTACTGGGAACATAGCTTCCATTCATTATTTATATCCAGAAGGATGAAGATTGCAAACTGATTTCAAGGAATACTACAGACAGCCTGCTTGTAAGTGAAGTCTTGTTAATTTGCATTAGATAGATAGATAGATAGATAGATAGATAGATAGATAGATAGATAGATAGATAGATAGAGATAGATCAATTCTGTTTATTGCATTCCTCCAGCATCCAGAGGTCAGAGGGCACGTTATTCATCAATTGTGCTGAATGGCCTTTAGGAGTTATTTGAGCAATTTCGGCTTTCTGTCTCCATAACAACTCATGAACACCAGCCAAGTAACAACAACAAAAATCATCTAACTTGCTGATGTAGCTTTCTTCCTGGCAGAAGGAGAGCGGTGTGAGGATTGTAAAGTACTGGAATGACTACACTCCTTTGTGGACTGGGGTCTTTATGAGAAGAGGAAATTCGGATACAGATATGCACAGAGCAAGAAAATCATTCAGATGTGAAGGACACTAGGATAACATCACATTGAATCAGCCACATATCTCAGCACCCAGCATTCTCAAAAAGCCCTTTGGAGTGATTTGCTGGGGTTGTTGTAACAAAGTATCACATATAGATGACTTAACAGAAATTGATTTATTTAATTTAATTTAATTTAATTTAATTTTATTGCAGTTTGGGGCACCAGAAGCTCAAATAAAGGTGGAGTAAGGGTGACTTTCTCTGAGATCTTACTCCTCAGTTGCAAACAGCTGTCTTCATGTTTGAATGACACTCCTACTCTTCCCGCATCCAAATTTCCTCTTCTCAAAAGGCACCAGTCATACTGGCTTGTGCACACACTAATAACCTCACCTTAACTCAGTCATATTTTTAAAGCTGCTATCTCCAAATATAGACAAATTCTGATGGACTGGGAATTGGTTATTTCAACACACTAATTTCAGGGAGGATATAATTCAGCCTCCAATAATGTCTCAGTTAAAATAGAGAAAAAGAAACATATATGTGTGCACATGCATGTATTTATTTCAAGAAACTATATAGCCACTATATGTAATGGTTTGGCAACTTTATTTTCTTTTTTCTTTGTGGGTACCGGGGGGTCGACCTCAGGACCTCGCGCGCCAGCAGGCGCCCGTGCCACTGAGCGATATCACCGGCCCCTTTTTGGTATGTGGGTTCCAGGAGTCGAACTCAGGCCCTCGCGCTTGTGGGGCAGGCGCTTAAACTGCTGAGCCATCTCACTGGCCCTTTATTTTCTATTTGATATGATGGAAGGAAGTAACAAGGCTCATCCACATACTATAACTGGAGTAGAGAATATTTTCTGATGTGCTTCACAGATTTCACTGAATGGAACAGTGAGATCCTGGTAAGATTTCTTCTTATCATTCAATTCATTCCATGCAGATTCATACTGAGGTTTAAGAAAAGTAATCAAATTTTCCTTAAACTTTTTCCAAAGTGAACCTGAAACTTCGGGAACATGAAATGCTGCTGGTGGCTGGCCCGGCGTCCAGATGACAATCTTCTCCGTCCTAGTGCCATAGGTCTGGAATCTTCATGGCTGAGGGATGGTTTCATTTCCAGGAAAGGGCTGCCTCTATTGGTGGTGGTCCCAATCAGGTGCGGCTCTCCACCTTTCCTGGAATCCAGGCAATCACAGGTCTAGGACAGTGGCTGGAGACTTCTGTAGCTGAACGTTCCTCCTTTCCTGGTGTCCTCAGACTTGAAGGGGATGGCATCACACAAATTCGCGGCTAATCAACTCTGTCCAGCCAGCTTCTTGACAGATCCTCCCTAAATGATCAACAACCCCTATGCAAAGCCAAGAAGAGACTTGAACCACAATGTACAGCAACAAAGAATGCAAAGTGAAGACCAAGCTTTGTTTTAGTTACCCATTGGCCCAAGGGAAGAGTCATGATTCACAGCAAAAATAGCTTTAAAATACCTGACTGCCCCAGAAGAAAACACAAATCATGCTTTCAGTGAATACCAGGTAAGGGCCCAGGATTCTGCCTGTCCCTCATCCCTATGATGGCCTTGGACTATGTCATCACTGCTTTCTCCTCCTCTGTCCTCTTCCTCCACTCAGAGCAGGCTCTGACGAGGTTCCCCGGAGTGGAGATCAGAAAACTCAACTCACCCTACTCTTGGAGTGTATCGTTGACTCGCCTGACTTTCATCACAGAAAAAGGATCTTCAAGAGGTGTCAGGAAGAGGGATAAAGAAGATTGCTAGGCAGAATTAAAAGGTATAACATACGTTCAGAGGATGGACTGTGACCCCTGAGGGAAGTGTCTAACAGCCTGGAGCTGGTATGTTTACTGCTGTGGGAGAGGGAATCTGTGGAATTTGTGAAGCTGTAGAAAGCAGGGGTTCAATTTGCAGGTGAAGGTGTGGGCCCATTCACAGAAGAAAGGGGATGCGTTATGCACAGGTGGAAAGGTAATGGCCGGTTCCAGAGGTGAAAGCACAGAACCCTCATTTATAGGCTTATTGTGTCTTTAAGACTATTAGGATTTCTTTTTTTGCTTTTGAGCAAAGTTCCCTGAATGAGAAAAAAAGCATTATAACCTTGAGTAACTGAAGTTTTTCTTAAAAGCACAGTTTTAAATTATGATTTTTCACTCATTTTACCTATCTTTATTCCTATCTTTACCTCTCTTTTTCCTCCTCCCCCTCCTCTTCCTCTCCTTTTCCCTCCTCCTCCTCTTCTTTTAAACTGAAGAATTTGTAAACTATCCTGCAAACCAAATCCAGGCTCCTCCTCTTCCTCCTCTTCCTTCTTTTTTTTTTTTTTTTTAATGGTCCAAGAACTAAGAATGGCTTTTATCTTCTTTAATGGCCATGGCCAACAAGGGAAAAAAAAAAAAAATCAAAAGAAGACTTTGTGACACATGGGTTTTATTTAAATTCAAATTTCAGGATCTAAAAATCACATTTTTTTGGAATGTGGTCACATTCACCAGTGTTTGTATCGCCTATGGACGTTTTCCCAGTAGGAGGCAGAGGGAGTATTTGTGACAGAGACCAAAATATTTACTCTCTGACCCATTAGAGAGAAGCTTTGCCATCCCTGCTGAAGGACTACCCTCCGTCCTCTCCATTGGAGGACTTCAGTAAGGCGGGCCACACGGGCTGCCTTGCCTTTGGATATGCGAAGCTAGCTGTAATCCCCTTTCTCCCTGATGAAGCCTGACTTCAGCATTTCCTGGTTCATCTCAGTTTCTCACATAACAAACAGTGGGCTCTGGAAGCCCAGAAAAATGACCTCATTATTTCTTCTCTCCATCCCTGCTTTAGAAATCATCATCAGCATTTAGAGAACGGATGGCTCTAGTTCACTGGGGCTCGGGGCACAAGAATGAACAAGAAATGTGCAGCAATATATTTCAAAAATATCCTCTTGAGCACAACACAAGTAACCTCAGTGAAAGGCTGGAAGAAATGCAAGGCCATGGGGGATGAGAAGAGAGCAACAGCGATGTATCAAGTGCTGTGCAGGATCGGAGTGAGAATTTCAAGGATGGCTAAGATGCTGGACACTGGAGACAGCAAGGAAGGAAGGAGTTTTTTAGAAACTCTCAAAACTTGGATGTTTGGGCAGTTACTCCAGGAACTTGATACCTGAAGACAAGGAGGCACCAGAAATGAAGGAAACACAGCTACCCCTGAAAGTGACGCCCACGAATTCACATGCTCCGAAGCCTATGAACCAGTGTTTCTGTGAATCAAGGCAAATGCTGTAACTGTGTGGCTGAAGGGCTTATGGTAGCACAGATCCCAACCAACAAGCTCGGATTTCATTTCCTTGGGGCACCGTTGGAATGTGCGAGAATCCAACAAGAGTATTCTAATTAATCACATCCCCGTCTCATACAAACAGAGAAAAAGATCCATTAGAAGAACAGTAAGTGCAGAGTTTGGCAAAAGGTGAATGAGGGCACTGCACACAAACTCTTTCCTTTTCATTTTCCTCTTATGATTTATATTTTGCACTTTCCAAGTCAGATGCTCCATAAGCCCTTGTAACATTCTTGTTTATTTTAGTAGTGCCAAATAACACTAGCTTAATAACAAGTATTTAATAAACATCATGAAAACATTCCGAAATATCCAATTCCTCCCGAGATATCTCAAAAGAATGCAAAATGAGCTCAAACACTGACACAGTTATGGTGGTCAGATAAAATACGAAAACACAGCAAGTATAGCTTGCCTTAGTTTATGGTCTTTTTATTTTTAAATCATATTACACGCCTTCACATAATTTCCTGGTAGAAATAAATGTGAATTCCTGTATATTTGAGCTCTGTGAGAGAAAAAAAAAAATCACTTTTGATTCCATGTTTAAGGAAAATATTTTGAATCTTCGAATCGAATATGGAGAATACGTGAACCAAGTCACAGTGTGTAAATGATACGCTGTGCGAATGAGACGGTATTCAGTCATGACCCAGGGTAGCATGTGTGCTTGGGTTTCAACGCTCCATCTTTTGAGAAAGGAACCTGAAGAGGATGATACTTCTGGAGTTTATGAAATTTTTAACTCCATTTGATGCTTAAATATTTAATACAGGGGCAACCTGCTTTCTGGGTCCCCTTTTGTCCCTCTTAGACAGAAACTTTCTTTCTCTCAATAAATTCTTTCTACTCTCAACCTCAAAAAAAAAAAAAAATTAATACAATTGGTGGAGTATTCCACAATGTACAAAACATCATGCCAAGTAATATCAGCTGGAACCCAAGATTAAAAGGGAGAAAGAATGGAAAGCCCAGTTCCAACCTCAGCGAGATGCTGGGTTCTTTATCACTGGGGTTTGGTTCCTGTCATAAGAAAACATAACAGAGACTTGGAGGCTGGGCTTGCGGGTGCCCAGTGTGTAACTAGAAGCAGGTTAAACCTTGGCATCTCTGCTTTCAGTTTATATCTGTCTCCTTTGTTACCTTAAAAATCTGGGTTAGAACCCTGTTCAGCCCTGCACATAAGCGTGTTAACCACTTAGGCAGCATCGGTCTAAACATTAGTTATATAAGGTGTATCAGCCCTCAAATTACCTAACCGGTCTCATTTCCCTTCTAGACTGAGGACTCCAAGAATCAGTAAGGAATTTTCAGAATTTACAGGGACATCTACCCGCCGGCTTTTACATCGTGCTCCATCCGCCCTGCAGCGGCACCGACAAGACTCCAGTCACTGTCCCAAGCCTCAGGTAGGTACCTGGGATTCTAGGGAAAGCAGGTCCATGAAGACACACCGCTTCGTGATGAGGCCATCCCCCAAACAGGAGCGGTCACCTCACGGGAACCGGACTGGCCCCTCAGAAACTTCTCCAGAGCCGCCTCACAGAACTAATCCTGAGATGCAGATGAACCAGAACGTGGCCTGACCATGGTCACCTATCCAGCCATACAATCCTCCCACTCTCGCCTTTGTTCCCCTTTGCCCATAAAACCCCAAAGCTTCTGCCAGCCCCATGACGACAGGTCTTGAAACTCTTTGTCTGTCCTGCCCATCATGGCCATTGATTAAAACTCCTCTCCTGCCCTTCAGCACTGCTCATGTCCTTGACTGGCGTTTCCGGCTGAGTGGTCGTACCAGTCTGTGGAGACACGCAGAGCCAAGGATTTGGCTGGGGAACTCGGATAACAAAGATGCTGCTGCATCCTTTTAATAATATCCCCAGACCTCCATCTCATTTAAGGTGAAGTATGCCCTCCCTTTACATGCTTTTTTTTTTGTGGGTACCAGGGGTCGACCTCAGGACCTCGCACGCCAGCAGGCGCCCGAGCTGCTGAGCAATATCACAGGCCCTTTTTCCGCATGTGGGTTCCAGGAGTCGAATTTGGGCCCTCGCGCTTGCCAGGCAGGCGCTTACGCCACTGAGCTATCTCACCAACCCTTTACATGCTTTCTTGAGCTTTTTGCCTGGATGATTCTATCCTTTCTAGTTACAGTGCTCTCAGTTATTCAAGGGTTAATAAAGAGGGCCACACAAAGCTATATAGAAAGCCTCACTGAGAAACATATTTCCAATATTTTTATTTCCATGAGTTTTAGGTTTAAACAATTAGGTGTATTTTATCAGTGTGGTTATTTAGTCACCTCCACCAAAACCATTCTCTAATATTTGTGATCTCTGTGTCTCCTTCATTTCATTTGTGTCACAAAACTTTTAATTCATAAGACCAAGGGAAGCTTTACTGTGCTATTCTAATTGGGTCTTACTGATCGACAGATAATGTAATTTCATTCTATTTAACACATTTCTTCTCTGACTGGACCAGTTTTCATAGGCAAAACCTCAAATCCATGTGTTCTTAAAACTGGCTTGATGAGTATTTCCGATCATGGACAAATGGCCCACTTTCTTTGAAATCTAACGTGCCCAAATTAAGCAGTGTTCTTCCGCTGTCTGGTCAACTAATGATGGAACTATTAATTCATTCATTTATCCCCTTTTGGAAATTAATTATAACCCTGTTAATTTTGTTCCTGCTCTCTTTTATTTCTTTCACATTTCCAGAAATTTTGCCATGCCTTGAAAAAATCAAAGAATTTTGAATCCAAAAATATCATAGGAAGTATAGCACACATGTCCTCTAGATCCGTGAATATTCTCTACAAAAACGTCCTGGACTCATGTATCAAGCTATCAATTGAAGAGTTCAAGCAAAAGTATGGCTAAAATGACATTAACACACCGCATATATCCTCCTGTCACATGTGCATTTAGGTCATTCCTCCATGCTAACCAGAGAAATTATCTGTGTCCCAGATGAGATCAGCACTGTCTGCAGAGAGAGGAAGATTAAAGTATTGGTACAGTTGTTAAAGCTGAATCCCCAAACCTATCGATTAGCTGTGGAATTATGGAGACCATCAGTGAATATCCTCAGTTTCCATTGATCCTGAGATATTTCTTAAATTATATTTGAAAGAGATCAAATACGCAGTACTCTTATCATTAGAAGGCTATTATTATCTTGTTTAGCTTAACTTCTATGAAAAGGTACCATCCAACATTCATCCTTTGGCTTTTCTGAGAATAGTGTATTACACTATTCTAATTTTACTCTCCTGTCTTCATTCAGAAAAGTGTACCATTTTATGTTGATAGACTTTTCAGTTTATATTAACCATCCCAAATAAGTTATTTTATTACTGTAAGGTAAAGGGAGAGAAGTATAAGAAGAAGGGAATAGATTTTATTTTATATATCTCTTATGTTCCTAACGCTGTAGGGTACTGTACACATACTATCTTTTATTAGCTCACATTTATGGTTTAACACTTAAGAGTTACCAAAAGTAAAACACATAAATTCTGCACAACTAAATGTGATTCCTGAGTGAAACACACTCCATTTTTTTTTTTTTTTATCTTTATGTGGGTACTGGGAACCGAACTCAGGACCTCACGCTTGCCAGGCAGGCACTTATGCCGTTGAGCGATATCACCGGCCTAACACACTCCATTTTTTAAAACTGGCAGCTCACTTTTGTTCCAACAATGAACTCCAGTTATGATTTGTGGGCTTTGCATTTTCTGGCTGATGGACAAGTTTAGAGATTAGCTGAGTGACGAATCGGAAAACACACCAAGAGCTGGTCTTCGCCAGTGACTTCCTGTAAGGCAAACATCACAGCTTCAGGTTTAATTCTGACACCACAGGCTTACGGGAAAGTTCTACCAAAACTAGAGTCAAACGGAGATTCACAGCATTGCACAGAGATTCGCAGGAACCAATTCCAGGACATACACATTCTAAAACAGCCCAGGATGCTTGGCAAGGGCTTATACTGTGTTTGGGACAAAGTCTTTTATTTTAACAAGATCTGCAGAAACTCCTAGCCAGCAGAATGGATGTGATGTTAGAGAAATCCAATCCTCTCCCAAGTCCTAATTCTTCTACATTCCTAATGTCTCCAAGCATGTATCAGCCACAAGACATGTTTTCCTTACCCACCTTTTACAGAGAATCCTTTGAAAATACTGAATGGATTAGGAAGTATATTCTCATCCAGATAAGATTTCTTTTTCATTTCTCCTGTAAGCTTTTTGGTGGAAGATACATATATTCACTGAATTATGGCTTTCCTATAATTCAGAGTCTTACTTTCCGTGTAGGATTCTCTCTGCCATATGTATGACTCATCATCTACAGTTTGTGGTAGGATAAACTATCCTTAGGCATCAATACTGCTGACCTTTAAAATGAGTATATGAGACAAAATGTAGATGTAGAGTTGACCAAAAGAGAGGCAAAGAGAAGCCATGCCTGCATTCCTCTCTCACCCTCTCCCCAATCTCTGGTTAAATGAAGAAAAAGGTGGAGACAGTAGGAGCCACGTTCAATGGCCCTTGTCCTTTCTCCCTAGGTCTTATGACATCCCACGCATTCTCTAGAAGAGAGATTTTTATCATTCAACATGACTTCTAAGTCAGGAAATCTCAACTCCGAATGGCTTGCATGATGAGAGACATTATCATTTCACATATAGGAAGTGGCTGGGAGAGGCTCTAGGAACCACAGCAGCCTGAAGACACCCTTGCTTTGCGGCATAGAGAAACAATAGCAGTTCTCTGTACCATATGCAGATGGGCTGCTCCCCAGAGGAAGGGGGACTACTACTCTTTAGCAGATCTTTCCAGAAATACCTGCTTTATCTCTCTGTATATCTCTGAGCTATTCTCCCAAAGGTCCTCCACGGTCACCAGAATAGAGTCAAGCTAGGCCACGGTTCCCTTCCAGCACTCCCACCAAGGTACTACTTCCTCCTTTTAGGATGAGTTGTCTTAATTCTCAAGTTGACCCCCATCAGAACTTCTGTTATATAATATTTTCCTGATATTCTACACACCGTAAGTAGTTTTTCAATACTGCTTACCATTTGTCTTTCTAAGATGGAATTCTTTCCTAAATAGCATTTCCTAAATTGCAAAAGAGGCAGCAAATACTCAATGACTCCTTAGGACACAGCTCAGAAAGTTGGATAAGACAAGCAAATTGAATTGTGATTTGAATGCAGTGTGTTCTTATTCAAGGACAAATGTGATCATTTTTAAAAAGAGTTTTAATCTCCATTACCCATTAAACCTATGAAAGACTTAAACATTATTGTCTTGCTATCAAATGGCTTGTTACAGGAAAAGAAATTACATTTGGTTTTACTATTCAAGGAATTCAAATTACTATCCAAGGAGTACTTAATTTCTTATGAAGAAAGCTTTAAAAGAAAAATGTATACATATATTGCTTTGTAAGGCGAGGATTGTAGACTTTAATGATGTCTGTAAATTTGCTTTGAGCTCTGCAGCAAACTACATTCTTTCACATTCATTAGCTATGAGGTTTTCGCGGCAAGCCAACAGAAGGGTTTGTCTTAGCAATTCCTCTTTACAGATGACTTGGCTAAAGGTCCTACATGAACACTAACTTGCTGGGGACGACAGACTTAAGGGGGAGACCCAGAATATAAACCTAAGACTTGCAATTCTACATCATATGCCATTTTGCATGGCATGATTAGATTAATTTTAAAAGAATTTCTCCAGGAGAAAATATGTGAGACCAAATTTTCTCTCTCACCGTTCATAGTGTTGTATCATGTTTAAGCTCAAACAATGTTTATTGGAATTAACTATAAAGAATGATAGCCAGTTCACTTATATTTTAATGGTAAAAGTGCAACGAGCTGACGTAATGATTTTGTACTTGATTATATTTGCAATGTACTTTATAATCAGTTATCAATTTCTCCACCCTCACCACACACTGGGACTTTACAAACTTAGGCTGATATTATGTGTTTGGCTAATTGCACACATACACGTAATGCAGGGGAGTGCAGGTGGAGGAAGGGGTCAGAGTAGGGCTGGAGCTTGCTAATTCAAGACCCACCACTCTTACACATCGACGCAGGGCACTGGGTGATGCACCACTTTCTCCTGTGTCTTGGGTCAGGCTGGATTAAGAGTTTCAGCTGCAATTCTGTCTCAGAGGCATGGACAAGCTCTAAGGGCAAAACACTGAAATAAAGGCACTGCTTTTAAATTCTATCCTAGCACCATGCTGGATGTTAGATGTGACGATTTGTCATAACGAAGCAGAACTATAATCAGAGACTCAAAAATTGCTGCACACCAATGCCGAAAATGACTTAGGTACTTTTCCTGCACTTCTCCCTTAGAGAAGCCATCTGTCACTCCCGAGTGGTGCTCCTGAATCTTCAGGCACAATATCCTAATGTTGTACTTAAGCACTTCGAGCTCTTCCTCTTGACATTTCCCAGGTCTTTCTTGTAAAAGCTTTCAAACAGCATATCTCTCTTGGCCTGTGGTGTATTGTAATGCCAGCTTTCACTGGTGGACAGGATGACCTGCATGTGACTTCTGAATCTTGGGTAAGAAAGACAACAAAGGATGCTGTGAAAAGCCGGAAGTTAAACACGTCCTTAGCTATGTCATTATTTGGACGTTGTATCCTGATCTTTTCTGATTCACCAAGAGCACAAAGAAAGGCAGCAATGATACCTGTATGAGCAAAGGAACGTAGATTATGGGCCACCTTTCCTGAACGAAGTGAGGACCGGAGCCCTGACCTGCTTTATCCCCGATTCTCTTCCCCTTCCTTGAACTTCAGAAACTGAGCCCATGCTAGCCTCAAAGCCAAATCCACGTGAATACTCTCAGCTTCCTCAGCTGACAGGGCTTCAGTAATGTCTCCCTTCTTCACTGGACAGCTCTCATCAAATGCCATCTTGTGTCACCGTTCCTCCTGGGGACTCCTGAATCTTTGCCGTCTTCATTTCCATCTCTATCGTTTTGGTTCAGCCGCTTTTAACAGCCCCTGGCCCAAACCACCTGCTAACTAGACAGCTACAACGCTTTCATTTCCATCTGCACAGAATCCTTGATAAAATCACCGTGTTTAAAGTTCAGCCCTCGCAGTCCCCAGCTTTCTCATCCATGTGACATGCATGCCCGTTGCTCACAAGTGCAGTTCAAATGCTCTAACTGATGCTCTGTTAGTCCCATGGGTCTGTTCCATCCAGGTCAACAGACAAAGGAGCTCTCCCTCAACAGTACACAACCCCGATTTTATGACAGTGCAATCATTACCTCAAAGACAAAGTGCCCGCTTATCCCAGTCAAAATAAAAACTTACATGCGGATCTTGGTAATTACTTCAGAGTTACTTATTTTCTGTTTCCTTATCTGTATTTTGCAATGTGTTTTTCCTCATGGAATAAGCATGTGCTGATAAGAAGAAAGTTTAGAAAGCACTGAGCTCTGAGCCTACTTACAATGTGGAGCTCTGTCTTAATTTCTTCCTTCACACATAGTTCTTTATTGGGAAGAGGACAAAAACCCAAATGCCAGGCTGAGTGGCTGGGGAAACAATCCATTTCTGCTGGCACTTCTCCTCAGGTGACAGGCAGACTCAGTTTCTACACCCTCTTGACTACAAGCGGATTTACATGCCTACTTGTCAACGGCAATTTCCACCCACTGAAGGTACCAAAACCTCTTGTCACACCATGTCCTAAGCTGATGCTCTGATCCATCACGGAATCAGCTAAATGCCTGGATGCAATGATAAAGACTTTTCCAGAATCCTGTGCTTCAAAACCCCCTTGTATCTGCACACAGGCTACGGGTGACTACAGCAGGTAAGGCACAGTGAGGAGTTATAAACATCCTAGGCACACATACGCATATACACACTCAGGTTCAGATATAGATGGATGGATGTGCATTTGTATGTGTGTTATGTGTGTTTGCATGCATGTATATGTGCATAGAGATGTGACTCTATGTGTATATGCACATGTATATACGTGCATGTGTACAAGCATGTCCATACGCATACATGTATAGAAGATATGTATGTGTGTGGATATATTTATGTGCATTTGTATTTGTGCACGTGTATACGTGCATGTGTGTAGTTGTGTGTGGCTGCACAAGTGAACATGTGTGTACATATGTGTATATTCTCTATGTGGATGCATGTGTATAACATGTGCCTACATGTACGCGTATACAAGTATGTATGTGTGTACATTTCCCAACTTCTTGCTGGAAAGCAAATAGTTTTTCAAAGTTGGCTACTTTACTGACTCTCCTTCAGGAAGGATCCAGAAGCAGACAAAGTCTGAAGGGAGGGAAAACATGTCATCAATAAACTGGTAAAATTTAGCCAATGCTTGGTGTAGCTAATCTGCAATAGCAATACTCCACATGCTCATATTTAAACAGTATCTCTGCCCGTGAAAGGTTTTATTCTTCCAGCTAAACATCTTTAAAAGTTTATAGATTTTGTTTTCAAACAAATGTCATAAAGGACTTGGACTCAGGAAACCAACACATGAGGCGGCATGTCGCATCAAATAGACATGAAAATCTTTTCAAGGAGAGAAATAAAAGTAGATTATGCTGTGCATGGTTGTTTTCATAAGGGTTTTGAGAAGCACTTCAGAAAAAGTGTTGAAAACACACGCTGAGGTGTGAACCTGCCCTGTATGTGTCAGGCATTCCACAGAGCTCCCATGTGGGGGTACATTCGGGGTGCGAGCTGCAGACTTAGGAACACACTTCTGATCATCCTGCTCAGTGTGACACACACAGTGGTTTATGAAGTGTCATCTACAACAATGAGGTGCGTGTGAAACACTTGTCTCACAGAAATTAAGCAAAGGGGGGAAAAGTCATGTGCAGGAAGATGCTGGAAACATCTGGCAGAGCAGTGTTCTCCGACAAAGAACAGAACTGTAAATAAGCTGTAAATAAGTTAGAAAGCAGCAGCAAGGTAAAATAACAGACATAAAGCCCCACAGAAAACAGGATTTTCTGAGCAAGACTTCATTATCTTGAAGGAAATTAAATAAAGGCACTTTACTTTAGAAAAAATAATATTCCATATGTCTTCTCAGTGCCAAAATAAAAGAACTGTATTAAAGATAGATCAGGAAACAGTCAGTAATACTTTTCAGTATTACTGTAATGTCAGTAATACTTTTCTCTGTAAGGATTTCTTTTTTTGTTGTTATTATGAAGTGTCGATATTGTCAAGGGTGCGAAGATTGGGTTCTAGAGTAAATTATGTAGGTCACGCACTACTACAAACCCCATGTGCAGATTTTAGGAAGCTGTCTACTTACAAACACTGAGTGATTTTTGTCTGTTTTGTTTTCTTCTATTAAACCCCCAGTCTGCTCCGAGTTGTTGTCTATGACACGTGTATCAACAACATGCACAGGCTGGGGGTCCCCAGCCAAGGTGGAAATGCTATTCCACGGCTGGTGGCTCTGAGCCCCATGCAAAAGCAAGAAGCCAGATTGCCCACCTTATGGCTCCTGAGAGGAGGCAATGAATCTCTCCACGCAAAGTGGCAGGAACCCTGTGGAGGTTGTAGAGTTGGCCCATCCCATCGCTGGTGTCTGCCTTTTGTTTTGTCTTCCTGTTTTCCTTTCTAGGAGAAAGAAATGTCTTGGAACAGAGATTTCTAAAGTTCTGTACTGTAGATGCATCTTAATGAGCTGTGGAACACCTCCTAAACAGTAAGTGCAAGTCACTAGAAGGCTTTATTTGAAACAACAAGAAGTGGGAAGAGGAGAAAGAGGAGGAAGAGGAGGAGCAGGAGGAGGAGAAGGGTGATGGGAAGAAGAGTATGGGGGTGGAAAGAAGGAGGAGGAGAGGAGGAAGAGGTGAACACGATGGAGAGCAAGGTAGGAGGAAGAGGAAAGAGGGGACGGAGACAAGACACGGGGAAAGCAGAGAGTAACTCCTTCCTGATGAATGTCTACGAGAGCACACCTAAGAAAAATGGACAGCTCCCCCACCAAACTTGGGTGAAGGCCACTAACTTGTTGATAAGACATTGAAAGCTCATAAACATAGGAAGGATTCTTTGAAAAAAACAATAAGTAACCCTCAATTATTGAAACAAAAAATTATGATGCTGGCATCTGGTTCATGAGGGAAAATGACTTCCTTTCATTCAAAAGTTAGCTCCAGGCTGAATAAATGGCCATCCCTTGAAGTCTGTCTGGAGTTGGAAGTGTTTTCAGTAACTATTTCCTACCTGAGATGTACAAGGCACACTGAACTTATTAGGATGCAAAGAAGGACATGATAAATTTAAAGTCTTGGCATCTGTGTAGGTAAATGAAAGGATGTGCACAAATACCATGTTTGTGTAAACACCTAGGAAGGGACCAATGCTGAGTGTCATGACAGAGAACCTAGAAGACTGCAAGCAGGACCGACCATCTACTTCTGCCTTCCCGAGGAAGTACGTATTTTGCAGAGCAGACAAGAGAAAGGAGACTTCAGCTGGTCCAAGGGTCAGTAGGGAAATTCCAGGGCAAACAAACAAGAGAAGGGAGGGAGGAGGGCACGCTCAAGCAGAAAAACAGCGAGTGCAGAGGCAGCAGGGCACAGGAAACCGCCCCTTGAGAAGTGCGAATAGAGGTTGATTAGGCACTCAGCACAGGGAAAATGGCAGTTGAAGAGAAATGGTCACGGAGTCGGAGAGAATACACAAAGGAGCTCTGCTTACAAGTATTTACCAAGGGTCCTTCTCCTCCTCTCGTCCCCCTTTCCTCAGATTCTTCCCTTTCTTCCCTTCCTACTCCCCTCTTCCCTCCTCCTCCATCACTGTCTCCATTTTCCTCCTCCTGCTCCTCCTATTTCTGTTTGTAATTTGAAGATCTAAGGTCAACGTTTAACTAGAGAGAGGGAGCGGGTGGGGGGAGGGGGAAGAGGAGGGGGGGAAGGAAAAAGGGAGGAGAGAGAGAGGGAGGGGAGAGGGAGGGGAGGGAGAGGGGGGGGAAGAGGAGGGGGAAGGAAAAAGGGAGGGGAGAGGGAGGGGAGGAGGAGGGGGAAGGAGAAAGAGAGAGAGGGCAATGACGAGGTCTGGCACTCAATCTTTAAGGACATAAGTAATTAATGGACCTTATTGATAAGTAACACAGGGCACATCGCCATCACTCACAAAGACTACAGCGAGAGGTGAAAGGTGCAGAGGTGTTTCTGTGCCCAAAGCTCCTCTACTTCTCTGAACACAGGAGGTCAAGAATAATAAGGCTGTACAGTCATGGAAGTAAAATAATGGCACAGGATCATGATCATCCCCATAACCACCCCCAAGGATGCACAAGGCAAAGACTAGTGTCAAGGTAGACAACAGCAGACACGAAAGTAGGTCAGGTGGAATTTGGAGAAGAAAAATCAGATGAGTAAGAGATTTGATCATGAAATGCCCAAGACCCACCCTAGAAGTGATGAGATGTGGAATGGGATGCACTTTGAGAGTGAAGAGGATGCAGCGGAAGGATCCTCTTAGATGCTATGATCTCCTGGCGGTGGGACACTAAGTGTCAAACTCAAATCAGAGTTGTGAGAGCCAGGTAGCATGAAAGGTTCACTCATATACCTGGAGGAAATGTTTACTACATCACTTTCAAGTTCCAAACACTCCGAGCGATCTCAGTGACACAAGGAGCAAGGAAATTCAGTCCCATCTTTAAGGAACTCATGGTATCAGAAGATCCATACCAAAAAGCAACCGAGCTCAATGTATGGAGTGATAATCACAGAGCTCAGCATAAGGAAGCTTGCAAGGGGATGTCATAGAAAGTGTCACACAGCAACGCGCACTGTCACTCAGCTGATATAAGCCAAAGAGGAATCCGCAAAATGGGCAGGGATGCTGCCACCAAAAATATGGCCAGGACAAAGACTTATGAGACCTCATCAGACCTGCAGAAGCGAGGAAAGCAGAGCAGTCAGCAGACAGACATCGCGGTGTCTAAGGTCACGGACTTGCCGATCATGGGCTCTCTAATCTCGGTCTGTTGTATCACTAACTGTCTCAGCTTGGGAATATTATGAAAGTTTGGTAAACTTCATTTTCCTGATCTCAAAAAGGAGATCGAGGGCCGGTGAGATGGCTCAGCGGCTTAAGCGCCTGCCCGGCAAGCGCGAGGGCCCGAGTTCGACTCCCGGAACCCACACACGAAAAAGGGGCCGGTGATATCGCTCAGTGGCACGGGCGCCTGCTGGCGTGCGAGGTCTTGAGGTCGACCCCCCCGGTACCCACAAAAAAAAAAAAAAAAAAGGAGATCGAATAACTGGTCATTCTGACCCAGGTTATCGGGCAGCGCAGGACAATTGCTAAGATGATGTCTAGTGTTTGGTGGAATACCTGCCCAATAGAGGGCACTTAGGAAATCAACAGTAAAACTACTAAAACGCTTCATGTTTGGACCAAAAAAGGCAATCCAGGTTTCAGGGGGTTTTTAAGCACTCAGTTCAGAGGAGAAGTGCCTTTGCATAAACATTTCACACTAGACAGACAAGGGCAGGACTTACGATGTAAAGTGGATCCATAAAATAATCATCAAGGGCTTTGCTCCAGAATCTCTGCAAAGGGATTCTGCAGTAACCAAGACAGCCAACAAAGGGCATTCTTAACTTTACAACAGAAGA
The DNA here is from genome assembly GCA_028451465.1 of Erethizon dorsatum. Lineage (NCBI taxonomy): Eukaryota > Metazoa > Chordata > Mammalia > Rodentia > Erethizontidae > Erethizon > Erethizon dorsatum. The sequence goes on along the minus strand of CM051843.1, from coordinate 5,884,545 downwards.
TTAAATTGCATTTAAAGGCAATCAGTTATGGCCCCAATTTCCTAAAATCATCAGTCATGTTCCATTAAAATGCAATTATCAGTTTTAGCTGGTGGAGATTTCTTGCAGCTCAATATAAATACCTGGACACACACAAGAGCTAAGGAGCTGTGTTTAGGCACAAAATCGTTCTCCACTTAGGACTTTGGGCTTAATGAGACTTGAGAGCAGGTGCACCTTGTGCCTAAACAAGGGCAGCAGTAAAGTCAACATCGCCTAAGACAGTAGCTGCTACCACCTGCAGGAAGAAGGGGAAGAGATGGGAATCTCACGTGCTCTGACTTGAAAGGGCTGTGATGGCTGCCCAACAGCTTGGACATGGACAAACCAACAGCTCCAGAGAGAAAGACACGGCAGCACATCTTATTAAGCTCCTTCTGACACCTCCAACTACTAGAGCAGGCAGGTCTATGAAATACAGAGCAAGTAGCTCTACGACAATCCAAGTCACAGCTGTTTGACTTCATAATGGTGCCAAAGAGCTACCCATCCAGTGGAAACTGTACTTGGAATTCTGCATCTGGTTCTTTACAACTCATTTCTAGATACAGTAAACTCCAATCTCTGCTACAATCTAAAAATATACATCGCACCCTGGTCTTGTATTTGTTAGAGATTCCGTATCAAACCATTTTAAAAATGGACTCCAACTTCTTCACTAGTGACATCGACACAGTGGCAGACAGTTCTAATGGGAATGCTTTCAGAAATTAGTTTAATATGCTGATTTCCTTATCACTGTAAAATCTGGAACTGATTTTGTCATGGCTGTACAGAGTAGATTTCACTGGGAAAAAAATTATTCCTGCAAAGTGTAATTCAATTGCTTGTACAAAAGCCAAGAACGTATGTTTTCTTTGTTTGTTTGTTTTTTGCCATCTCAGAAACATGTCTTGAAAATGTAAACTAAATAATGACAAGGCCACCTCCTCCTACTAAGATGCAACATTTTATATTAAAAAATGAAGCATAAAAAGTAGAAATAATGGGATGGATAATATTCAGATGAATGTATTAGATAACTGCTCTATCACTGCAGGTTCTATATAATACATTCCTATTAAAAATAATACTGCTGTCGAAGGTTATTACAATTTAATGTTACTCCTTTTTTCTTTTCAGACAAATAGAAGCCTACTCACTTTTTCCCAAGTCATATGAGATAGTACTGTTATCAGTATACTGTGAAGTGTGTCATTCACAAGATTTTCTTTAAAAAGGATGTTGGACTGCTTTAAGATCCACAGCCATTCCTCAAGCAGAAAGAAAAAGAGAATATTTGAAGAAAAGTGGGTGGTGCCCTCTCCCAGGTCTAGTATCAGCCTTCATTTTTTGTACTTCTAATTAGGTCATTCTGAAATCATGTGCCTGCATTAGTAGGATTTCTGAAACTTTAATCAATACTTAACTAAAATCTAGTTATTGGAGAGCAACGTAATCCCAGATCCTTATTAGCTAAAAACTACACACAAAGGAGACAACAACATTGGTGGTTCAAGCAATAGGGAGTGGTGTGTGCGATGGGATCCCAGGAGCCAGAGGCTGCCTGGCAGTTCTTTGCATCGTTCTAGTATGCCATCCAGAAAGGAAGAGTTCCTATCATCTTGTAAACTGGCAAAAGCACAGAGCAGAACACCTCAGTGATGTATAGATGGTAACAACATTAAAGGGATTGATTTATCCTTGGAGAAAAATCCCCAAAGTAGTCTGCAGACATTACAAATTGTGAAGGCGTAGAAGCTGGTGAGGTTATAAAACTTTCCTACTCCCACGATAATTGTGTAACTTTATCAATCTGCACGTTATGCTGGTGTATACATGACACTGCTTTTGATTAATAAGCAAACTTGGTGCCTCGGGGCCATCTGGCATTTTATGGATAGGCATAGCTGAACTCAGCCAGGTGCTTTGTACTCTTTGGAACACACACTTGGAAATCAGTAACTGCTGGATATACCAAAAAAAAATAGTCTTGCTGTTCAGGAGTTCAACTCTATATTCTGTTTTTGGTCTTGTTTTATTAACTCAAAATGAACTCTGATGGACACAACTATTTCAGCATCCTCAGCAGAGTCATTAAAATGTATTTATTGATCTGAGCAAAAACAGATTTTGAGACACCCTTGCTGTCTCCTTCAAGTAAGTATAATAAGGAGTTGATTCTCGCCAAAAGCTCAGTGAGTTTAAGTGTACTGTCCATAGGAAATAACTCTTTACCACTTGGTTTCAGCCCACATATCAATGCTCACTGAGTAGGACTGAATATTCTCAAGACACAGCTTACTTGGAAACACAAGCGTTTTTCCATTTTTTGACAATTATTAATTCAATTATTAATTTTGTTTATCCTGCATGCATTCATTTCTTTGCTAAGTACAGAAAATGCAAATATAAGCCTGACCTAGTTTCTGCTCTCTAGTCCAGTGACAGAGAAAGACTTTCAAATTAGTAATTACAGCACAATATGCTGCAGATCATGATCAAGGACTGTGCATGGTGCACTAAGAATATGGAAGAGAGGCACTCAGCAAGACCTGGAAGGATCAGGAAAAGCTTGGAATGGCATTGCATGTCTCTTTTTAATGTCCCATTTCCTCAGTGTCTGAGAAATCGTTGATTTTTCTGTTTTCAAATAGGTAATTACAAAGCTATAAATTTCCTTCATTATAAAGCTATAAATTTCTTGGGCTCTAAATCCCAATGATAGGAAACATACTCTCCTTTTGCAAAACACAAGAGTCCACTGTTGATTGAGGAGCAGTTTCTTTGGCCCTGACACAGTTTCCATCATTACCCAGAGTGTGACCACTGGATTTCTGACAATAAGTTTTGTTTCCGTATAGTCTGCTCCGGTCTTCAAAAATGAGACATCACAGAATCTCCAGCACATCAAACTCAGTGGCTGACATTCACTCATGGTCACCTACAAGCACCACTGGCAAACAGTCCAGCACCTGCGAGCCCCTACAATGGGCTTTCGGTACACACAATCCACGGGTTTCTACGTGTACTAAATTCAGACTTCTTGTGTAGGCGTCAAAGGCCACACTAATGGCTGGAACGCATCTTAGCTTTCCAGGCCATGTATGTTCTGGCTATGCTGTTCTAGATGTCAAAATCAAAATTAACATCAGGTGGGCTGGGGGTGTCGCTGTGACAGAGCACTTGCCTGGGATTCACAAAGCCCTGGGTTTAATCAGCAGCAATGCAAAAAAGAGCAAAAAGGGAAAATGACATAGGTTGCAAAACTCGCTACCAAGAAGACTGCATCACCACATATTAGAGAAACCACAGGTCAAATCTCTTGGTCAATTACTTTGATGAGAGGTCCCATTAAATGCCCTCGTTAGAAATGTCACGTCCAACAGGATCCCCACTGCCATGCGTGATGCTCAGAAAACTAGTGCTGAAATTGTTGATAAACCTGTTGATTTTTTTCCAATTGATTTTCCTAAAGAACAATTGGCCACATCTATTGGGAAGGTCCTTACGGCATTGTTAACGATGTCTAAATGTCCTCATGAATAAATCAGGATGCGTAGGAGACCTCAGTGTTGCAGTACTTAGGTGACACAGAAACACAGCATGTTTCTATTCTGAGGAGTGTTCATGCTAATAGAAAATCAAGAATTCTCCACTAAAGCATCTCTAGAGGAATACAGCATATCCAAGTGGTGTTCAACATGAATCCAAAGTGAGCTGTGAAAGCCCAGGTCAGTCAGTATATTCAGTTCCTTTTCAGAAGGGAACAGACTCTCTAAGTCTCAGTTCTTCATCAGCAGGGGGACTACACAGTTTGCCTTCCACGCTGTAACACCTGAATGCCACGGTTTAAAAGGCAATGGATTCATCAGATGGCATCTGAGTGTGAACTGCAGCCACCCTAGGTAAACACACAGTGACCCTAAATATCAGAAAGGGGTTTGTCGGTCCAATTCAGTCATTTTTGCTCTCTGGAAACATACCAGATTCATGTTGGTAGAATGCACACACGAGTCGGCAACCATATGCATACACATACACAAGCATACACACCGAACTCTACACATATACACGTACATATATGTCTAGGCCCAACCTCAGGCCAATTAAATAAGATTTCCAAAAATGGATTATATCTTTGGCCTTAACAATGTTTAAATGCTTCCCTAAGTGATACAAATATTCAGCTGGTGGAGGACCATTGAATAGCATAATCAACAAGGCCTTTCCAGCTTTCAAATTTGGGGATCACAGTTCCAGACAATGAAATTACAACACTTGCTATGTCAAATTTGTATAACTGCATACTGCTATTGCTAAAGTCTGGATCTTAAGAGCCTCCCTGAGACTCATGTGTTAAAGGTTTGGTCCTAAGATTAGAACTACTGGGAAGTGGTAGAATTTTTAGGGGATAGTGGGAGCCCCTTTCTTTTTCTCTTTTACTTCCTGACATGTAGTGAGCAGTTTTGCTGTGCCACACACTCCTGCCATCATGCACTGCCATAGACCCCAAAACCATAAAGGCCAACCAATCATGGACTGAAACTTGTACAACTGTGAGGCAAAACAAACCTTTCTCTTCATAAGCTGATTACTCACAACTACACAACCAACACTCATAGACTAACACAACTATCATATCTAGAATGCAAAATATCAAATACCAGGATAATAACCATCATTCATTCATGAAGAGTTCACAGGTTGAAAACACTTTCTCACTATCATTCTTTTCAAAAAATGATTCTCACATTAACCCTATGAGAAGGTCAAGTTGGTTATAATTATCAAAGTTTTACAGGTGAGCCAAATATTGCTTCAAAAGATTAAATAGAAAGTTAGAAACTGTACCATGTTAAGGTTTGGGTCTGGAATTTCTCAAAGCTTCGCATGTTCAAGGCTTGGTCCCCAGTGCAGCAGTGTGCGTTTTTTTTTTTTTTTTTCAGAAGTGAATGGATGATGAGGGCTCTAACTTCACTGGGGGTTAATCCATGGGTGGGCATTATTGGGAGGTGATGACAAATTAGGAGGTAGAACCAGCTGAAGGGAGTGGGCCACATGGGTGTGCCCTTGGGGACTTTATCTCGTCCCAAACCCTTCGCCCTTTCCCTCTCCTCTCTCTCCCTCCTTCTGTCATGAAGTGTGACACTCTGCTCTAGTACACACTCTCCACCATGATGTTCTGTCTCACCATGGGCCCAGAGGCATAGGAGCCAAGTAAGCATGGACTAAACCCTCTAAGACCATAAGCCAAAATAAGCCTTCCCTTCTTTAAGTTGTTTCTCTTGGGTATTTTGTCACCATGACAGAAAGCTAACACACACAAAGAACAAAGGGAATAAGGAAGCCCATGTCTTGATTCTAAATGGGAGGAGGAAGAGCAGGTGCGTGGTCTACATATTCCATGGGTTTGACCTTGGCCTCCATCATTAATTCACTCAATAAATGGGAAGAAGTAATTTTACTCCTCTAATAGTATCTCCAAAACTAGACTAATTTGGGCCAGTGATATGGCTCAGAGGCATAAGTGCCTGCCTGGCAAGCACGAGGTCCTGAGTTCGACTCCCGGTACCCACGTTAAAAAAAAAAAGAAAGAAAAAAAAAAACTAGAGGAATTTAACACTCACTTTACAGTGTTGCATTTCATGAGATATTGAGTGAAAGGCCTTATTTAGTACCATGCCCGATAAAGATTCACAGTCACTGTTAGTGCTATTACTCCTCCATCTTTTCTCCCTTTGTTTACTCCTATAATTACTACTACTACTACTAGAACTAATAATAACAATCTGAGTTTAGTACGAACTGAATGGCTGACTCCCCTCAACATCCCTACTCCCAAGGATATGCTATTAGGAGATGGGGCCTTTATGAAGTGATGAGTTCATGAAATTAGAGCTTTATGAATAGGTTTAGTGTCCTTATAAAAGAGACCCTAGAGAGCTCCCTGCCCCTTCTGCTATGTGAGAACCTGGCAAGAGGATACCATCTGTGAACCAGGAAATGGGTCTTGCTAGACACCAAAGCTGCAGTGCCATGATCTTGGACTTTGGACCCCTAGAACTGTAAGAAAGAAAAAAAATCTGTTGTTTATAAGCCACCCAGTTTCTGGTATTTTGTTACAGGAGGTCAAATGTAGTAACACATTTTTAAAGGCAAAATAAATGGCCCTTCCAATAAACAAGCTTGATTACGAGGAAATCCTTTGAGCTAATCTTTCCCTTCCTCCCACGCACTACCAAATAAAATAAATCAAACAAGAACAGTCTTCAAATACGACACATTTCAAAAGCAGACTCCCCCTGCCCCAACACCAAGAAATGTGGCAGTGCTCCTCTCTGCTGATCCTTGTAGGATCAGACTCGATGAAGATGATAAAATGGTTTCCAAAAACCATAGTGACTGGCAGTCATGGAGACGTGCTGCTCAAAGCTCCTGTCAAGAAAAAAATCTTTTGACTGGTTTGCTTATTTTTTTTATTTTTTTAAGACAACAAGTAAACATTCTCATGTATTAACAAACTCAAGAATTAGAGAATGTATAAATACCTTTTGGAGAAAAACATTACTCGGTATAAGATTAAACCATGTAAAAGCTAGGTAAAAATAGAAGACTAAGGAATGGAATAGTCACAGTGAAATTGCATTTTCATACTAGGGAGACAATACGATGTTTACAAATGTGTGTGTCCAGTTTATTTCACTTGTATTTTCTCAAGTTGCATCCATTTACCTATAAAAGATTCCAGTTTATCTTTCTTTATGGCTGAGTAGTACTCCATTGTATAGAAATACCACATCTTTTTTATCCATTCCTCGGTTAATGGGCATTTGGGTTGTTTCCACACTCTAGCTATTACAAATTGTGTTGCTATAAACATGGGTGCACATATATCGCTGTGGTACGATGTTTTTAATTCTTCTGGGAAGATACCCAGAAGGGGAATAGCTGGGTCAAATGGGACCTCCAATCCTAGTTTTCTGAGGAATCTCCACACTGATTTCCACAGTGGCTGTACCAGTCGACACTCCCACCAACAGTGGAGAAGGGTTCCTTTTTCCCCACAGCCCCTCCAGCATTTGTTATTGGTTGATTTCTTTCTGGGGTGAGATGGAATCTCAGTGTTGTTTTACTTTGCATCTCTCGAATGACTAGTGATGTTGAACATTTTTTCATATATTTATTTGCCATTTGTATTTCTTCATCTGAGAAGTGTTTATTCATCTCAGATGCTCATTTTTGGATTGGGTCTTTCAATTTGGGAGGTCTGATTTTTTTGAGTTCTTTGTATGTTTTTGATAGTAATCCTTTGTCTGAGTAATAGCTGGCAAACATTTTTTCCCACGTTGTGGGTTGTCTCTTCACTCTGTTGGTGGTTTCTCTTGCTGTGCAAAAGCTTTTTACTAAGATGAGATCCCAGTTGTTGATTCTTTGTGATACCTCCTGTGCCACTGGGGTTTTATTCATAAAGTCTTTGCCTACAACAATGTCTTCAAGAGTTTTACCTATTCTGTTTTCCAGGAGATTTAATGTTTCTGCTTTAATATTTAGATCTTTGATCCATTTTGAATTTAGTTTAGTGCACAGTGAAAGGTATGGGTCTAATTTTAATCTTCGGCATGTGTAGAGCCAATTTTTCCAGTACCATTTATTAGAGGCTATCTTTCCTCCAGTGAATGTGTTTGGCACCTTTGTCAAAGATAAGGTGGCTTAGTATGTCTCGAGTTATTTCTGCATCTTCTAATCTGTTCTATTGATCTTTTGGTCTGTTTTTTTTGCCAATACCATGCTGTTTTTATCACAGTAGCTTTATAGTATAATTTCAAATCAGGGATTGTGATGCCCCCTGCCTTGCTTTTGTTGCCCAGAATTGCCTTTGCTATTCTAGGTCTCTTCTGGTTCCACATGAATTTTAGGATTGTTTTCTCTAATTCTGTGAGATATGTTGTTGGAATTTTGATCGGAATTGCATTAAATCTGTAACAATTTTGGAAGTGCGGCCATTTTCACTATGTTGGTTCTTCCGACCCAAGGGCAAGGGATATCTTTCCATTTTCTGATATCTTGATTGGTTTATTTTAATCAGCTTTCTATTACTATAACACACACCTGAGAAAGGCCAACTTATAAAGAGGAAAGGTCTATTGTGATTCACAGTTTTAGACATTTTCAGTCCACAACTGGCTTGGGCCTGGTGTTTTGGGGTCTGGTGGGGCAGAGTATCATGGTGGTCGTGTGTGGCGTAGCAAAACTGCTCGACTCACTGCTAGGAAGCAAAAGAGAGGAGGAGAAAGGGGCTGAGGCTGTCCCCTTTGGAGGCACACCTCCAATGACCTGAACAGCTCCCACTCCACCCCAGCTCATAAAGGTTCTCCTACCTCCGAACACTGGGACAAGCCTTTAGCACACGGGCTTCGAGGAGACGGCTGACACTTGAGCCAGAGCACAGCTGCCAGGGATGAATTTAGCTGGCAGCCTCTAGCTGTGGGACTGCAGGAACTGCTGCCATGTTCGAATGGAAGCCACACTCTTGTTGAGGGAGCCCATGTGTAGGCTAGTGAACATTACTGAGGTCTTTCTATTTTTGCCTTACGTGTTACTGTGCTGGATGCAACCTTTGTGCTGAGCTTCCTGTGGAGAGGCTGAGCCTTTCTCTAAGGTGTGGTGCAATCTGTGGTTGTCTTCACTCCACACCCTGCCAAGGGTGTCTCCCAGCACCAGGCTGCCAGGGCCAAGGTGACAGCCCAAAACACCAACCCCCATTAAACAACCCTGGCAAGGGCCACAGGGTGAATCTCTAGTGAAGAAACAATGAAAAAAAAAAATTCTAAGGAAATATTCTGCTCCAAAATTCTATTTTGTCATAATTTTCTAATAGTTTATTTATTTGGACTCCTGTCTTAGACTAGTCTGCCATTTTTATCAGAATGCCTACAATCTAAGACTTATGAAATCAAGTGATAAAAGATCCCGCTCTATTCTTACATTTGTTTTGCAAGTTAAATTTGTTCTGTCACATTAGCTCAAAGATATGAATATTTTAATAATGCTGGAGCTATAAATTCTATGAAAAATAACTTGGAATTTTAAAATGTATTTATTTCCAAGAAATTGGATTTTTTGACGATATATCTTTCATCTAGATGGGAGAAAAACGTTGTCAATGACTGCCATTCATGTCAAACATTTAATTTCAGCCTCGTTTTAGTAATACTTATTTTTGATATATTTAATATATTAGAAATGATCAAAAACTTCATGATAAAAAGAAAACTTAAAATATTAGTTTGATCTAGTAGTAATCTAAATATCCTTAATGTTTACCTTGTTATAGTTTAGGATAACAACCAAGAGAAGGGTCAAACGGTCCTTACTACATGAGAAACAGTGCCATGCTCCTTACATACATTCACTCATTTAACCTCTTAAACATTCTGTAATTTAGGAGCAATCCCTGTACGCAATGTACAAATTTAAGAACTGAGACACTGAGAGGCTAAGTAACTGTCCCAAGGGCACACAGCATAGGAGGTAGATCCTGGATTTGAACCACCATTCTGCATAAACCAGGGAAAACAAATACTGGCCTATCTTAAACCATGTCGATTAAACTTAGTCTTTCTCTGTGTGTATACACATAATTGTCAATATACATGCTAACTGAATACTTCTAAACTATTATATACCTATATAATGAACTGCTTCATTTAAACAGTTGTATCCAAATGCATACAGCCCTAGTCAAAGTACTTGTTTTGAATATTCAAGGTATACTCAGGCTGCCAATATTCAGATTGGCAGCCTGCTCTCTCCCATTCAAATGAGCCTCTTTTTGCTGAAGGGTTCCTGGAAGTAATATAATCAATTAGCAAGCTGCACCAATTAGTCTCAGCACTCAGAATTCTCTGGTTTTAGAACAGAAATAGAATTTTCCAGTGGTGCATAAATCATTCTGTCAGTACCCTTGTAGACAGTTATCGATAAGCATTTATTGAACATCTACTACACGCCCAACCTTCTGCAAACCCTGGAGCTACACAAAGGTCAGTATGACTCTTCAACTCATACCAAACCCAGCCTAGAGAGAAAGAATCCAAACTACATAAAATATTTTTCATTTGCCTCTCTGTAGGATATTAAACGAAGTACCTTAAACCGTTGAAAGCAATTCCAAAAGAGATCTCACCTTTTTTCTTGGGCCATGATACCGTCCAGATTAATGTGCCTTCTCAATTCTACCTCACTCCAGAAATCCCTTTGGCTAATATTCAACTTAGGAATCATGTGTTTTTTTACAAGTGACCCGATCCTAGGCACTGGGTTGAGTGGGTTTTCCTACTTCCTATACCATCTTCCATTTAATAAGGCTTAGCCTCCTGATTTACGACATCAGGCTATTATCTTTTCCACTTGCTATAATACACCCAATACACCCTACAAACGTTACTCAGCATTATACCCACAGTACCCATGACCATGCCAACACATGGCGCACTCTCCATCAATATTGCTGAATAAACAGAAACAGAGCCACACATTCATACATTGTGGAGACAATTCATAAGTTTTTTTTGTTGTTTTTTTTTTTGTGTGTGGGTACTGGTGGTCGACCTGAGGACCTCGCGTGCCAGCAGGCGTCCGTGCCACTGAGCAATGTCACCGGCCCTTTTTTCGTATGTGGGTTCTGGGAGTCGAACTCGGGCCCTCGCACTTGCCGGGCAGGCACTTACGCCACTGAGCCATCTCACTGGCCCAATTCTTAAGTTCTTAATGTGCGTTGAAGAAAATCACTTGAGAGTGTAAGTTCTGATGGGTGTGTCAGAAAACTATGTTACTTTGTAGACATCCTTTTATTCATATGCTTAGTATTTCCAGTATTGAAATATTGTGCCCCTGGCATATGATAATTTATAAATGTATTAAGACCACAATTCCAACAGTGTGTTTCTTAAAAATGGTGGTGTTTCTTAAAAATGGTGGGTTTCTTAAAAATGATATTTTGATGATGAAAAACCTAGTAAATATTCAAACACCAATGTCTAATATAATCTTCAGCCCCATTTCATTCACAACTACTATTTGTTAAAATGTTACAAATCTGGGTTAAAGATATCTAGAAGCAACATATGCTTGGGTACATTTAATAATATTAGGTCACCACCTATATAACCGCTTAAACTTACGGGTGGTTCTTTCATTAGATTTTGTCTTATACTGGTGACTTTTTATAGACTCCTTTCTTGTAAAATCTGAGGTAGAAATTTGTACACAGTAAGTTACACAATACTTACCTATATGCATATAGTCATATCATCCATATAGCTTTACATGGGTAGTCAGCATTATTTTATTTGTATTTTTAAAATTTTCTATGATGAACACATTTCTTTGGAATTTAGAAAAATATTTTATTTATAAAAAGACTTTAATCCTGCCAGATGTGGTGGCACACATTTTCAACTCCAGCACTTTGGAAGATAGGACAGGAGGATGGTGAGTTTGAGACTAGAGAGAGCTACATAGCAAGTTCAGGTCAACCTGAACTCTATAGCCTCAAAACAACCAACCAAACAAACAAAGTAATTAAATTCTGTCTTAGTTACTTCCTCACCACTAAGACACAATACCTGACATCCATAACTTAAAAGAGGAAAGGTTTATTTTGGCAGTTTGTAGAGGTTTCAGTCCATGGTCAGCTGGCTCCAAGGCAGAGCAGCATGGCAGAGAGGCATGGCAGAGGAAAACTGCTCATGGCAGGCAGGCAGGAATCAGAGAGAGGGATTTAAGGGAGGAGGGAGATAGACCCTGCCAGGCCACGCCCCCAGTGACCCACCTCCTCCAACCAGGGTTCACCTCCCAACATCACATTGAGCTATAAATTCACTGGTGGACTAATCCACTGCTCAGTATCATACACCCATGATCCAATCACCTTCTAAAAGCCCCACCTATGAGCACACGAAGCTTTGGGAAGACATCTAGATACAAACCATAACAAATTCCAACAGAATAGAACCAACTTGTTCACTATAAAAAAGATGAGTACACAAAGTAGACTTAATAAAGGAATGGCTACCTGGAAATCCAGTAATCATCTTAAATAAAAATTAAAATTAAAACGTGTAAACAAGTAGCTATGTACCATAACCATTTGATTTTTCCTCTGTACAGAATCAAAAAGCATGTACAGTATCTTTGAAATCAATAATTATTCCACATATTAGAAGTAAAGTACACAAGACAGGAGGGAGGGAAAAGACCAACATGAAACCAAGTTATTCTTCCTTAGATGTATGAACACTTAAATTTGTATTGAGATTTCAGTCACGATTCATGTGCGGCCCTTCTGATATAGCATAGGAAGAAACTTCATCTCAAAGTTTTCTGATTTCTCCTGGTTATATTCCGGTAATGGTTAAATCCAGGCGGGAGAGAGCTAGCTGCTATCTCTTTAGAGTAAGGCCATATTACAATCGGAACCTCTTCAGCTCTTTCAAACCAGGGAATTTTGGCTCCCTGCCTGAGACTAATGTTGTCCAATTCTTACTGGCCAGCAGGGGGCAGGCTGGTAACAATTATAGAAAACAACAAACATGAAGACCCTGAGAAAACCATTTTTGCACACAGGTCAGATGCATCTGTCATCAATTTTTGCAGAATTATGCATGTAATCTTGGAGGACACATTACCACTATTCTGAAAGTCACTCATTAACTAAGGGCAAACATTTCTGAGAGTCGGCCGCCCTAATTGCAACTATCATCATAATTGAGTTTAAAAAAAAAAAAAAAAAAAAATCAAGGATCAGAAGTTTTCTCACCTCTTTGAGAGCAATCATTGAATAATCAGGGGGAAGGCAGGGCCATAAAGATAATGATAATAGTTTCTCAACAGAGTATATAATGAAACCAGCTTGTGTTTATTATTTGCTAGTAAAACAAGTTCTGAGTGCAGCTCTAAGCTCTGACGTGAAGCTGCATTTCTTTGCTGGTTCTGCTCTCTGACTGCCCAGAACATCTGGGGAAAGTGCCTGAGTACTGCGGAGCTTAGCTTCTTTACCCACCTTACAGTGTTTATGATGGCCGGGGTGTTTGATGTCATGTGACAGGCAAAAATGCTAGCGTATAGTGTGCCCATCACTGCTACCTGGTTATCATCCACCTTTTAATTACAGTGTGGTGCCCATCATCTGTGTCAATCAAGTTTCAAAAAAAATTACGGAATATGCAAAGAAGAACTGTATAATTATATCCATAAATGAAGATAAAAGGCCACCCATATAGATACAAATTTACATATAAATATAATACAAAATACGGATATAAATATGATTTATTTACTCGATAAAATTTATGTATGAATTTGTCTTCATTACTTTCCCATTGCTGAGACACAATATGCAACACCTGTGACTTTTAAGGAGAGGTATATTTTGGCGCACAATTTCAGTCCACGGTCAGCTGGCTCCAAGGAGGAAACAGTATGGCAGAGGGGTATGTGGAGGGCCTCCATGGAGGACAGCTGCTCATCCCTTAGCAGCCAGGAAGCAAAAAGTGAAGGGAGGAGCCAGCCCGGAAAGAAGCTATACTCTTCCAGGTCCTGGCCCCGGTGACCCGCCTCTTTCCCATTAGGCTCCACCCCCTAACAGCACATTCAGCTATGAACTCACGGCTGTTACTCCACTGATGAGCATATCACACACGCATGCGCTATCAGTGAATTAACCCACTGATGAGTACCACGCCGCCACAATCCAACCACCTTCTATAATCCCCACCACTGAACACACGAGGCTTCTGGGGGACATTCTAGGTCTAAACCATGACAGAATTACGTAGGACTTCTCTGTTAGGGATCATTTACTTATGCTCAGGACATTTAATTAAGAGAGCACAGGAGGAAGGCTGAGCAGTGCCGGCTACTCCATGAGCTTCCAAGCCCTTGCCTCCCACCACTCACCACCCATCCCCGGTTCGATCAGGACATTTGTTCCACCATCATCTGTGCACCAGAAATATGAACTGGGAGAAATGAGATGAAGCTACGTTGACTACGGCATATGCCTGGACTGAGGTGATATAAACTCCAGAGGTGAGGGCTAGCACATTTCTTCATGATGCGCACGTTAAGGCAGGCAGGAGAGCCAGTAAAAGATGCTCTGTAAAAATCCATAAGACCCTGGGCATCCAAGAGGAAGCATGATTTCTGGAGTCTTTCCGCTTCCCAGTGCCAACTCCTAGGCTCTGCTCCTTCCCTGTGTACTATTTGTTTTTTAAAAATTCTTTTTAAATTGACAAATAAAAACTAAATCTATTTATCAGGTACATCAAGATGTTTTGAAATATGTATACCTTGTTGAACATCTAAATTGAGCTAATTAAGACGCATTCACTCACATATTTCTCAGGTTTTATGGTGAGAACTCTCAAAATTTACTCTTATTAAGTATATTCTAATAATTTTTTAATCCACATACAAGAATTTTTGCTTTTTCTCTGAGCAATCAAATCAGGCTTAAGTGTGGCAATGGATCACAGAAATATAAAAAGTGGTTAATTGCTTTGATTTTTTTCATTTTATAATATCCAACAATCAAGGCAGTTCCATTTCAAGCAGAGCAGAAAGTTTTTCTCTCCATTTTCTATAATACTAACTGCAAATATGGCAGAGTCTTCCTGAGCAGGGCAGCTTCACCGGCACAAAATCTGTGCAATGGAAATGGGTCCCGAGCTCACAAGGACTCTGTATAGGGCTGGGGACATTGCTCAACAGCGGGGCACTCGTCTAGCACTTGTGAGGTCCCAGGTTCAACGCCCAGCACTGCAATAAATAAACAGATAAGCAAACAAAGATTCCACGCAGTTGCTCCTATGGTCACCATCTTGAAATTTCTAATAATTCTTTTTACTTGTGTCATAAATGTAGTACGCACGACATGAACCTACCTCCATGAGCAGGAAAGAATCTCCTCCATCCCCAGGCTGAAGCTTCCAGCAGCTCAATTCCTCTATCTAGCCTCATCCCTCCCCCAAATCTTCAGGATGGCCATGGTCCCAAGCTAGCCAACTGCAGAATTTCTCTAAGCACAGTGGTTCTCAGCCCTGGCTATATATCAGATCCACCTGGAAGGTTTTCTTTCCCTTCCCTAATAATAATATTGATGCCTGGGTTCCTTTCTAGACTAATAAAAAGCAGTAGAATTTTTGTTCATCAGCTTTCTGTCACGGTAATAAAACACATGAGGTAATCACCTTATAAAAAGAAAAGGGTTATTTTGGCTCACCATTTTGGAGGTTCCAGTCCATGATGGATTGGCTCCATTGCTTTGGGCCTGTGACCAGGCAACATATTATGGGGGCATCACATGGGGAAAGGAGGGGCAAAATCAGTTATTTCATGGCAAGGAAGAAAAAAAGAAAGAGAATAAGAGACCAGGGTCCCATAATCACCTGCTAGGGGATACCCCAGTGATCTAAAGGCCCAAACTCTTAAAGGATCTACCACCTGTCAATAGCACCGAACTGGAGATCAAACCTTCAATACATAGACATTTGGGGGACACTTGAGACCCAACTCCAGCAGCACTGTACTGGAGTGTCACTGCTTCCCAAGCCGAGTCTGAGAAAGCCAGCATACATTTACCATCCTGCATGTGCCAACAGGACCCTCCCATGACACAGCAATCAGTGGAGGAAGTAGCACACTGGTCTTCTACCTCAGTGTCCCTCATTGCTTCTCCCATTTCTCAACGATGCTAGTTGGTGGGCTGTGCCTTCCCCCGTCACTTACCCAGAAGCTGGTCCAGCTGTATCCTGAATCCTCTCTGTCCATCCACAGGAGATCCCAGATTAATGGTTCTCACACCACCCCACAAGCTGATGTGGAGACTACGTGCTGAGAGGCTGCACCAAAGCTACGGGTGTGAAAGTTGTCGCCTAGTCAGAGCAATGGAAGAGACCTCAAACTTAACTCTTCTGAACTAAATATTGAAGAGTTTGTTTGAAGAAGGTACATAGGCATAAGACCCTGGCAAGGGACAGCTGGAGAACGCCATTTCTCACTTCACTTACCAGTGTCTTTATGAAAACAATGCCTTTGGGCAAACTTCTACTTTTCACCTTGGTACTGGGGAGGCAGCATAGAAATGAGTCCTGGTTATGCTACCCATCAACAATGCAATCTAGAGAAAGTTACCTAGTTAATCTCTTTGTGGAGCTTTCAGCCATCCTCAAAATGAGAATGTCAGTGTATTTACCTCTCTGGGTTCACAGGAATATGAAATGAATTGATATGGGGAGTGTGGTGAAAAGAAGCACCACACAAGTGTATGTTAAATAAACACAAATATAAAGGTGACATTACTTCTTTACTCTAGCAACACAAAATATAAAGCAAATAAAAAGTGTATACAGAAAGGTTCTGTATTGCAAAAGGCATCACAACAACTTGCCATTCTACTATAGAATGTAAAAAAGAAAATTATGATAGAGCATGAGCCAAATATCAGGGAAAATATGTAGATCATGAAAAGGACCCAGGATTACAATACAGTAATACCTCAGTTCACAAATGCTTCTGTTAGCGAACAATTGAGTTTGCAAACAGAAGCACTGAGCAGAATTTTGCTTCTGTTGGTGAACTCCACATCGAGTGATGAACACGATCGCAGCCGTCTTCCCCAGAATCGTGGAATGGATAAAGTTCATGAACTGAGGTACCACTGTAATCATGTCAACAGCTGATGAAAATATAGTTTGGGAGGATGTTAAGTAAAATTGGGGTGGCTGAACCAATGTGCTTGTCTAGACTGTTAGAAGGTGCTGCTCTTTCAACAATGAAGAAAAATGTTATTTTAGTTTCTTTTCTAACATGAGTACCACAAGCTTTACCTTTGTTTATGTTCATAGGACAGTGAAATGAAGCTAAGTTCCCTTTAAGAGTTATCCTATGAGTATTTCAAATCTGAATCATTTCTATGATAACACTACAAAAATGTAGTCATCAGGGCATCAAGATAAATAATTTGGAGTGTATATAAATGAACACAGAGGAAATTTAAATTTCAGGATGACAGCTTTTGAGGAACCCTGAACTTAAGGTACATTTATGGTATGACTGGCTTTTAGAGTTGCTTTTTAAGTGAGATCTGAATATTCTATGTGGCTATTCAAAGTTAACTTTCTTTATATGGCACTTCTAAAGCATGCTGAGAATGCAATCACAGTCTCTCAAGTTGTGGGTCAGGGGGGTGTTCTACAAAGAAAGCATGGTGCTTAAAATAACAACATAGATAGCGCTCTCTAGCTTCCATGTCAGAATTTAAAAATGCAAAAGTAATGTTGGGCAAGTATACATGGAGATCAGCTTCCTCGTGTAATGACTACTGTTGGAATGACTTTGAACTTGCCATCTTTTTCATGTACAGAGAGCAAATTCTGGGTTTTCACTACTTTAAATTTATCTGCCTACAGAAATCCATGACAGCTCATTAGAATCTGGGAATTTTTTCTATAAAAAGATGAAATTAGTCTCTACAATTTAACAAACTGTCCCATAGCACTATCATATTCTACTATTACCTTACTCCACTGCAAGTTTTTTAAGAATTCAAGTCACAATTAGAAATCTGGAAATCACAGTAATCTTCTACATGTCAGCCTGAGTCCTTTCAAAATTTCACTGTGATTTCAATTTCAGACGTCTCACCTGCTTTTATCTTTTCTTTTGGTGGTTTCCCATATAGGCGCTGCATCTATACATCTTGGGCTTTTAATTTATGTTGGAAATTAAGTGAAGAAGTAAGGAATGCTTTTAAAAGTTTGTGTCAACAGTATATTTATGATTTTAAAATAAAACAAGGTACACAAGTGGATATCCATTATATGGTAAGTATATTCTTTTCCAAAATGCCTTCTGACGGGATGCTTTGAAAAAGAGAAGGGGTGAATTCTGGGGTTACCTCCTCCTCTATAACAAGCTTTTGGTAGAACATTATCGTTCTTGTCACTGCTGTCAAGAGCAGTCTTACCTAGCATCTACTTCTTTGGCTCAGTGTGTAAGATAAGATCCTTGCTAAGGTTCTCAACACCACAGCTTCCTATAGGAATATCCCCATCCTACACTGACTTGGTCAGCAAGATTCTTATCCCACCTTGCACATACAAAATTGCCCATAAAAATTCAAAGAAGCTCAACAACACTACTGACAATTCAATGCCAGACAACATTCATGCCAAAGAATACTGCTCATCTGAACACATTTAATATTGGAACTAACTTTTCAGTGCACTGAACACCACAGTTGGAACCCTATTTGCTTGGCGGAATATATACTTATTGAATATGCAAAATGTAATTTTACACATCTAAAGTAACTTGCCATGTTTCATAGAGAAATTAAAGCTGGATATTTGCTTTCACTTGACTCAGTATATATTTAATAGTGTAGTAGAGATGTTGATTCAAATGTCAGATCTCTTCTGGGGAGCCTTCCTCATCCAGCGCCATCTGGACCTAGCAATGCTTGTCAGATCTACTCATTGCTTGCATGGCCCACGAGCATCCCATCATGGACTCCAATCACCACCCTGTCACAATCTGCTATTCACACTGATTGCTCCAGGGATAGGTATGTAATAAAAGCAGAACCAGCAGGACTGATATGGTTTGGATAAGTGCCCCAAAGGCCCATATTTTCAAGACTCTGCCCTCAGTCCGTGGTGCTATGGGAAGGTAGTGGAGCCTTTGAGAGACAGGACCTAGTGTGAGGAAGTTAGGTATATGGGACTGTGAACTTGAAGGGGACTCTCGGACTACACTCTTCTACTTCCTCTCTTTGCTTTGCTTCCTGGCCACCATAAGGTGAGCAGCTTGTTCCTCCATGCATTCTCCGCCTTGATGTACTGTCTGGTCACAGCTTCAGAACCAATGGGGTCAACCAATCATGGACTGGAACCTCTAAAACTGTGAGCCAGTATAAACTTCTCCTCTTTATAAAATGATTGGTTCAGGTATTTTGTTACCATCATGCAAAGCAAATATAAGGGATCTTTTTCTATGTTTTGGAGGCAAACAGAAGAAAATGATTTTTCTACCAATAAGCTAGGAAGATGGAGGGCTGCCAGCAGCCTCATGGTGACATCCTCCTACCTGAAGAACAAAACCAAGAGAAGAAAATACAGAGGAAGCAGTAAAATGGGCAGCTTCACTGAGTGCTTGACCAGCCATTTCTGCAATTATTAGAATTGGCATATTTTAGTCTGCTATGAAAGATACCTGAAACATAAAATTTAGAGATTCCCAACTATAACACACATTTACTATGCTTTAGCTAACTTCTAGGTGCTGGAAAAAAACAAGCAGTACAAGACATAGTCCCTTCTCCAAATGAACTCTGAACCTAGACAATGGTGGCAAACACATCTCTTAACTGAAATAAAAGGTGATAGATGGTATATGCATGGCCATAAAGATTAGCATATGTTTAAGTCAGACAGAAGGTAGGTAAATGCATTCCCAAAGCAGAGTCTGATTTAAGTCTTCAAGAATGAGTAGGGTTTAATGAAACATAAAACCATGAAAGGATACTCAAGCAAGAAGACAATGGACTAAAAGCAGAGTTTATCTTTCAGACTATTTTTTGTCCCATACATTTTCTAAGGCCTATGACAATCCTTTTCATATATGAGACACTCAGTGAAGTTTACTAAATGGGTGAGCAAAATAGCAGGAAGAATAATGAAGACTAATGATGAGATTCATGATTTATTTGAGCTTGAGACCTCGGTCAATAACAAGATCCCCTCTTAACATTGTGCCTAATGGAAATTATGCTCCTTTTACAGTAACCTGCTTTATGACACAGCTTCCAGGAAAAGGAATAATCAAAAAGAGTTGCTTGGGTAATTGATCAAAGGGGAAGGCTAGCTGTAATTAATTTCTAGGCTTTCTTTCTTTCTTTTTTTTTCTTTTCAAGACACGAACAAGCTTTCTAAATGCTATAAGTAACTAAACAAATTCACACGTCACATTTATTAAGGTCTCTTGTCATTTTTCTTAAAAGTATGTATGTCCAGATATGAACATTTGTCAATTACAAATTCTGACCAGAGAAAGAAACAGGATTCTGAGACTTACAGAAGCCAAATGACAGAATGCTTGACACACACTATTTCACTGCTTCATTTTTGAAAGACTAAGGAAGGTGGGCCTGTGTACAGGCTTTGGAACTGGGGAGACCAGCACTTCTTTTTTTAATTTTAATGTTTACAGTACATCTTTGCAGAGCATAATGATTACACTCATTGTGGGGGGTTGATACATGTACATATTTTAAGTCTTTTTAAATCCCCTTCCCCTGCCTACCTCCTTCCATCTCTTGGTCCTCTTTCCATTTGCGAAAGAGCTGTCTCTGTGTTTCCCATTATCTTTCATTTTGTTCTTTACTTTATTTGTACTTTGGGTTTCTCATATATGAGAAACCACACGATATGCTTGTGTGTCTGTTTTACTCCACTTCATATTATAAGACCTACACTTTGAATCCTTACCTGTATGTGGAGGTGAGGAAATTACTTACTCTAAATTCTCATCTACTGCACAGTTGAACTTTTCATCATTGTTATAATGGTTACACAAGAAAAATGTGTAAAGGATTAGCAATATGTACAGTAACGGTTGTAATTGTGTGGTCCCAATAACTAGGCAGGGATACCCAGGAAAGCAAGGCCTTTTCCAAACAAAATAAAGTTGTCTCAGTATCCAACGCCAACAACTGGACCTCTAGGATCCCCAAGGACACCAAGAGGGATGAATGTTCACGTACCTTAAATAGTGACATGGCACCTTATATAAACTATGAACACATCCTCTATATACTTTAAATTATTTCTAGATGACTTACAACACCTAATACAACCTAAAGGCTACAAAAATAGTGTTATACTATATTGGTTTGAAAATAATGACAAAAAAAAGTTCATACGTGTTCAATGCGACCCAATTTTTAAAAAAAATTTTTTTCAATACATGCTTGGTTGAATCCTTGCATGTGGAACACACAAATACAAAGAGTCAACTCTGTTGACTAAACCATTTTATCGGACTTTGGCACCCATGGGTGGTCTGGAATCCATCTCCTATTGTCTCTTTGAAATGAGATGATTAAATAATTAATGTTTTATTTAACAGTTAGGATATTTTAAATAAGAATACAAGTAAAGATTAGGTTCTGTACCTCGAGTTAATGTAGAATATTTTGGCACATTTGGTGAGGCAGAAGGCACCAAAGCTGCCCATTTGTTTACCACCCAACAGTACTACTTATTTGACATTGGTATTATTATTTCCATCTCCACTGTGAGAAAAGTATTTCAAAGACAGCAGTACTCTGATTTCTGTACCAATGGTGGACCAGAAACAGCCCTGTGAACAGAATAACGTCTTCAAACTAAGGATACAGGGCAGGGAGCAGATTTTCCCTGATTGGAATGTTTTAAAAATACTTAAGGTTCTGATATATTTTGTACCTCCCTCCTCTCTACCAAAGATCTGAACCTACTGTGTATAAAATTGTTTTAACTATGAAACTTTGAAAGCTTAACTGCTCTATCTCATCTAAAACATCCATTGCAATAACTGTAGTTAAAGAATTCTAATACAACAACAGAAAAATTCAGAAAAAACAACTCTTGGCCATGTCTACTTTTTAGATCAATGTGTGTATGTATCCTCAGACTCAAAAACCGCCATGACACCTGGGCCTGCCATTCTTTCTCTCCTCCTCATTCCCAGCTCTGACTTCTGCTGTGTTGTCTTATTTTTTTAGGATGGCTCCCTCTGTGTGGCTCCCTCTGGTCTCACTAATGACCAGACTCCTGGTGGCAAGGGACTTGGTCTCTCTCTCTCTCCCTCCCTCCCTCCCTCTCCTCTTCTCTCCCCCTTCCCCTCGTCACTCTCTCTCTGGTTTCAGATGTAGAATTCTACCCCATGATTGCAAAAGTTCTTTTTTTCTGAACTCCATGGTGGTCCCAAGCCAAGATGTTGCTTAAACTAGGACCACAGGGTATGGGAACATGAGTTCATACCTCAGTACCCCACGGAAAGGCCAGTGCTATGTACTTCAACACTGTGGCCACATTCCTTTGCAATTAAAGGGGTGCATCCAACCTGTCCAGTTCATCAGGATCAGTACATAAGATTTTGGGAGAGGGTGACACAGACAAAGAGTTAACAAGCAGGAGGAAGGATACAGGTAGTACATAGGCCATGATGGCATGTCCAGCAGAAGTATTAATGCATGTTAAGACGTAAAGACGGGAAAATGCAATTACGCAACATGGAAAGTCAACTGGAAAGAGAGATTAGACCCAAAGATTTTAAGACAAAGTCCTGTGCTTGGGGCACAGATGTGGGTAAGCATCCCTGACATATGTACTTTCTAGTTCCCTACAGGAATCAGTAGCTCTCCTTTGCCACAGAAATATGTTGTAAGAACCCCAGTGGATGGCCAACACCATGGACAGTACTGAATTGTCTATACACAGTGGCACCTCGATTCATTAATGCTTTTGTTTGCCAAAAACTGGTTTGCAAACAAAAGTGTTGGGCAAAATTTTGTTTTTGTTTGCAAACACTATACTGAGTGACAAACAAGACTGTGGCCACTTTTCCTGCACAAACACAAATGTGGCCATCTTTTCCAAAACTGTTCATGAACCAAGGAACCACGCTACTATGGTTTTTCCCAGGTGCCCTGGAGCATGACCACATGGAATCACAGTTATCTGTCCCTCCATGGTTTATCCTCTGGTATCCATCATTAAGTAAAACAAGGGATGTCTGAATACAAGAACTGCAAAACCACCAGTCCATCTGATAACTGAGATGGCTCTAAATAACTGCAGATGGGTAGTGGAGATAGAATGGATACTCGGGACAAAGAGATGATTCACCTACCCAGTGGGAGAACGCAGAATGTCATGAGATTTTATCATGCTACTCAGTGAAGCAAGGAATTTGCAACTTATGAATTGCTTATTAGAAGTTCTCACATAATATTTTCAAATCATGGTTGACGTGCAGCAACTGAACTGTGGAAAGTGAAACCAAGGATAAGGAGGGAACTGTTATATAGAATAAAATCTTGTGGAAGGTAACCTAGCACAGGAAACATAACCACTAGGCTGCAATACTTTGTTTATGTGCTGGGTACTATTATAAGTACCTCCCAGAGCTAAAGGTTACCTATTGTCTAGCTCAGTGTGCACATCCAAAACACCTATGTATGGCTTTACAATAGCACATGTAACACTTCTGTGATTACTCATTATATGTCTGTCAGCTCACTGGACTCTGCATCCCTGATAAGGGCTCAATTCTTATCAACCATGTATGCTCTGTACAAGCACAACAGATGCTTAATAATTATATGATAATTAGCTAAGCAAATAAAGCAGTTCAAGACTAACTAAGGAAAATAAGAAAGCAAAACTAAGCAAGTTAATTACATAAGACATGTTTTTAAGGGCAATTACATGACTATATACTCAGATCACAATGGTAATTTACTTAATTCCAAGTTCCAAAGCAAATATTTATTGATTACATGCTAGTCGCCAAGCCCCCAGCATTGGCACTGAGAAGACAAAGACAAATGTGAATGAATATGATACTCTTCCTCATGTGAGGGAGCAGAATTTTCTAACTAGTTACATGGTAATATGATTTGGGCTAGAGGAGAGAAAGAAGCAAGTTTTACATTTTAAGAGTTAACTTATGAAGCGGTGGGTGCTCCAACGTGACTTACATTTGACAGAGAACTCACTCTGGCCAGCAGGTATGATAAGAAGTAACGCCTTCGCTAATGCTTGAAGAAAGGATCTGAAAGTTATGGTGTTCCCCCAGCTGTACAGTGATCAAGTTTTCATTTTGCCAAACCAACATACTACTGACCGTGTCCAAACATAGGAGTTATTTGCTCAGCCAACGCCACCCCAGATTCCAATTCTGTGGCTTTAGTCTCTCTCCAAACTTTTGACGCCACCACATTTCATTAAACCAGACTACTTTCTCAGTCCATTCAGGCTGTTGTAACAGAGTACCACAGATTGAGTGTCCTATAAACAACATAAATGAATTTCTCACAGTTTAGGAGGCAGGGAGACCTGGATGAGGTCGTTTCCAGTCTGCACACTGCTACCTTCTCAATTAACTGTATCTTTACATAGTAGAAAGAGAGCTCTCTGGGAGTCCCTTTTCTAAAAGCACCAATCTCATTCATGAAGAGCCACCCAAGGTCCTTCCTCACAACACTATCATGTTAACTTTTCAACATATGAATCTTAAAGGTATATGAACATTCAGAGCACAGCATATTGCAGGAGTTAGACCAGTTCTTCACAAGCTTTAAAGAACATAGCAATACTCAAGGCTAGTGTTAAAATGTAGATTCTCATTCAGGTATGGAATTCAGCTTTTCTTATAAGCTTTCTGGAGGCTACTATTCTCATCGCACTCAACCACAAAGTTAGAGGACAGCAGAAGGCCAAAGAACTAAAGTCTGTCTTTCTATAGTTCTTGATATTTGTTTTGCCTTCCTTTCACTAAATTCTGGTGGAAATAAAGAATTATATGTAATTATACTATGCTCAGTAATTAAAAGTATATTAAGGATCGGCTGTTTCAGCAGATTATTTACACGAATTAAAACCAAATCTGTTTTTAAACAATTATACCAAGGACTCTTCCTTACAGATGATATTGTGGGCCACAGGCGACACTCAGAAAGAGAAAGGGAAAGCCCAAGGCAGAAGCAATTTGGAGAGCTCCATCTCTCTGTTTTCCCAGATGCCCTTCTGCAGTTTCTGTGAGTTGAAAGCTCTGTGCTTAAATCAGGGGACCTGCTGGACCTTCAACCACAAAGTCTGTGGTAACTCCAGCCTCGGTTATTAGCGTTAAACAAGAGATTGATTGTTTGGAAAAACAAAGAATTGTCAGACTCCTTTAATCCTGGAAAGGGATGTCAGGCCGCAAGTCTTGACCACACACCCAATGATGACATTAGGGGGAGCCTGGTCTATCTATCTATGGGGGCCCTCAAGGTGGCGTGCGCTTTACAATTTAGTGATAACTAGTACTGTACCGTTCCATTTTGCAGATAAGCTACCCAGGAAGCAGAGATTTTACACAACCTGCCCAAACTCACAGAGCCTAAAATCTACTGATAATATATAAATTGCCCAAATTCATAGTATGGCATTTCCAAAATACGAATCAGGAAGAAAACAAAACAAAACAAAACAAAATGGTAGGTCTTAAAACCCTGCACGACGCCGCGCCTCAACCTAGCCCCTGGACTCCGCCCTAAACATCACCTGCACTTTCCCCAAGGGCGCGAGGGCGATAAAGGAGTAGAACCACTTCCGGGATACAGACCTGCAGGCAGCAAGCATTTCCGGGGCAGAGGAGTTGGGGGTCGTTAAAGGTCAGCTGGTTTTCAGGCGATAGCCGGCCCGCACTTCGCGCTAAAAGGCTTGCGGGGATTAAAACGCAGCTCTGGTTAGCGAAACAGCATGGCTCTTGCCGAAACAGACTTTTCCGTTGCCTACGCTCGAAAGCACCACAGCCGACCGACCAAGTAGACGCCGCCATGTTGAGCCCCGCGCTTAAATAGGAGAGGCGGGGCCGGGCAAACCACGGCGACGGCGCGATGACGTCACAAAGAAGGTGGTGCAACAGCGGAAGCCGGTCCTTGTTGGGCGGACACAGCCAGCTTATCCCGGCTCGGATAGGTGTAGTCGCATTGAGTGACAGCCCTGTCCTGCCTTCTGGTTAGGGTTGGAGGCTGGGGGCGGGCCTATTAACACGGAAGTGCCTGAGGCCGGCGTGGGTAGGATGAGGACAGGGAGGGCGGGCCTGGGTGGGTTCCGTCGTAAAGGGGGCCCTAGCCCCCTTTTTGGTGGTGGCTAAAACCCTAGTCCCGCTTATCCAGGGCCGCCTGACCACCTGGAAAGTAAACCCCCAAATCCTTCTCCGTCCCCTTCTTGCACAAATGCAATATAAACCTTACCCGCTTATTCTGCAGCGGCTGAGCCCCGTGCTAGCAAGCATAGGATCTTAGCAATGAGCATTTCCTAAATTGTCCTGAGTTCCCTGCAGTCACCTCAACTAAGTGTCCCTGAATAAGGGTCCTTGAGCCCCAAGCAAACCCTCAGAACCTCAGAGTGGGCAGCCTTTTGGCACCATGATTTAATTCCTGTGGATATACCGCACCCACTCAGACAATAGAAAGCATATATAGTGTTTTTATATTTAGATGTGTCGCAACTATAGAATGGTGAGAAGGGCGTATCTCGAAGGCTGCAGTTGCTTTCACCAGTCATGACTTTGGTTTTTGTCTAGTACTTGGCTGGGAAACACTGTATTGTTGAGTAATAGCTTATTGGATTATGGATTGTGGGTATCAATGTTTTAAAAAAATAAATAAAAATGCTTACGACGGAAATGAGGGAGGGAGCAGGGACCTGTATTTGAGATGTGTTGTTCATTAGGAATTTGATGCAATTTCTAATAATTTTTCTTCACTACAACAGTTACCACTTCCCTGCAAAAAGTTCCAAAAGGTCAAGAAAAAAAAACAAACAAACTGGAATTTATACATGTTTCTCGCCAAGTAACTAAATGTTAGGTCGCATCGTCTCTGTACTTAACAGCTATGGAATGTTGTTATATTACTTTTTAATGAAAAAGGCCATATTAGGGGGTCAGGGTGAGCAGTGAAAACACACTATTTCTTTGAAAGATTCTTAGATTTAATTAGAACCAGTTGAAACGGCTGTGCTTAAGGTAAAGCATTATATATTAAAAGAAGCACTAGAATGGCGATCAGTATAGTATTACGCAGCCTGGGGCATGAGCGATAGCAATTCACAGCATTTTTGTGTTTTGTAGCTTTGCCAATTTCGCTGCGAGAATGAAGCCCATCAACTTGTCGTTTGCAGCTTGTGGGTTTCTGGGCATTTACCACTTGGGGGCAGCAGCTGCATTTTGTAGGCACGGCAAGAAGCTCCTGAAAGATGTCAAAGCTTTTGCCGGGGCTTCTGCAGGATCCTTGGTTGCTTCTGTCCTACTAACGGCGCCAGAAAAAATAGAGGTAATTAAGTAGTAACTAGGCTGTGTTTCTCATCAAGAAATTAAAAGGGGATGGCCAAAATGAGTGTCGACTCCACTAACGGCCGGGGAATGGGACTTTGTCTGGGAAAGAAAAGGTTAACACTTTTCTTTCAAAATTAACTCTTTGGAGATCTGGGCTCTGAGGGTTTGGAAGAGATTTATTTGAGATGACAATAAGTCAAGGAAATAAAATGCCTTATTTTACTTTTGAGTTTTTATTTAGCCTTAAGAGTCCAGCCCTGCTTCTTTTAAGGATATTGCTTACTCCTATGATCCTGAGAACTGAGACCCTGGTCTCAAGACCTTGAGCATGTGACCTATGCTGACTCCTAATTTGCAAGCAGCATACAAAGGAAACTGGGCGTACGATTTCAATTAAGTGGAGTGATAGAGGAATTTAATTTGTTTTTAATTCTCACAGAGAGAAGCAGCTCTGAATTCCAGGCAGTTTAACCAAAAGTGATAAAAATAGCCCTCAGCAGGTATTTCTTTAATGCGATCTATATTTTTAAAATGCTTTTTCAGCTGTCTAGACAGTGATCAAGCATTTGATCACAGTGAGAGCTGGTTTCTATGGATGGAGAAAATATTTGTTAATTACTTACACAGTCTAGTGGCTTTGAACAGTAATAAAATAGGTGTTTAACACATTCCTGCTCAAGAAAGAATCTCAACACTGCAAAATTTTAAACATCGAAATCTCGTTCATAAATCTGTTTGTGAGCTGCTTATGGAAGGGAAACATGATTTAAGGCCAATTTTTTAGAAATCCACTAATCCTTTCTTCTCTTCAAATGATTGATTTACAGGTAACTAAAAACGTGATTAAAAACTAGCGATTACACAGGGTATGAACCTTAAATCAGGAAAAATATAAATAAGATGTGAAAACTACTCTCAAGCTACTAGAATCCTCTCCCTTGAGTTGCAAACTAGCTCCTTCCCACAACTTCCTTTTGTTTCATTGGGGTGGAAGTGGGAGATTATTTTCTCTTCTTTAAGGCGGCCTTTCCTTTAGGTGGGGCAAGTCTTGAGTTCTGGAGTTGAGTAGCCTTGGTTTCCATCCTCAGCAAATTTTAAAATGTACATTTATGTGATTTACATATAATGTACAGTTATATGATTTATGTATAATGTACATTTGTGTGATTTACATATAATGTGATTTGGAAACAGTACAATAATAATAATTTGGTGACCTTAAGACATTGAATGACTTACCTGAATTTGAGACTTCATGCCATATTTTCAAGTCAGTACCTGTTCTTCTTTTCTTAAATTGGATATCAGTCCTGTTGTCTAATTGTGTTGGAAGAAGGTAAAGGATAACATATTGGCTCCTCACATTGGAGGGTGGAAAACGATTCTTTTTGTTGACCGAGGGGATCCTCATTTCTTCTGTTTTCAAGACTTTTTTTTCACCAAAAATAATCTTTTGATGTATGGTTATTTTATTACAGGGAAAATAACTGCCAACCTGTTAGATGTCAGATGCGCTGAGCTCTCGTCTCATACCATTGAGGAATGAAGTTGCAAACCTCAGGAGGAAGTTAGGAGAGTTTTATTGGAAATGATGGGAAGAATAGCTCCTGGATTTCCAGGAGGGGTCCTGAGTAGGTGGCCACCGAGACCTTGTGTCAGGGGTAATTTATAGAGCAAAATCACAATGCGGGTACAACATGGATCCAACTACAAGTAACTTATAGGATTGCAAATATAGCTGCTCGGCTAATATTGATCCAATAGGGAAAAGAGTCAATAGCAAGGGTGTATGGAAAGAACAAAGCCATTCTTGGGAAGGGATGGGTCCAGATGTTCTGGTCACCCACCCATGCATCTGATACCTACCTGGGCTCCCTGGACCAGGCAGTGCTAATCACAGTCTAACATCAAGTTGCTGCTTATCGCTAGGGAGGCTGGCAGGCCTGGGTCTCTTTAGATTGACCTCCAGTCACAATCTTTGTGTATCTTATCAGTGCTTACTTTCTCTTTTTTTTTTTTTTTTTTTTTTGTGGGTACCGGGGGTTCGACCTCAGGACCTCGTGCACCAGCAGGCGCCCGTGCCGCTGAGTGATATCACCGGCCCCTTTTTCATATGTGGGTTCCGGGAGTCAAACTCGGGCCCTCTCGCTTGCTGGGTAGGTGCTTAAGCCGCTGAGCCATCTCACCGGCCCCAAAGTGCTTACTTTCTCAAGGACCCAAACCCTTTCTGACTGCATATTAATTCTAACTTAGCTGTTTATAATAATTATATTTCTTCTCTTTAGCATTTGGAATAATCCATTGGTAGGACTTTTCCTTTTTTTTTTCTTTTTTTGTAAATTCTTTTCAGCCTACCAAATGTGTGTTATCTCCGTGCTCACCAATGGTGTAAGTTCCTCGAGCTCTTTACTGTTGTGACAAATATGTGAGTAATTAATCTTGCTCAGAGCTTGTGCATGTATAATTAAGAGGAGCACCTGGTCCTGGGTGTATTTTAGGTGGTAGGCAAATTCAGACATTGCTGGGTAAAAGCTCAATGCAAAACTTCCCCCGGCTCTCACAATCTACAAAGAAGGCCTGGTGTTAAAATGAGCAGGGAACTCAAAGGGGAAGAAGTCCGTTCCTTAGGAAGTTTACAGTCTGGTCGGTGTACATGTATGTAACTAAAATTAATACCAGAAAATAGGCTAAGTGGGCAGCCCAGCTTAGAAGGTGTACACACAGACACATTTGAGAGGGATTGCCCCTGTTTCTGTCCTAGACAGGTAGACCTACAATTCACCTACTTCACGCTACTTAGTGATTTTCCCCAAATGCAAATCTGATTATCTCATCCCCCCTTGCCCCAGAGCTCCCTGTAGATTTTTCAGCAAGCTTCACTAGGTCCCATGTGACTTCGTCCTTCTCATGGCTTGCTGCGAACACCCACATTAGCTCTGTGCCCCTCTCAGAGCTGCTTTTGCTGTTGTGTTTAGTATTGTCCTCCTGTATCTCTATATCCATCCCCTGTCCCACTCCAGTTTGCATCCCAGCCTAGATGTCAAATTGGAGGGAGGCTTTGGCAATCCTAATTTGGAACCGAGGCCCACTGTATTCATTTCCTGTTGCTGCTGTAATGTGGCTGTCGGTATGATGCCTTCACACAGTAGGAGTTTATTTTCTTATAATTCTCAGGTTGTAATTATGATACAGACTTTCTGGGCTCGAATCAAAGTGTCAGGAGGGCCACTCTAGCTCTCTCCTGAGGCTCTATCCACCCCTTTTCTGGTTTCTAGTGGCTGCCCACATTCTTGGGCTCTAGCCCCTTCCTCTGTCTTTAAAGTCAGAAACATGACCTCTTCAGATCTCTTTAGCTGTCACCCTCCTGCCTCCCTCTTTCCCTTATGTGTTCATCAGCTTCACATTACAATACAAAATACCTGAGGTAATTAACTCACAAAGAGGAAGTATTTATTTTGGCTCATGATTTTGGAATTTTCAGTCCCAGATGAGGAAAAACTATTGAGTCTCTGATGGGAATGCCATATAGCAATGGTAGGAGCCCATACTGGGGGGACACTACTCACCTCATGCCCAGGAAGCAAAAAAAAAAAAAAAAAAGGAAAAAGAAGGGATGGGGTCCCATGTCCCCTTTGAAAGCATATCCCCAGTGAATAGGGACCTCCCACAAGCACCACGTCCTAAAAGTCCTCAGTACCTCCAAGTAGCACCTCCTTATAAACCAAGCCTTTAATACATGGACCTTTAGCAGAGCGTGACATACAAACTCTGGTACCATAATGGGGCTTTGTGATAACTAGACCACTAATGGTCCTAGATAATCCAGGATCATTCATCTTAATCCCGATATGTCAACTTCATTAGACTGAGAAACACCTAGCAGATTGGTAAATGTGGTGGGGGGATGTGAATGTGTGGCCTTGGGTACAATAGGAAGTCCTTCCTCCATTCTTCTCTGGCACTCTTCTCCTGCTCTTCTTCCTGACCACCATGAACCGAGCAGCTGTGCTCCACCATGCCCTTCCGCCATGATAGTCCTGCCTTGGAGCAAGCAGACTGGGGACTGCATTCCTCAGAACTGTGAGCCAAATTAAATCTCTCCTCTAAGTTGTGGGTTGCAGCAAGGGGAAATCTAACTAATACATTCTCTTTCTGAAAGTTGTTAACTTACTTGAATCTGTGAAGTCCCTTGGAGAGCCATAGGTTACCCATAGGTTCAATAGCAGAACATGGAAACTTTAAGGAGAGATAAGAGACCTTCTGTTCTTGGAGACACTCTTGCATCTCATGAATCGGGGCCTGTTTATATCTTGTTTTTTTGTTTTGTTTTGTCTTGTTTTTACTGAATCTTGGAGTATAGATCAGTAGTAGGGTACGTGCCTAGCATGTGCAATATCCTGTTTGTTTCTTCAGCACTGAAAAATGAAAAGTCTACCAGATCTCAATGACTAGCCGAGTGCCTGGTGCCAAGTAGTTTGCTGAATCAATCAAATAATAAATGAGAGTACTGAAGTAAAATAACAACTCTCCCTTAAGGAAAGAAGAAAATAGCTTCTTCTGAGCCAAATTTGAGTGACCATGGCCCAGAAACATGGATTCAGATGACCTTGAATGTCATGTTACTCAATGGAAGAGGTCACATGAGTGAACCTTTAGAGCCACAGAACAAAGATGGTCATGAATCAATGCATTTATCAAATGCATTGGTGGAGCATTAAGTAGGAGGGCCGCAGCAAAGCTGGGAAGTATTTCGTACAGGTTTCAGATGTTGCTCATAGGATTCTTAGCTTTAGGGTTGGCAGAAGCCAGAGGTATGCTAAACTTATGGGTAGATCCTGAGAGGCTTGCTTGTAGTCAGGAAAATGTTAGGTCACATACAAAACTTAAGCCAAATAACTGTTAAAGGGCAGGAGACGGCCCAAGTTCATTTTGGTTCTCATCCTATGGTATCCACAATGGTACTGTTCTTCTCAGCCAAGGTCAAGCACCCTATAAGATCTTTAATATGCAGGTGCCTTCTGTAGGCAGCTTCAGTCCCATGAAAGACAGACCTGGGTTTAAACCCTGACTCTGGCACCAATTTCTGGTGAGCTACTCAGACATACTTGATCACTCCAAGCTTCAGTTTTCTTCTCTGTCAAGTGGGAAGGAGGTTTATTCCCACCTTGCAAGGTTAGGACCTTGCAAGTGACAGAGGACCTCAGCATATCCCAGCCGTGGCTGCACACAATAACCAGGGCTCAGGACAGATCTCCAGAGACTCTCTGATCTCAGGATGTGGCAACCCAGGTATCCCCGCTCCTTCCTCTTCCTGCTCTTGGTGTTGTCACTCGTCATCAGCACTCTCACAACAGTGCAGTCCAGGTACTTCTGAGGCCCCAAAATCAGGGTGGAAGAGGACCTTAATCGTGTGTGCAATCTGCAGAAGAATGTGCTGAATTAGAGTTTAAATGGAGCCTTCAAGGATGTTTCATGTGTGGACTAAGGCCATTTGAATTGGTTTAAAAGGAAAGAAAGAAAAAAAAAAAAGAGAAGAGAAAAAAAGAAAGAGAAAGAAAGGAAAGAAAGAAGGAAGGAGAGGGAGGGAAAGATTGCAATTGTGAGAAGATACAATTTGCCTAGTGATCAAGAACATAGAACACAGAGCCCATGCACAGTGGAATCTAGGCAGAGGTTTAGAACCGGAATGCATCTGATGTGATAACACAAAGGGTCAGTTACAAATTTTCTTTTTCAGGAATGTAACCAATTTACCTATAAGCTTGCCGAAGAAACCAGAAGGCAGTCTCTCGGGGCGGCGACGCCCGGTTATGACTTCATGGCCCGACTGAGGTATCTGTTTATATAGTGCACTCGCCCCCAAAGTATATGAAGATGGAGTGTTGACAACTCTCCCTGCAAACTGTGGCAAGCTCAGCACTCAGTCTTCTAAAATATTTACAAGGCCTTCAATAATTAAAGGTGAATAATGTGGCTCTCTTTTTCTTCTTTAGGAGCGGAATGGAGTTGATTCTACCTTCCAACGCCCACGAGCTGGCCCAGAATCGACTGCATGTATCCATCACCAACACTAAAACCAGAGAAAATTACCTGGTCTCAAATTTTTCCTCCAGGGAAGACCTCATTAAGGTAACAAAGCTACATTTCCTGTTAGAGAAAGTCAGCGAGCTCCCATTTGTATACATCATGCAAATAATGAGCATCTCCAAATTCTTTAGATCGCATGTCTCGTATCAGGCCTGCTAGATAATAAAAACTTAGTGAATTACTTGTTTGATGAATGGCTCCACCACTGTCCTTTCTGAGCCTGTGATCCCCTACTTCATCCCTGTTTTTCTCCCTGTGTCCACGCCTCACGCATGTAATATGAAGCAACTTGGGGGCGTAATTTAGGAGCACTAATGCTTCCCTAAATTTTTGTAGCTCATACTTTGCAGTCTAGGCAAGACTTTGATGTGTACTTTCGCATTCCATTCTTCACTGGCCCTTCTGTAAATCAGGTAGGACAGGTGTTATTTTGGACCTTTTTTATCTTTAACAAAGAAGAAATGGGTAGAAAGACTTTATGGGGTGTTGTTATGGTCAGGGTTTGCAAGGGAAAAGATATAATACAGGACACATAATTTATAGGTTTATTTTATAGTGGTCACCCTAGAGTCAAATGCAAGAGTGCAGGAAATCTGTCCACACACTAAAGACCCAAAGAATCCAGCTGAGGGCCTAGGTTCCGCAGCAATGTCCTACATGAATCCAGCTAAAGACCTAGAGCCCATGGCAATGCCCCCAAGTCCAACTGGAGGCCCAGAGCCCACGACAATGTCTCATGCAAGTCTGTTTCACGGATCTGACCCAAAGGTCAGTGGTGGAAGCTAGAAAGGCTGTGTCAGCGGGATGAAGGATCTGTGCCAGCAGCCTGAGGGATCTGCACTGGAGCCAGGAAGTGATGCTCAAAGTAAGGACCAGAGCTCCCCCAAAAGGTACCACAGCCATCCTCAGTGACAACGAGTTCCCGAGCTCCTCCGATGATGAGAACAGCCAAGTGCCTATCAAGAAAGCCAGCATGATAAGCTCCTCCAGGAGAACCAAGAGCACCACCTCTTCCTCTCCAGTTCTCCTTTTTATGCTGTTAGCAACAATCCTCAGGTGGGCCCTCCACACCCAGCACCACACTGATTCAGTTCAGCTGGGTGTTACAAGTTGACCACCAGTTGTCAATCCACTACAGATGGACATACATACCCAGAGTTATCCTGCATACCAGTGGGGACCAATTCTGGTAGCCAGGTCTCTTAGGTTTTCAATCTAGTGTTGTGTTTCATTTCTTCCATTCTGTTTTGAGGCCTGTCTGCCCAAACATATTTGAAAGTCAGTTGGCTTGAGAATTCATTTTCTCTGGGGAATACTTCAGCTGACTGATTTCCAAGTAACAACGCACTTGCTAAGGTAATGCACTGAGTATTTGTAAATCGGAAAGGCTGTGATTTCCTTAGGAAACCTGGGAAGGTTTTTCTTTCTTCTTCCTTTTGCATGAATTCAGAATTCATGAATTCAGATTCAGCTGATATGGAGAAAGTATGATTCCATACAGCCCATGATAATGAGTTGAGTGAGCGTGAGTGATGAAGGTTCCACTTGAATTAAATATAAATGCATTCTTTTTTTAAGATCTTCGGGGTGGTATAATCAGAAATCCTTAATGAAATGTTGAATTGACAAGTAAAATTACTTTGCAGCTTAATGGATTAGAATATTTATATTCAGTGAACTTATTATACCTATCTCTCGCTTGTATATTAATAGTCTTTCTACCTCAGAAAAATATATTTCTCTAAAATATTATCATAAAACTTATTATAATATTGTGTAGACTTAGACAATGTAAAAGGAAGACATGGTCAAGCTTTGCCAAAACTGTCATCGGTTGTCAATGTCCAATACAGACATGGGTTGGGTTGGATTGGGTTGATACGTCTTCTGGTTTATCTGTGGAGACATGTGTGCTATTGTGGCTTAATGCAAGAGGGTGATACTTCTCTAGCTGTCCCCTTTCTATCTTTTATATTATCATTTTAATTGGCACATAATATTTGTACACAGTGTGATATTTGATACATGTGTCCAATGTGTAATGATCAAATCTGGACAATTATCCATCACTTTAAAACATTTATCATTTTTTATGTTAGGAATATTCAAATCCCTTCTTTTAGCTATTTTGCAATACAAAATATTGTTAACTGTAGTCAGCCTACTATGCTATCCAACATTAAAACTTACTATTCTCATCTAATTATATTTTAGTTCCCAAGAACTATCCTCTTTCTGTCCACCTTACACCCTTTTCCAACCTGTGGCAACTACAACTCTGCTCTCTGCTTCTATGAGTTCCGTCGTTTTAGCTTACACAATGAGTAACATCATGTAGTCTGGTCTTTCCATTCCTGGATTGTTTCATTTATGGTAATGTCTTCCATTTCCATCCATGTTGCCACAAATGACAAGATCTCATCTCTTTATGGATGAATAGTACTCCATTGTGTGGATGTAGAGATGTTCTTTGTCTGTTCATCAGTTGATGGATGCCTTGGTTGAGCCCACCTCTTGGTTATTGTAAAGAGTGCTGCAGTGCGGGAATGTTGACAACTTTTTAATATCCTGCTTTCATTTCCTTTGGATGTATACTCAGGAGTAAGTTAGCTGGGTCATGGGGCTGTCACCTTCTCATTGAGCCCCCAGCTTCTCCATCTATAATGCCAGAACACTTAGATCTTCATCTGTGTCCCATCCTAATTGATTTACTGCTGTTTTGCCCACCACATATTGTGCTGCTTCATTCATTTAGATTTTAGTTTTTTGTCTTCCTTCAGTACAAGGTAAGCACCAAGATAGGCAGTGATTGCTTCTTTTTCCCTACAAACACATCCCCAACACCTGGGCATACTGGCAGCTGCCATGTAGATACTCCATGAAAAAGTGTGAAATGAATGAATATAAATAAACAAACTAGGGGGGCATCTATTACAGTGATCTAACTTAAAGCAAAAGCAAGAACAAAGAAGCTGGGCCCTATGGCAAAATACCATAGCTGGTGAGCAACCCGACTGGGAGGACGGTGCACGTGTCCAGTATTCTGCTCTGGCCATGCCTCGGGCTGGATAAAAGGTCATCTTTTCCATCCCTGTTGGGGGTGAGAATGTGTTAAACACAGTCACAGCCCCCAGTTAACATCCATACCCTAGGTCCCAGAACCTGTGAAGATGGAACCTTACACTGCAGAAGGGATTTAGTAGATGTGATTAAGGTAAAAATCTTGAGATGATGAGTCTAAATGATCCCCGTGGATCCAAACTGAGCGTGTGAATCCTGAGCAATGGAGGCCTTCCCTGGATTTGATGTGTCGTCACTTATTCTGTGATGTGAAACCCATGTTCAAGGAGATGTGCTAAGAGCAGCTCCTTCTGACAGCCAGCAAGGAAAAGGGTCCTCCGCCCTGCAAATACATGGAACAGACCTCCTTTGACACTTGGATGAGCAAGGAAACGTTTCTCCCCTTGAGACTCCAGGAAGAAATGCAGCCCTCTGACACCTTGATATGTACCTGCTAGTGCACTGGTCCCAGAATCCTGACCTGCAGATTGCGTGGTCATAAATATGTCTTGTTTGAAGCTCTTAAATTGTTAGTACTTTGTTACAGCAGCAGTAGCAAACTATTGCTATGAGTAAACATGACCTTTTTTTTTCCTGTTTCTTTTGTTTTGGATAATAGCTACTCAGAGAATTGGTGTAATAATTTGAGTTCATTGAACAGAAGAGAAATAGCTGATGCCAACATGTAACACCTTGCAAGGAGAATACTGAATAATTAACATTTATCCTAGGTTATACAAGGAATGTTCTCAGTGTTTAGTAGCATGCCTTAACCTTTTCCACAACTGAAATAAATGAAAGAGAAATAGTTCCTTGAAAGCAGGTGGTGACGATAAAAATGTATGAAATAGCCACCTAGAATACACGGGAAGCATGTAGTTTAAAAGAGTAAAGAGGGAAGATGGGAAGTAAGGGAGCAAACAAAATAAGATGGGAGGGAAAAAAATTAACCCCCTGGCTGGGTTGTGACTTTTGCAAGTTTAAGTCTAGTGGGAGAAGGTTGTCTTGGGTGGTTCTACCAAACCATCTTTGCCCACCACACAATATGCTAATCATTCAAACAATGAATTTTGCAAAAGAGAATGTATCTACAAGGCAACCAACCTTGGAGACAGGATATCCGAATCACAAGCAAAGGGGAGTGCATGGGCTCAGAGTCAGATAATTAAAAAGTCCAAAGGGTTGGTTTGTGTACATGAGAGTAGGCCAGCTGAGTGTGTGGACTGGCATTGATGAGAGTTACAGTTCTATCTTCCTATGGAGTCTTACAGACTAGAGTCTTATCCTATACATGGCTCTCAGGTCTTTGAGAGAGATTTCTGAGCTGCAAAAAATACATACATGAGCCCTCATTTTAAAAAGTAACCAGTCAATGGCTGTGTGATGGTTAATACATTGTGTCAACTTGAGAAGTTTAGAAGCTTAACTAAGTAACTCAGCAGTTTTACATCCTAGCGTGTAGAGAACCTGCCCTAGGGCAGCTGTTTATGCCCTAGGATGCTGTAATGGTTGATTCATTGTGTCAATTTGAGTAGTTTAGAAGCTTAACTAAGTGACTCAGCAAGGAGCCAGGGTCCTCACTTTGGAAACATCCTGAGCCTGTGCAAGAAGAGGGCATGGAGATGGTATGAGTGCTACACCAGCCCTAGGGCAGGTAGCTTGCATATAATACAAGGGAGGAAAAGAGGCTTGCTCCCCACTTTTGCTCTTGTTGCTTTTGCTGTCTCCTGCTGCCCTGAACAGTTGCCCCTCTGCCATGCCACTCTGCCTTGGAGCGAGTTGATTACAGACTGAAACCTCCACAAACTGTGAGCTAAAGAAACCTTTCCTTTCTTAATTTTGGGTGTCAGATATTTTGTCTCAGCAATGAGAGAAACATAACTAACACAGGCTGCTTCTTATGGAAGAGCAAGGGCTCACTTTCAGTGGGACTGGGTGAGGATGGTGTTTCATTCCTTTCTGGTCGTGTAGGTTAGGCATAGAAAATCCACCCCTTCCCTTAGGTAGTATATTAGTCAACTTTCTTATTGCCAGACAAAATACCTGACGCTCACAACTTAAAGGAAGAAAGGTTTAATTTGGCTCATGATTTCAGAGACTTAAGGCCATGGTCAGCTGGCTCCAAGGCAGGAACATCATGGCAAAAGTATATGGTAGGGGAAAGTTGCTCACTTCATGATGGCAAGAAAGCAGAGCAGAACAGCACCAGAGAGGAAAGGGCCAGGGACCAGATATAGACTCAAAGGTGACATTTCCACGACCCACCCACACACAGCCAGAAGTGTGCTTTACTAATCCCCTTAGATGGCTCCCAAGCCAATCAAGTTGACAGTGAAATTTAACAAACACAGCTAGGGACTGGATGTTCTGAAATGCTAAAGCCATGGGTGGAAGCAACCTGGTATGGGTCACTCCAAGTAATCCAGTAGGTTTGTGTCTGTGAATGCATAGCCTTGAGGTGAAGCTACATTGCAGTATATGGAAATCTAGAGAAGAGAGGAGAGAGGAGGAGGGGAGAGGGAGAGGGAAGGAAGGTGGGGAGAGAGAGAGAGGGATTGAAACTCAAATAAGGGTAAAAGAACATGAGAGTTCTAAGTAGTGGTGATTTTAATCTTTAAGTCTTGCTCCGTACTGCAATGTATATCTATTTTTATCATGAACTTGTTTATTCTGGTTCATACCAGTTGAACTTCTTTAAAATGCCTGGTTCTTCATTGCGCACCAGCTGCCTGCTAGTCCTTCTTACAGAGAGCATACCTGTGTACCTGAAAACACAAGCAGAAATCTGGAGTCCTCTGTGTGTTTGTGTGTGTGTTCTGAGTACATTCATGCCTTTTCTGCATGCTCTCTGAAATTGTCCTCCCTTGGATCATTGCTGCATAATGCTGTTTCTTTTGGTCAATGATGACCTGAACATGCAATGGTGGTCCGGTAAGGTTATATGACATAATGACATTGGGGGGCTTTTAGTTTAAGTATACTCTATGTGTTCACACAATAGTGACACATTTCCCAGGACGTATCCCCATTATTGAGCAATGCACAAGTAATTATTTTTGAGCCTTACTCTTCTATCTGTGAAATGGAGCTACCTGCCATTCGCTCTTTTAGTTACTGTGGAAAGCATATAAATAAAGCAAGGGAAAGTATCTTTTAAATGGTGAAGCCCTATCTGCATGTTGATGAAGGCCAATATTTAATAAATGATGAGCAAATAAAATAACAAGGCATACCTATTGTTGGTTACCACCTCTGAATACTTCTACCAAGTTAATACCATGATAAATGCCATGTTAAATCAGAACTTTCTCTTTTGGCTGACTAAGACTCACACTTTGTCTTCCATTTTTTTCTTTAACCCTTTATCTTCATTCTCATGATCCAGGTACTGATCTATAATATTTTAAGATAGGAATTGCTACTGAGCTTTCGTTACCTTTGATTTTACAGCTTTCCACTATTGGTTGCGTTTATTTTTAATTCGGTTTTACGTGGCAACTCATACTTAAATTGTATTGAGTGTGCAGTTAGAGATGTGAACAACTATTTCCCCTTCAATAGCTGCAGTATTTGTGATTGTTTTCTGAGAGCTTCTGTTGACAAGTTATGTGGTCCAAAGTTTCCTTTTCTTTTGGTGTTTTCCAAGTGTTCTCAATCTTACATCTATGATGATTTCTCTCACCTTTTTCCACTTTATAACCCATTATAAGGAACATGCATGGTCTCCAGGCATTCTTTGGGCCCTAATTTATTTTAGCCAACCACTTCCCTCCTCTTTAATAGTGACCAAGCTAAGACTGCCTAACATGAGGGCTATCTCCTGCCAAACTACCTTGACATGACTTATAGAGAAGGGATCCTTCTATACAGTTCAACCAGGGCCCAAAAGGCTATCTCTTACTCATATGCATATATTTCCCCCTTGTTTTCATTGATCTACAGCATATACTTTGAGATGTAGGTGTCACATATTTAGTTCGCAGTGACAAAAGCTGATCAATACACACTGATCACAATTTGATAGCATTATTGAGAGATGATGGAAACTTAGGAGGTGGGAGGCCAATTGAAGGAAATTGATCAGTGTGTATTGATCAGCTTTTGTCACTAAAATTAAATTATGTGACACCCACAACTCAAGGGAGAAAAGTTTATTTTGGCTCATGCTTTCAGAGGTTTCAGTCCATGTTCGCCTGGCTCCAAGGCATAAACAGCACAGCAGAAGCACGTGGCAGAAGAAAGTTGTTTCCTTCATGGTAGCCAGAAGCAGAGAGTCAGGAAAAGCCAGAGTGAGAGATATACCCTTTAGTGTCACACCGCCAGTGACTCACCTTCTCCTGCTGGGCCCCTCCTAACAGCAGAGCAACTATGAATATTAGTGGATTAATCCACTGGTGAACATAGCATCCCTATGCTCCAATCACCTTCCAGAATCCTTACTTCTGAACACATGAGACATGGGCAGACATTTTAGATCTAATCCATAACACAGTGAATTAATCAGCTGATGAATTTAGAGCCCTCGTGATCTAGCCACTTCCAAAGTCCGATCAGCTCGCCAGGTGTGGTGGTGCACACCTGTAATCCCAGCACTCGGGAGGCTGAAGCAGGAGGATCACCAGAAGTTGAAGGCCAGCCTGGGCTACATAGTGAGTTCAAGGCCAGCCTGAACTACATAGTGAGACCCTGTCTCACAAAACAAACCAAAATCCCATCAGCTGACAACCAGGCTTTTAGCACAGAAGTTTTAAGGGACATTTCAAATCTCAGCCATAATAATATCAGGAAAAAAAAAAGTTCTCTCAGGGACTCACATCCATTGACCCTTTATGTTTGTAGGTCATTTGTCATGCACAGATCAACACCAAGTTGAGATCACTTTCTGAAAATGCATATATTAATTTGGGGGTGGAGAAGAATAATGGAAGATGCAGTGCATACCTTCATGACCATTATGAGTAGAACGTGGGACTACTGACAAGTCCCAGCCTCTTGGTGCCTTAGTTTCTTCATCTGTGAGATGGACTCCAGCCTGTCCCACCTGCCTCACACATTTTTTTGACGGCCAAATGAAATGTGCAAAAGGGCTTCATCAGCTCTCAAGTACTTACGCGGTAGACACAGTGATCTTCAGGGTCCCTCTTCTTCTGATTCCCATCTCTTTCTGCCCTTCATTCTCTAGCTTGATTTCTGGATGAGTCTTGACTGTTGTGCATATCAGCTCAATTCTTTCATGTCCCAGATTTTATTCTGGGCTTTTTCCCCCTCAGAAGCCAGTACACAACTAGGAAATTCAAGTACGTTTTGAAAAATTTTCCTTAGTACGTTTGCAGTCTGTGATCATTACATTCATCATGGGGAGTTGGTATGTATACATAATACATCTTAATTCTTTGTACGTTCCATTCCCTTCTCCTCCTACCCTCCTTCCTCCATTTCTTGGTCAAGCACATTTTAATATTAGCCCTCAGCAAAACATAATTAGAGAGATAAATTCTTGGTTTAAAAGAAAGGCATATGCCAGCCCAACCACCAAGTAGAAATGAATTTTAATCATCGAAACATGGTGTGCTGGGGGAGGCATTTGACTGCTTCCCTGAGTTGGTACAAATCATGGACTTCTCCACATTTAAAGCTGATGCACACGTGTGTTCTAGAGTGGTCTCTGGACATACGTGCATGCTTCGTCATACAGACACCCAGATTTTCAATCATGATGGTGGCCTGGTTCTTTGGGGACAGACCATTCTGTCTCCTGTGGCACAAAGTCCTGAATTTGCCTGCACACAGTGAGAATACTTTTCCAGTGAGATCCTCTCGCATTAACTTTGTGAAGTTGAAATAAGAACTGAATTTAAGATTGGCCATTATCTTGGCAAGACCGGAGGATGATAAATTTGAATCTGTCTTTGAATTTCAACGACACCAGCAGGTTCTGTATAAACAGCCAGATTCTCATTACACTCCACAGTAAACTTGAGGAATAAATGAACCTTGTTGAGAATTTATTCTCTGAGGAAGCCAGGCCACATAATTTTCTAAACACCCCTTTTCTATAAAATGTGAAATGAAAAGAGCCAGTCAGAACGTTTATTGAATACGCACTTGGCAATGCTTTATGCTGCTGCTGTGAGGAGTCACTAACTTTGATTTTATTGTTCTATATTTAGTGAGAATAAACAAAAATCAAACCAATGGCTTTACATACATATTATGTTTAAAGGGCTACACCTAGTGATGAACTGAAAAAGATGGGTCCTTGTTTTCTTCCCTTGCATGCTCAGCCTGAGCCACTTGCTATATTGATATTCAGGACCTTGTCACTGACATGTACCTCTTTTGCCCACTACACGGTGTGCCAGTTCCTGAAACCACACATTTTGTAAAACGAGGTTTACTCACAAGGCGGCCAAATGATGAGGTGGAGGTCCAAGTCTCAAATCTGCCTCTGCAAGTTTAGGCTTTGGGATATTTATGCGATAAATAAGGAGGTGACTTAAAGCTTTAGTGAAGATGTTTGGGGGTGAAATCATCTGTGTTCTGGGGATACCTGATTCACCTTCAGGGCATGTGTGCTCAGAAAATGGTGGTGTGGCGTTAGCTTGATCAAGGCATGGGTTTTACAGCTGCCGGAAATGAGAGAGTCACCTATCAGACCTTTGCGCAGGCTGGGTATTTCTAATCGGTGTGTCATCCGCAGATAAACTTAGATAAAAACAGCCTCAAAGCTCCTAAAAAACCCTTGAGGGATCTGTCACCACATGTCCAGTGTGTCAGGGGTGTTGTCTACCTCGAAGCAAATTCGAATATATTGCTCAGTGAGGTGATTTCTAAGTTTGGTGATAAGAACAAGTGGCTAAAAGCAAGTGAAGCTAGAGAATTTATTCCAGTCTTCCCTTGGTTTCAACTTGATTCTTTGTTGTCTGGGCTTTGTCAGGTGTCTAGCATCATCGTGGCCTCTACCCAGTAGATGCCAGTAGCCCACAGCCTCTCCTACCTCACGTGGTGACCAAGACATTGCTGGACGTGTTAGCCCCTGGGTGACAAGCACTCCATAGCTGTATGGAGGTTTATTAGTGAGGGCAGTTTCACCAGAAATACTGTGATATCACATACCCTGAAAGCACATATTTGGGCGTAATATTTTATAAGTGGCCTTATCATGTCAATCTTTACCTCCTTCCTTACAAATTCCTATTACCCTGCAATCAGACAGGAGTAAACTGATTATGAGTAAGAAAAGCCGCTTATTCCTTAGCTATCTAAAGCTAATTTTCCCACTAAACTTTGTTCGATGTACAAATAATCAGTCCATATAAAGGGACAGTAACCTATGACAAGAACAAATACATCGATTTGGAGGAGTGACAGGTATTTTCCAGTTTGCTGCACTTTTCATATCAGTCAGGAGGATTCTTACTGGCATTATCTACAGGAAAGTAATTGGATAGCTTTCTTTTAATCCAAATACCTCAAAACAGTTCCAAGCAGTAAATTGTGAACTTCATATTATACTTTGATGTGTTAGAGGGAGTCATAATTCTGGTTCTAAAGGTAGTGATTATTTTGTAGGGCACATGTATCTTTGCAGCATAATGAAATAAGTCTCTGGCCCTTTATAGACCTGCAGGTCTTCACGGTACTGTAATAATTTCATGATACTGTACCTTCACGATATGCACACAATCCACAAATTGTCCTCCTTATCGCCGAAGTGCAATCTTGCCTTTGCAAGATAACTTCATTAAGTAGCTACATAGTGGTTGCAAAAACATATTTAAAGCCTGGGGTTACATTTGTTTTTTTTTTTTTTTAAAGGAGTTGCTATTTGATGATAAGGCCAAATTCAGTAAGCGAGAATACCCTTCCTCTGAATAAGGCCAACTGCAGATTTTATCATTGTGGCCAGTGGGCCAGCAGCGTTGGGACTGAAGGCACTTGTCTCTCCTATTTATTTGTTAAATGATCCTCAGCTAATCACCTAGGGTGGCCCTTGCCCTTGCTTTGCCTCTTCATGGAGTGAGCATGATAGACATAGTGTCACACTGTCCTATCCTCTCTCCCATAAAGCTGAGTTTTTGAGATGAATGCCTTAGTGCAGGAATGTTGGAGTTGACTCTTGGCGGAAGGTTGACGAATCTTGTGTGAGGTGGTTATTGTACATTGCAATGAATGAATAAACTAACACATAAATTGATTAAAGGAGATGCTTTACTCTGGGAATCAGTGGTACAAATTAGTGTGCATTCCGTGTTTCTATAAGTAAGTTAAATGAGACAGACATGGGTAAAATTGATCAAAAGACAAAAAAAAAACAAAAAAACAAAGTAGTCTGACTTGAGTATATTGACCCTGATTATCTTAGTTACTTTTCTTATTGCTGGATATTCCAACA
The DNA here is from genome assembly GCA_028451465.1 of Erethizon dorsatum. Taxonomy (NCBI): domain Eukaryota; kingdom Metazoa; phylum Chordata; class Mammalia; order Rodentia; family Erethizontidae; genus Erethizon; species Erethizon dorsatum. The sequence goes on along the minus strand of CM051843.1, from coordinate 5,839,829 downwards.
CTCTCAAATTAAAGGAGGAAAGATTTATTTTAGCTCATAGTTGTAGAAGTTTCAGTAAATAGTTGGCTGGCTCCAAGACAGGGTGGCATGGCAGAGGAGAAACAGTTCATGGCATGGCAGGCAGGAAACAGGAAGTAGAAGTAGCAGCAAGCCTCCCTTTCCCTCTTTATTCCATTCAGGCTACAAGCCTCTTAAGTGTACCACTCACACCCAAGGTGTGTCTGCTGTCTTCAGTAAACCCATCCAGCCACACCCAGAACTATGCTGATCTAATCAGCAGATTGATTCAGTTACCCACACTCTTAATCCTAGTGTCACACACCCTAGATCTAGCCACCTCCTAAAACCCCCACCTGTGAGTTCATGAGGCTTTGGAGGGACATCTAGATACAAGCCATCGCACTGGTAAAAACCCATGTGAATATATATTTTGTGTGAAAATTAAGACGAGTCTGGGCCAACTGCAGCACTTATGAGTTTAGACACCCTTGGGACTCCCTTGGGCCAGCATCCTGGGCAATCCATGTGTGTCTTATTAATAAGAGTGAGGAGACAGATTGAGGGACTTCTATTCCCACCAAAGAGAAGGGAGAGATGCTAACAGGCGTGTGTGAGTATCAGTCCTTTAAAAGGTCTAATGCTCCATCAGGAAAGCACACAACCTGTTCAGTTCATGCGTTTCTTTTGGTCTTGAGAATATAGAAGATGTGTTTTAGGAAGAGCCACTTCACAAGGAAGCCCATGCCTAGTCCCAAGTACGCAGTAGAGAAATAACCATGGCAGGACTGGGTTTCCTGTATCAAGGATCTACTCAGAAGATTTTCCTATAGAAATCACGTTACACCGCTGTGTCTGGAATTTAGTAGCAGTTCAGAATAAATAGGCTTTTGAGAGCTGACCTAAAAATCATACCTATAATAATGTTTCTTTGGGGAAAATGCCTTCTGAGTTCTAAATAATTCTAAATGGATGATTTATAAATCTGTGCTTGGGCCATAATCCACTTCCGAATAATATATGATGTTTTAAAAAAAAACTTCATGAAATATTTGACAATAAACAGCCATAGAATCTTTCGCTTATCAGTTGAAAAAATTGTAACTTAAATATTCAGTGTCTTATGCTGTATGTTTTCAAATAGAACACTCAGTAGTGATTTGGAAACTGTTTTGCAAAATACAACATTTACATTTCAGAAAAGCTATCGGAAGTCAGCTTGTTCTGTTGGAAGGAACAGTAATATCCTAAATGACAATCATTTTGACTTTTTAAATGGAAGGTAAAGTATGATTGGTGTCCCTACTTGTTGCAGTCACATTATGTATCCTAAGCACGATGCTAGAACATAAAACATGCTTCTCCCTTTGCAGTAATATGGCAACATATGGGAAGACGTCCCTGAAATGTGGGGCTAACCTCTCCTGTAAAGATCACAGGGGTTTATTCCTGGGAAATAAAAATGCAACTTTAGAACATTTTTTATAATACACTAGTAATAGGATATTATAAATAATTTATTAGCAGCTGCAACCTGCACATACTGAGGAATTTAGACTTACCTTAAATTTGCTTCCTATAGACTTAAATTTAACTTCCTGTAGACTTAAAGTTAACTTCCTGTATACTGAAATTTAACTTCCTGTAGACTCAAATTTAACTTCCTGTAGATTCAAATTTAACTTTCTGTAGACTTGTTTGTCTATAATCACAATGCTCATTTTTACTTAGGTGAAGGTGATTGATCTAGAGACTATGGACCAGTGCCTATGACTTTAGATTCTTTTTAGATATTAAAAATGTTATCTTTGTTTGTTTGTTTGTTTGTCTTTTTGAGACAGGGTTTCACTGTGAAGTTCAGGCTGGCCTTGAACTCACTTTGTTGCCCAGGCTGACCTCAAACTCACAGTGATCCTCCTGCCTCAGCCTCCTGAGTGCTGGGATTATGGGCATGCACCACCATACCTGGCTTAAACTGTTATCTTTTATGATGAAAGTATGTGCAGTCATGCACTTGAGCTATATGGGACTTGTCATTTAATAGGGCTTTTATAGTGAATGATGTATCTGATTTATGCTCTAAATGTTGGTGCTTCTACTCAGGAGCTGCTGTTTTCTCTGACCCACCCAGGTCCTCCTTGCTAGCAGCTTTGTGCCCATTTACGCCGGACTGAGACCAGTGGAGTACCAAGGGCAGGTAAAGTGATCTTAACTACGAATTTGCCCTAACATCCACATTTACCCATTTCCTTTCAAAGATCTAATTTTGTAATTATTCTGGTCAAATCCATTTATATGTATTATATGTACAAATAATTTTTTTCTATAAGAGGAAAGAATGTCAAGAACAGGGACTATGTTACCTCACCGCCCAGATCTTATGAATAAGAATGATTGATTGGGATGCTCTTTTTTTCATTACTTAAAAAATTATTTAAAATTTAATTTATGTCAAATACTTGAACTGCTTATTGAACATACTGACAGCGGTACCTCCGTACTGGCTCTGGGAAATGCAATGAGTCCCAGACAGATTGTCTTGCCTGAACCGTACTGCAACTCACGAGAATCAACACCACAAGTGCAAGCTTGCACATCAAGTGCCAAACACATGAGGAAGACCAGGACAAGGTTTTTGCGTTAAACTGCAATACACACCAAGTCCAGTGAGTTTCAAAGCAGTTGAGTATCAAGGTATGACTGTAATATTTTAAGCCATTAAAAATTTTTCTGTTTCATAATACATCCTGTTCACAGCTGCTCTTATAAATGCCAGAAGCAGAACTGTGCTTTCACGGTGGGAAAAGGCTTTGCACACCTCCCCACCCAATCCCCAAACAGTGCCAGGTCTTCTTTCCTCTGACCCTGCAGCCCCTCCACTACCAACAGCCCCCTCTGGTTCTCTAAGGGTTCTCTGCTTACAAGGATGTTCATTCCCAAAGAGCCAAAGCACATGTGACTCCAGGGGAACTCTCTTCAGTTGGACTGTCAGTTAGGGCAGGATCGCTGTTCTTTTCAGGAAATTTAGACATGATCCCTCACCTAAAATCTAAGCTCAGTGCTGCCCAGCAATCTCTTAAACAGCTGCCTCTCCGAGCTGTGTTTCTCTAAACACCACCCCATTCTACCCTAGTCGGCTCCTTTTGTATTCATTTTATAATCCAGTACCATTCCTACTTAATACATACTAGAGATAGGCATTTCATAATCAGATATTGTGTCTATTTCACACATTGAAGAGATACGGAATTCACAGTAAAATAAAATATCTGTTTAATACATATAAGAGACATAGAGATATGTATTTTATCAAATATAGTATTTATATAACACATATTTATAACCAAATATAGTATATGTCTAGCATATACCAGAGATATGCATTTTGTAATCAAATTTGTTGTAACACATATTTATAATCAAATACACTATCCAGGGCCAGTGATATAGCTCAGTGGCATAAGTGCCTGCCTGGCAAGCGCGAGGTCCTGAGTTTGACTCCCGGTACCCACATATAAAAAAAAAAAATACACTCTCCACTTAGCACATACCAGAGCTGTGCACTTTATAAACAAATATAGTAGCTATTACCACACATTCAAAATCAAATATGGTATCCATCTATTTTGCACATATAAGAGATACACATTTTATAATCAAATATAGTATGTCTCTAGCATGTACCAGAAATAGGGATTTTATAATCAAAGATATGCATTTTACAGTCAAATATCTTATTTATTTAAGATATACCAGATGTATATTTTATAATCAAATATGGCACTTATTTAACACATATTTGTAATCAAATACAGTATCATTTAATACATACCAGAGATATGCATTTTATAATCTAATACACTATATATTTAACATACCAGAAATATATATGTAGTTGATTATATATTTATAATCAACTAGAGTATCTAGTTAGCACATGCCAGCAATATGCATTTTATGGGCAAATATGTCATCCACTTAACACACATTTATAATCAAATACTGTATTTACTTAGCACATACCAGTGATAAGCCTTTTATACTCAAATATGCTATTTAATATGTACCAAAGATGTATCTCATCTTGAAATACAGTATCCATTTAACATATACTAGAGATTATGCATATACAGTGATACCTGGGTTCATGAATGCTTTTGTTTGCAAAATTTTGTTTTTGTCTGCAAACTCTGCATCAGGTGATGAACACAACCGCAGCCATCTTTTCCAGAATCGTGGAACGGATTACATTTGTGAACCGAGGTACCACCGTATTTTTTTTTTTTTTTTTTTTTTTTTTGGTGGGTACCGGGGGGACGACCTCAGGACCTCGCGCACCAACAGGCACCCGTGCCGCTGAGCGATATCACCGGCCCCTTTTTCGTATGTGGGATCCGGGAGTCGAACTCGGGCCCTCGCGCTTGCAAGGCAGGCGCTTACGCCGCTGAGCCATCTCACCGGCCCGGTACCACCGTATTTGAAAGTGAACCAACGCCATTTGTTTTATTTGTACATAACAGGCATGTATTTATTTATTCATAAACAAGTACATATAAACTGTTGAAAGGTAATCTTGATACACACGCTCATTCACTCCGAGTGCGAGCATGTCCCATCCTCTGAGTGCCACAGAGGAAGCAGTGTCTCACAGGAAAGGCAGGAACTGACTTTTACGGTCCCTTGGTCGACAAGATGGAAGAAGTATCCATGTTCCAGTCTTATCAGTCCTCAAGATGCTCTTACCTAGGGATTACCTGGTGTTCTGAATCATCTCCTCTGCATCGCATATGACTCTATCCCCAAACCAGTTTTCCCTGGGACAAGGCAGGGAGAGAAGGTTAAGGAGGAGAGAGTTTAAATAACTGGATGAAGACCACACAAATATAAACATGAGAATCTCTCAGAGCAATGCTGGCTCTCTGTTAGTCTATTTATTAGACATCTGCACACGGTAGGTTATTTGTACTGATGTACCCTTTTTGTGGCCACTTAGAAACAACAACTATATTTTAGTGTCATAAATAATTGAAATTTCAGCTCATGGAAACTAAATGGGCTTTTTCCTAATTTTTCCTATTTTAAATTCCATCTCTCAAAGCTAATACACATTCTGTTTCCAAGAAAAGTATTACATCTTTTGCCATTTAAAAATTTATTTGCACTGTGTCACACTTCAACTACATAGTTATTTGAAAGCATCATTTTCCCTCTTGTTATATGAATAAAGGTCAACATTTACTTTTATGTATAAAATTTTAATAGAGTTAAAGTTGCTATGAAAATCTACTTGGTATGATGAGCTTTAATTTTATAATGATCAGAAATCTAAAATGACTTTTACTTCACGGTGTTGTTTTATAATATACTTCAGCCATAACGAAAATGTCAGAATGGTTAAAAAAAAAAATCCTGAGGCATTTCCTGAGATTTTATATTACTTCAAAGAGGGGTGTTTTTGTGTGTTTTCTGTTGTTGTCATAAAATACCGAAGGCTGTGTAGTTTATAAAGAGGTTTATGTACCTCACATGGTTTTGGACTCTGAAAGCCTGAGATTGGATAGATGGCCCCATCTATTTTATCTCTGGTGAGGGTCTTACTGGCTATGCCTCAGTGTGACAAATGGTGCTGTAGTGGGAGTTTGTGTAAGAAAAGAGATCACATGGTGAGGCAAGAAGCTGGAGAAATTCAGAGAACAGGCTCACTTTTTTATAACTTGCTCAGGCAGGAACTGACCGGGTCCCATGAGAGCTCCCTTCATCCCTCAATGACCTCACCCCCTCCATGATGCTCTGCCTCTTAAAGGTGCCGCCATTTCTCATATCCCCACGTGGGGGACCAACCTTCTAGCATGTGAACCTTTGGGGCACAGACTCAAGCCACATCCAAACGTAGCGAGGGGACTCAGTGGTCGAAATCCATCAGAATTGGTGACATGAGCCCTGTAAAGAGGTAGTAACTGAGATGGTGGGATGTAGATAAAGTATTTAAGTAATGCTTGGGGGAAGGAGGATGGAATAAAGCTGAGAACAGCTGAGTCCCAGAAAGCCAGCATGTTCTAAGACTATGCAAAACATTTCCATTTGTAAAACTACTAATAGCAGAATTAGGAAGGAAAAACAGGCAGTAGAGGCTCCAAGTTCTGTTCTGATACATACTTTCTTCTTCTTTCTTAGTAATAGATTCTCAATTTCTAGCTGGACCTATGGTTGTATAGCTAAAAGGTTACATTTCTTAGTTTCCCCTATAGGTAAATATGGCCATCCATTTAATTGTTGGCCAGAAAGGTATAAACTGAAATACTATTGGACTTGCAAGAAGGGAGGTTGTATGTAGATCAACAATATGTAAATTGAATTACTGTGAGAGCTATGGGAAGGGAAATCGTGTATCTTTCTCATTGTGTTTTGTCATTCTTTCCTGTTTCCTGGTACTTAGATGTAATGACTGGCACTTCAGCAGCCATTGTGAAACATTAGGTCAAAGATCACCAAATAGCTGGAAAGGCCTGGGCCCTGAATCTTTTTTTTTGGGGGGGGTAGTGTGTGGGTGTGTGGGGGTTACTTTTCCAATCTATTCTCTGTATTCTTGCCAAAAGAAAAAGAAATAAAAGTTCTGTTGTTATTATTGCACATACCAGAATCCAGTAATATCTGTTGTAGGGATTATTACCCCCGCCTTTACAGATGCAGAGGAAATCAAGATGCAGAGGTATTAATCTACACCACTGAAGTCATTTAGCTGGAAGGGGGCATCTTCCAAACAATGACCATTAAAGTCTCTATCTCTGTGGTCCCTCTCTCTCTACTTTGACTCTTCTAGGTCTTCTCAAAAAGTATACACCTCCTTTCTTTCTACACAACCCCACGCCCACTTCTTGCATGTGCGACAGGAAGATTATGGGTGGGTAAAAGAGTCAGGTGTGAGGAATCAGAGGTTCCAAATGGAATTTTCCATCATGGGGTTGAAACCTTTGACCACAGAGTAAGAGCAGGGAATGAGCAGGCCCAGGCCGTGCAGGGAAGGGAGGGAATCCCCACCGCATCCCTCGAGTGTGTCTTCTGCGTGTAGGATGCACATCATGATCACCCGTTGGACTGAACCCTAGGTTTCCTAAAAGTGTTTGGTCTCCTTTGTAGTTCAGTACAATCTGAGTTTGCAGGAGAAGCCACACGCACACATCATGACCGCCTCAGCGCCATGGGACCTTGTGCCACCCCGTGCCAGAAAACACTATTTCCAACCTCCATTCCCAGCTTGTCCCTGACTTTCTGCAAGCCCGATCATCTCCCACCGTCTGACAGGGCTTCCATGCCAAATTCTTCTCTAGATTCTTCCCTTTTCATCTTCAGGGAAATGTGAACTTTGCCTTAAATGTGTGTCTGACTGTGGGTGGAATCTTTTTATATGTCATAAACTACATAAAAATTGCAGTCGTGCTGAAAGCGCCTCTCATTTTCTAGGTTGTGATGTTTGCATGCACCTCAGATATTGATTTGGTTTTTGGCTGGGGTTCTTCTGAAGCAAGAGACGCTAATGTGGAAGGAGGAGGAGCAGAGGCTTAGTGTTGCTAGATTCACGAAGGACAGAGAAAGGCGCCAGAGCCAAGACAGGCTATGTCTAAATGTCTAAATATATAGACATTTTAAATATTCTAAATATAATGTCTAAATATTCTAAATATAATGTCTAAATATATAGACATTTTTGTCTCGACATCTGGTATTAATAGGTATGAAGCATACTGGAGCTTATTAAGAGAGATATGTGAGTCCAACATTTCTACTAAAAAAACCTACTTAGAAGCATCATACTTTAATATGATGTAAGATTAACTTAAAACACAAATGACAGTATGCACCCTAAACTCTACCAGTGGTTAAAAGTGATATGATGCCTTTGAAAACCACTCCACTGTCCTATACTATTTTAAAAGCTTTTCTAGCTCTCTGTGGCTTTATCATTTAAGACTACTTTTAGCACCTTACTTATAGTAGATACTCATCAATAGTTGAATAAGTGAATAAATGGAAATAAATTGAAATGAAGTCTTTCTTTTCAATGAATGAAGTTTTCTTCTGTGCATCTGAAATCCTTCCAGTGATAGAATACCATGGAAAAGTGCCCACTATTAGACCGTGTTTTCACAGATTCTTGTCATCAATTTGGAATGAGAATGAGAATTTTCAAAGGAGATTCTAATGTATTTTTAAAGCATTACTTTTGGCAAATGACTAAATAGGAAAAGAGGATTATCCCTGGGAGTACCCTATGCAGATCTAAAGAAAGGTTGTAGGATTTTGTGGGGTTTTTTGGGGTTTGAATCCAAGTAGTATTTTGATTCTATAATATTATTAGAACATGTACTGAAAGTTGTCATTTCATTATCTCTCCATTGAAAATTGGTGTTATGGATTATTTTTCCTTTATTATTTTCGACACATTGGCTGGAGAGTGAGTAAATTGTGGAATGCTCCGTGTCACCATGCATTTATATAGTTACTACCGCAGTCCTTAGGCTTCAGTCTCTGCATGACTTTGACATTTCTCATGGAAGCATAGCTCGACCACTGCATGGCAGATGCAGTAGCTGGGCTGGGAACCTGCTGGATTAGAAAATGTGTATCAGTGAGTACTTCCTGGGAAATAGAAACTTCCATTTTTCAACAATGTTTTAGACGTTTTTGCATTGTCTACTTAGCTTTTGAAACAATGTGTCTGTCTTCCCGGGAATGGTTTGTTGCATTATTTACAGATGGTCAGCTGCTAAATCACTCTTGCTTTTTGAAGTCACTATTTTTGATCAACTTTTAGAAATTCAAAACTTTCAACAGTGTACCAAGAACATTATTTAGTAGAACTCAATACAGCAGTTTTTCTCAACCTCTTTTTTTTTTTTTTTAAATGCTGCTTCCGCTTCTCTCCATTTGATTCTAAAATCGTACCTGTCTTTTCTCCCCTCCTATTTTTCTTTAACCTGAATGGGAGATTCTCAACTATGTCCTGGGAGATGGATTCATATTCTCCCTCTTTCCCTCTCTCTCTCTCCTCTATCATTCTCTGTCTCTGTCTCCCCCTCTTCCTCTCCATCTCTCTCCCTCTCTCTGTCTCTCTCCCTCTCCCTATTTTTCTTTTTCTCTCTCTTTCTCTTTTTCTCTCTCTCTCTCCATCTCTGTCCCTCTGTCTCTCTCCTCCCTATTTTTCTCTTTCTCTGTCTATCTCTGTCTGTCCATCTCTCATTCTCCCTCTGTCTCCCTCTCTGTTTCTGTCTTTCTCTCCCCCCTTCCTCTCTCCATTTTAAGAATAGCTAAGCAACGCCATTCTTCTTGGTATGACTATTTGTAGCCTATTTCATGGAAGCAAAGAATACAGATTTACAAATGTAAAATTATTTTTAAGCCCCATGTATTTTTCCTTATTTAAATTTCTTCCTCACCGCTCGGAAAGCAGTGCTGATTTCCCTGCTTTGCTGGAAATCACTGTATTTTATGACGTATAAAAAGAATAGGAATTGTAGTGAAAAGACCACAGTTTTGCGTGTATGCTCTACACCAGCAGATATTTTGTTTTCCAAAATATTTGTGAGAAGCATCCTGTAGTAAATACCTTTGGCACTGTGGTATATAATCTCTGTCTTTCCACCTACTCACCCATGCATGCAATTATAGTGGGAAGGAAGCCATTAACAATCTGTAAACAAAAGGACATGGCAGTGTGACAATAAAACTTTATTTGCTGAAACAGATAGTGGAGTGTAGCTTACCAAACCCTGACCTAGAGCAAGTAGACCTACAAGATAATTTCCCTTTGTAAAATGAGGGAACTGATACACAGTTTTCCCTTATTCACAGGGGATTCATTCAGAAGTCCTCGGTATCATGTATATTACCAAACCATAATTTTATTGTTTTCCTATTTGCCCCATCATATCAAAGTTAATCTGCCCTTCCATGTTTTTTGCCATGGTGACAGGCTGGCCTTGGGTTTATGATCCTCCTGCTTCAGCCTCCCAAATGCTGGAATTATGGGTGTGTACCACTATACCTGACTCCATTGTTAAGTAAAATAAGGGTTGCTTGAACACAAGCACTGAGACACTGCAAGAGTCAGTTGATCTGCTAACTGAGACAGCTACTAAGTAGTTACCACGAGGGTAGCATATACCACATGGATACCCTGGAAAATGGATGTTTTATATACTGGACAAAATGGGATTGGGCAGCTCAAGTTTTCATCACACCACTCAAAATGGTGTGCAATTTAAAGCTTATGAACTCTTTTATTTCTAGAGTTTTTCCATTTAATATTTTTACAACTTGTTAGACCTTGGGTAACTGAAACCTCAGAAAAAGAGACCAAGGATGGATGTCCTTTGTACCTTATGGAGTTTGTTCTTTTTGTTTTTGTTTGGTTTTGTACACCTGGAGATTTAACCCAGGGCCTTGCACTGAGCTACATCCCCATCCTAAGCTCAAACTCATAATCCTCCTGACTCAGCCTCTCAGAGTGCCAAGATTACAATTTCGGAGGTCTTGTAAAGATTCAACTAATGATATATGAGGAATCAATTATAACCAATTTATAGCACATTAGGTCCTGTGCATCAGTGTATTTTAAGTTTGCCATTGAAATTACATGATAACATTGCTTAAATTCATAAAGCATATTCTTAAAGATACCCATGCCATATCAGCATGTAAAGCAAAAATTATGAGATACTAACAGATCAAGAATCTAGTCTGGGGCCGGTGAGACGGCTCAGCGGCTTAAGCGCCTGCCTTGCAAGCGCGAAGGCCCGAGTTCGACTCCCGGATCCCACATACGAAAAAGGGGCCGGTGATATCGCTCAGCGGCACGGGTGCCTGTTGGCGCGCGAGGTCCTGAGGTCGTCCCCCCGGTACCCACAAAAAAAAAAAAAAAAAAAAAAAAAAAGAATCTAGTCTGTTGGTATGCAGCAGGTCTGTTGTGTTTTTATGAGTGATTCTGGGAATTCTGGTTTGCAGTTCTGTAACCTTGGAAAACCCTCATGATAGACTCTGCCCCAGATCTGGGCATGAGTTTCCTCTTCTACTGAACAGTTGTATATTTATATCTCTTTGGACTCAAGCTGGCATGTGGAGCATGCTTACAATAGTGCCAGAGGTTGGATAAAGATAGTTGGATGACCAGTGGTTTCAAGTCACGGTAACTGTGGGCAATGCAGAGAGAGTGATTTTGAAACACATTTTGCCCTGGAATTTTAATGTACTTGCCCATCCTGGTCTTCAAGGATGTAGTGCTCTGTGATAAAAACCAATAAATACACAGCACAACTCTAAAAGAGAAGACCTGGAGTTGTTTTCCTAAGGATGATTTTGGAATCATCCAGAAGCTCGTGGCAGTGGCTACCAACATGTAGGATGCCACCTACGAGGCCAGAAACTTGCAGGACTGTGTGGCAAATGGCCAGAGAATTGATGGACTGAAATACTTAGCATGCATGAGTTTACACTGTCAGAACATGTGGTGTAAAATGCTTCCAGTTTTAATTAGAGTTTGAAGAATATTTGTTGCTCTGATTATTTCCGGAAATGTTGCCAGAGTCAGCATGCCCGAATGAATGTGTGGTTGTGCTGAGCGAAGTGGCTCATGAGAGCATAAATTAGGAGTGAGATGTGCCACACAGAGAATAGCACAGCTGATTGGGTGACGGCATTGTGGGTTACGGTTACGGAGGAGCTAGTAACATGGCAAGTGTAATCAAGACATTTGCTAAGCTGTGTGTTTTCCCTAGTCATTTATCCAATCAGAATAAGCTAATGAGAGGAAACAGAATTCGGGAAAAAGGATTTTCAGTTCCTTCAAACAGCAGTCATTAACCCCATAGTAAATTAGAACACTTTTCAATTTAATGAGCCAGATTGCTCCTCTTTTCATTAAACTGAACAAGTCAGGCGAGCTCTTACTTAAGGTCATACGGCCTATCTTGAATTCTCCTTGATGAAACAGGCATGAATTTTTACATCATTGGTGACAAGTTCTGTTGAGTATGAAATGAGATAATTTTGGAAAGTGTCTTTTTTTCTTTTTGCTAGGGATTATCCTATTCCAGAATTTGGTATTCATATCTAAATTAGTGGGGGGAAAAGCAAGCAAGCTCTGGGGTAAAATTAGATACTATGGAGCTTTTTAAAATATTTTCGGCAAACTTCCTTTTCATAGACTGTATTCATGTAATCTTCTCTCTCTCTCCCTCTCTCTCTATAATATATGTGGATATATGCAAAATAACACATACATGTAAAATATATGTAAAATAACACAACCTCTGACAGTATTGTAGTACACACATATAGCACATATACGATATTCTACATGCCTATATACATGTGCACATACACGTGCTTTCATACACTTGGTGTATTACACATATATCTATTGGTACATCTATGTAACACCATTACAATGTGTATTATGTTATTTTAAAAATAATGATAATATACAAATTGTCTAGGTCAGTTTCATCTTAATCAAATCTATGTACGCTTTCTCCTCTACCAAAATTTAATTCTGTCAAGAGAAATTTTCTACCTATTTTTTGAATTGACTTTTATTCTCCTTAGAGGAGTGGGTGTCTGGTTAAGGCCTTTGTAGATAATGTATTACCAATCACGTCATTACCAGTGTTATAAGTAACAACAAGAAAGAAGGTAATAAAAGAAGAAAAAAATGATTAATTGTTTTAACTGAGTTAAGGACATCTTACCTTGACCTGTTTTTCCTTCCTCACTCCACCTTTGTGCAATTTTATTTTATTTTATTTATTTATTTTTTATGTGGGTACCGGGGGTCGACCTCAGGACCTCGCACTTGCCAGCAGGTGCTTGTGCCACTGAGCAATATCACCAGCCCTTTTTTTCCTTTATGTGGGTACCAGGAGTCGAACTCAGGACCTCGCACTTGCCAGGCAGGCACTTATGCCACTGAGCTATCTCACCGGCCCATGCAATTTTATTAAAATAAAATTTAAAAGACTACAATTTTTAAATATAGTCATTTTAAAATTATACATTAACATGTTCAAACAAAACTCTGTTTGTAGACTTCCCTGGTACAGACCCTTTGTGAGGCGTTCTCAACCAACATCAGACCTTTCTTTTGTTTGTTTGTTTGACATATCGCCTGAGGCATAATTCTAATGGCGAATCTGGCTTGGAGGATTTGGGCTCCGTTTCTGTGTGCCGGTGTTTACAGCTACAACTGATGATGGAAGCATGTAGGTTCATGGATGCACTGAGATTCTTTGTGCTTGGAATATTTAACATGAGGAGCATTGTCTCTGTATTTCTTCCTGTCCCCATTTCTCACAGGAGATCTCTCTAAAAGTTGAAAAGCTAGATTATGTCACCTAAGATGGACCTGAATTTGTACCGTGCACGGGGCATATCTAAGAAGCCATGTATTATTAGAGCAGGATTTCTTATGTAATCCAAGTGGAAAGTCAAGTTTACTGTCGACTCTGAACAAAATACCGCCCACCAGAGGAGATCCTATTTTTATAAGAATCAGAAATTGTCATTTTCCTCAGCAAATTTAAAAATAAATAGAACAACCAGAAATTCTTCTATTTGCAAAGTGGTTCCCGTGTACACGAGACAGGGATTTTGTTTCCCTATTTCTCGCGCCTTCCCCTTGAGTATCCTGTCTCCCCTTTTCTTGCCCTGGGGCCTGTTTCTTTTCCTTCTTCTTCCCTTCCCTCCCCCAGCCATTGCCATCCTTTGTGGGTGAGTGGAGAGCACTGAACCCCCTCTGAGAAAAGCTTGTTCTTCCCCCAGCACCTCCCTTTCTTTATGGCTTTAGAACAAAACCCAAGGAAGGAAAGTTCTCGCTGAGAAAGCCACTCCGCTTTTCTTCACTTGGGACTTGTACCATCAGTGTGCGCTGATGTGGGACCTTCTTTTCCGCAGAAGTGGGTAGATGGAGGCCTCACCAACAGGCTTCCCATCTTGCCCGTGGGCCGCACAGTGACCATCTCTCCCTTCTGTGGACGACTGGATATCTCTCCCCAAGACAAGGGGCAGCTGGATTTGTACGTAAACATCGCCAATCAGGATATAATGGTGAGCAATGGTATTTGGTGACATCTGCAGAGTCCTAATCCACTGAAAGTGCCCGCAGAATTCAACATGCATCTTACACATCGGAAGCTCGTTGATAATTTTATGTAAAAGTTGCATTTCTCAGTATCATGTTTTCCAATACTTTGCAACACAGGTCATGCGTGGGGACTTGATTCTTATGCATTGTCAGGAAGCAGGCTCTTTGCAGCTGATCAACTCTCAATTTGTGTAGCGTTTTCTTTTCCCTCTCTTCTTTCTCACATCCGTAAACTCAGTGGGATGTCAGAACAACTTAAGTCATTTATTTATTTCGAAAGATGGAAATAATGAAATATATAAACATACCAGAGAGAGAGCTAGGGATCTAAATGAACAATTGACATAAAAATATTGATTCCCTTAGTCTAATCTAGTGGATGTCAACATGGGGCAATAGCATACCCCAGAAATATTTGGCAATGTCCAGGATCATTTTGGGTTGTCACATCTAGGCACCGCTATGGGGATCTCCTGGGGTGAGACCAGGGATACTACTAAATGTGCTGTAGTACCCAGGATGGCACCCATCTATAATTCCTGGAAATAAATGTCAACAGTATCAAGGCTGAGAAGCCCTCCACTGTCTTTCGTGTGGAAATCGCTTTTTAATATTTTTCCCACTGACTTTTGGCTATTGCTAATTGTATCCATGATAAGAAAGCTTAGCATATATGCTCAGCCGTATATGAGTAGCATCTCTTTACCTGTACTGTAATATTCTGCAGCTTAGATTCTACCCTTTTCTTGCAGTTGTCCCTGGCAAACCTGGTGAGGCTGAACCAATCCCTCTTCCCACCAAGCAAAACGAAAATGGAGTCCCTATATCGATGTGGATTTAATGACGCTGTTAAGTTTTTACAGAAAGAAAACTGGTTTGAATAAAATGCCTAAAAATGTGTAGCACAAAATAGCTTTCAGGCAGCTTTAGAGGGAGGCTTCTAATTAAATCCTTTCTAAAAACAAACCTACCAGGACTCTGTGTCAATTCATTATTACCCTTTTCAATATGTGCATTTTTTAGTTTCTTTTTTATTGGTATATGTTTGTGATACATAATAATTACAGTCATCTTGGGGAATTGGTACAGATGCACATCACATCTGATTCATTTTTTCTTCCTGTTTCCACTCCCCCCATCCTCTCCCCTCCTGTGATCTCCAGATCCCCTTCCCACCTCCTAAGAGCCTACCTCTCTGTTTTCTATCATTTCCTTTTATTTTGCTCTTTAAGCTAGTTATATTTTTGGTTTCTCATATGAGAGAAATTATGTGATATTTAACTCATGTCTGATTTATTTCACCTACCATTATGTTCTCAAACTGTATCCATTTTCCTACAAATGACTCAAATTTATGCTTCTTCATGGCTGGGTAGTACTTACTGTGTATATTTATATTCACCCCATTTTCCTTATCCATTCATGTGTTGATGGATATTTATAGGGTGCTTCCAGGATTTAGGTATTATGAGTTATGATGCTATAAACATTGGTATGCATGGATCACTGTAATATGATGGCTTTAACTCTTTGGGGAAGTGGAGTTTCTTTTTTTACTTTATTTTGTTTTATTTATTTTTAATTTATTTATTTTTTTTTTCCTTTTGTGGGTACCAGGAACCAAACTCAGGACCTTGTGCTTGCCAGGCAAGTGTTTATGCCACTGAGCTATATCACTGGCCCTTTTTTATTATTTTAAACAGAATAAAACAATAACAATGATACAGAATTTCACAAGATAACAGTAACAATAATTAATACATTGTGTATTGTTATCTTCAGAGTAGTTAGGGTACAAGATATAGGCATGAGATATTGTACAAACAATATTAGCACAAACTGTTCTTTTCAATGAACTAAACGAAATTAGTAGTATAATTATCTTAACTATCTTTGTGTGTATATACATACGTGTGTGTATTTTCTTTTCCCTTCCTTCTTTTCTCCTTTCCCCCATCCCAGCTGTTCCTTTCTTTTTGAGCAGTTTCTTTCCCTTTCACAATATCTATTGTAGATTTTGGATATTATTTACTCTTTCAGTTTCTTATTCTAGGGAGAAAGTACAATGTTTACTCATGTGAGTCTTATTTATTTCACTTATAAGTGTGGTCTCTGATTGCATCCATTTACCTATAAAAGCCTCAAATTTATCCTCTTTTATGGCTGAGTAATACTCCATTGTATAAAAATGCCATATCTTTTTTACCCATTCCTTGGTTGATGGCCATTTGGGTCATTTCCAAGATTAAGCTATTACAAATTCTGCTGCTATAAACGTGGGTGCACATATATTACTGTGGTATGATGATTTTAATTCTTCTGGGAAAATACCCAGAAGAGGAATAGCTGGGTCGAATGGGACTGCCAATCCTAGTTTTTTGAGGAATCTCCACACTGATTTCCACAGTGGTAGCACTCCCATCAACAGTGGAGAAGGGTTCCTTTTTCCCCACAGCCCTGCCAGCGTCTGTTGTTGGTTGATTTCTTGATGATAGCCATTCTTTCTGGAGTGAGATGGAATCTCAGTGTTATTTTAATTTGCATCTCTTGTATGACTAATGGTGTTGAACATTTTTTCATATATTTATGTGCCATTTTTATTTCTTCATCTGAGAACTGCATATTCATCTCAGATGCCCATTTTTGGATTGGGTCTTTGAATTTAGAGGGCCTGATTTGTTTCGATTCTTTATATGTTCTAGATATACGTCCTTTGTCTGAGGGACAGTTCGCTAAACATTTTTCCCAATCTGTAGGTTGCCTTTTCACTCTGTTGGTGATTTCTTTTGATGTGCAAAAAAATTTTTTTTTATGTGGGTACCAGGAGTCGACCTCAGGACCTTGTGCTTCCCAGCAAGCGCTTGTGCCGCTAAGTGATATCACCGGCCCTTTTTTTCCTTTACCTGGGTTCCGGGAGTTGAACTCAGGACCTCGCACTTGCCAGGCAGGCGCTTATGCCGCTGAGCCATCTCACTGGCCCCAAAAACTTTTTAATAAGATGAGATCCCAGTTGTTGATTCTTTGAAGTACTTCCTGTGAAGTTTGGGTTTTGTTCATGAACTCTCGGCCTACCCCTATGTCTTCAAGATTTCTACATACTTTCTCTTCCTGTGGATTTAGTGTTTCTGTTTTAATATTTAGATCTTTGATCCATTTTGACTTTAGTTTAGTGCATGGTGATAGCCATGGGTCTAGTTTCAGTCTTTGGCCATGTAGACAGCCAGTTTTTCCAGGATCATTTATTAAAGATGCTATCTTTCTTCCAGTGAACGTTTTCAGCCTCTTTGTCAAAGATAAGGTGGCTGAGTGTGTGTGTAGTCATGTCTGCATCTTCTAATTTGTTCCATTGATCCTCAGGTCTGATTTTTTGCCAGTACCATGCTGATTTTATCACAGTAGCTTTGTAGTATAATTTCAAGTCAGGGATTGTGATGCCTCCTGCCTTGCCTTTGTTGCCCAGGATTGCCTTTGCTATTCTACCTATCTTCTGTTTCCAAATGAATTTTAGGAATGTTTTCTCTAGATCTGAAGAGAGTACTATAATTTTCAATGTATAGATCTTTTACTTCCTTTGTTAGATTGATTCCTAAGTATTTCATTTTTTTGGATGCTATTGTGAAGGGTGTGGTTTCCCTGATTCCTCTCTCAGTGAGTTTGTTGCTTGTGTAAAGGAATGCTGCTGATTTTTGAGTGTTGACTTTGTATCCAGCTATGCTACTGAATTTGGTTATTAATTCCAGAAGTCTTTTGGTGGAGTTTTTGGGTCTTCTATGTAGAGTATCATGTCATCTGCAAATAATGATAATTTAACTTCTTCCTTTCCTATCCTTATTCCTTTTATTTCTCTCTCTTGTCTAATTGCTCTGGCTAATGATTCCAGAACTATATTTAATAGGAGTGGACATACTTGTCTTGTTCCCAATTTTAGAGTGAAAGCTTTCAGTTTTTGTCCATTTAATATGATTTTATCTGTTGGTTTGTCATAGATGGCTTTTATCATTTTGAGGTACAGACCATGTATTCCAATTTTCTGTAAGGTTTTTATCATGAATGGCTGTTGGACTTTATCAAAAGTGTTTTCTCTGTCTATTGAAATGATCATGTGATTTTTGTCTTTGGCTCTGTTGATATGTATGGTGTATTATATTAATTGATTTGTGTTTGTTGAACCATCCCTGCATATCTGGGATGAATCCCAGTAGGTAATGGTGTATAATCTTCTTCTTTTCTTTTCTTTTTTTTTTTTTTTTTTTGGTACCAGGAATTGAACTCACAACGTCGCAGTTGCCAAGCTGGCGCTGTGCTGCTTAGCTATATATCTGACCTAATCTTCTTGATGATTTGCTACATTCTGTTTGTTAGTATTTTATTGAGGATATTTGCATCTATGTTCATGAGGGAGATTGGCCTATAGTTCTCTTTTTCGGTTGGGTCTTTCTCTGGTTTTGGTATCAGGGTAATACTTGCCTCCAGGAATGAGTTAGGGAGTATTGTTTCCCTTTCAATTTCATTAAAGAGTTTGAGGAGTATTGGCATTAAATCTTCTCTAAATTTCTAGTAGAATTCAGCCATGAATCCATCAGGACCTCGGCTTTTCTTTGTTGCTAAGGTTTTAATTATGTTTTCAATTTCATTAACTGTTATTGGGTTATTCAGAATTTTTACATCTTCTTGATTCAGCTTTGGTAATTCATACATTTCTAGGAATCTGTCCATTTCTTCTGTGTTTTCCATCCTATGCAAGTAAAGATTTTCAAAGTAGGTATTGATGATCTTCTGAATTTCCACAGGACCTGTAGTGATTTCACCCTTTTCACTGCTTATTGCATGAATTTGAGTTTTTTCTTTCCTTTTTTGATAAAGTCAGCTAGGGGTTTATCAATTTTATTTATTGTTTCAAAGAACCAACTCTTCAATTCATTAATTCTTTGTGTTGTTTTCTTAGTCTCAATTGCATTATTTTCTGCTGTGATGTTTATAATTTCCTCCTTTGTATGGGCTTTATGTTTGTCTTGCTCTTCTTTTTGTAGACGCTTGAGGTCCCGCATTAGGTTGTTTATTTGTGCCCATTCTGTTTTCCTGATGTGAGAATTCACTGCTATAAATTTCCCTCTTAGGACTGCTTTCATTGCATCCTACAGGTTCTGATAATTTATATTTGCATTTTGTTTGATTGTGGATATTGTTTAATTTCTTCTTTAATTTCATCTGTTACCCATTGGTTGTTTAGGAAGGTGTTATTTAATTTCCATATGTTTATGGGGTTTTCACAGTTTCTTTTGTCGTTAATTTCCAATTTCATTGCACTATGCTCAGATAACATGCATGGCATAATTTCAATTCCTTTGCATCTACTTAAGCATGTTCTATGGGCTACTATGTGGTCTATTTTGGAGAATGTCCCATGTGCACCTGAGAAGAATGTGTATTCTGATGTTGTTGGGTGGAACACTCTGTAAATGTCTACTAAGTCCATTTGTTCACAGGTTTGGTTCAGTTCTGTTATTTCTTTGCTGTTCTTTTGTCTAGTTGATCTATCTCTTTGTGACAATGGGATATTAAGGTCCCCCATTACAATTGTGTTATTGCTTATTTGACTCTTCATGTCTATTAATATTTGTGTTATATAGTTGGGTGCTTCCATATTTGGTGCACATATATTTATGATTGTTATCTCTTCCTCTTGAAGTTTTCCTCTTACAGGTATGTAGTGGCTTTCTTTATCTCTTTTGATCATTCTTGGTTTTAAATTCACATTGAAAACAGAATAGCTACCCCTGCTTTGTTTTGGGTTCCTGTTGCATGGAGTACTGTTTTCCATCCTTTGACTTTCATTCTATGAATTTCCTTTTGAGTTAAATGTTCTTCTTGTATGCCACATATTGTTGTATTTTGTTTCTTCATCCATTCTGCCAGTCTGTTTCTTTTGATTGGTGAATTGAGTCCATTTACATCGATGGCTATAACTGGTATGTATTGGCTTATCTTTGTCATGGTGTTTTTCCTGCTGTTGGTTCCCTGCTTTTCCCCTCTGTTTAATTGCTTGCCCTGCCTAGTGGTTTCTTTCTGTTGTTCTTGGAATTGTGGTCATTTTTATCTCTGTCTAGAATATCTTTCAGTACTCTTTGTAAGGTTGGTTTGGTGGTCATGAATTTATTCATTTGTTCTTTGTCATGGAAATATCTTATTTCTCCATTAATTTTGAAAGGTAGGTTTTCAGGATACCTCAATGTGGTTTGGAAATTGTTTTTTGTTTTTTTGTTTTTTAGGACTTGAAATACTTCACAACAAGGTCTTCTTGACTTGAAGGTTTGTGTTGAGAAGTCTCCCGTGATTCTGATGGGCTTTCCCTTTATAGGTGGTCTGTTTCTTCTCTCTAACAGCTTTTAATATTCTGTTCTTATGTTGAATTTCTGGAATCTTGATTATTATATATCTGGGTATAGATTTATTTTGGTTATGGCTAATTGAAGTTCTATATGCCTCACTTATCTGTAGGTCAGACTCTTGGGAAATTTTCTGCTGTTACTTCTGCAAATAGTTCTTTTATGTTATTTGTGTTGACTCCTGCTTTTTCATTGACACCAGTTATTGTTGTGTTATTTTTCTTTGCATTGTCCTTCAGTTGTTGAATTGTTATTTCCTGATTTTTTTTTATTTTCAAGAAATCTTTCCTTTCTTGATCACTAGCTGCCATCCTGTCTTCAAGGTCTGAAAGTCTGTCTTCAGTTTTGTTCAAACGGTTTTGCCAGCTTTCAATGGAATTTTTAATTTCCTGGGTATCTGTTTGAATCTGTTTCATGCATTCTATCTCTTTCCTATATTGATTATTCATGGTTTCCATCCTTTTCCTATCATCATCTATTTTTTCGTCTGTCTCTACTATAGATTTGCTGAGCAATTCCTTTATAAATGTTGACATTTCTTTCTTTACCTGAGAGATTATCTGATTTCCTCTATGGCTTCATGGATTTGTTTCTTTACTTTGGTTGCTGTCGTTTCAGAAATATCAGGTGTGTGTCTTCCATTTTCCTCTCTCTTGTTGCCTCCTGGACTTGTTCTGGGTGGGCTGGAGGTCTGAGGTTGAATTCTACTTCTGCATCTTGTCATTTTCTACTTCAAAAGTTTTTATTTTGTTTTCTCTGTTGATCCTCCTAAGTTTTTATAGTAGGTACCTATATCACTAGTATCAAGGCCTCTCTAGGTAAGATTTGTTCTTTGGAGATGTCTTCATGGTATAGGAGGTTTCTTGTGTCTGTCACAAGATCCTACCTTTCCAATTAATTAAGAGTGAGATGTTGATATCTGTTTGGCTCAGTCCCCAGTTCTTTGGTGCTGGAGTGTGGTGAGGTTATTACCCCAGAACTTCCCAGTATTGTTACAGAAGTGAGAACTGATTAACACAGATATGTGTTAATCCTAGCTAAAATAGTATAATTTTAGCTAAATAGTATAATTAGCTAAAATAGTATAATTAGCAATAACAATAGCATCTAGCACAGTTTAGATCCTGACAACCTGTGGTAACTATTAATTTTGTACCTTTAATCATAGAAGCAAAACCTACAATTGTATTACAGAACCAATTGTAAAGTTGGAGCTTGAATGCAAGGTGTTTCCCCTTGGTAGAGTGGTTTTACCGTGTGGTGGGGAAATTTAAGAAAGATAGTGGATAAAACAAAGATAACTGAAAAGAAAGTAGAAGCCAGGCTGGAGGACAAAAGATAATCACACTAGCTTTGGGAAAGTAGAGAAGAGGGCAGAAGAGAAAGAATGAATACGTAAGCAAGGGATTGTCTGAACTTGGTCTCTGGGTTTGGGGAATGGGATTAGTTCTCTGCAGCTGTATTTCTCCCCAGCAATTTAGAGAAGAGGGAAAAAGATAAGAAAAAAGAAAAGAAAAAGAAAGGAAAAAAGTGAAAAGGGGAAGCCCCATCCTCATGCTTCTATTCTGTAGGTCTTTGTTCCCAAGCACAGCACTGGTTCACCTAATTTAACCATCTGTTGGCTCATATTGTTACTGTTGCTTCCAACAATTTCACACCACTAGTCCCACCTGTGTCCATCCTGGGCATACTACCTGGGGCCCTACTGTGTGGCTGACATTCCCTCTGGTCTGTGTGCCTTCCCACACAATTCACCTGGATCCCAGCAGTGGGGAAGGGAGGGGCCAGACTCTGGGCCTTCCCATTCTGTTCACCTGGATGCTAGCAGCCACGACTGGAGGGGCCAGTCTCTGGTTCTTCCACACTGTTCACCTGGATCCTGGCTCAAATTGAGTTTCTACCTTTAGTTTTTTGAGGAATCTCCACACTTATTTCCATAGTGATTGTACTAATTTACATTCCCACCAGCATTTGTTGCTTCTTGAGTTCTTGATGATATTTATTCTTCCTAAAAAAAGTTGGAGTCTTAGTGTTGTTTTGATTGACATTATTTTTAATAAGTGAATTACTACTTCATGTCAAGAAATAGGCATTTCATTAGCATTTGGCCATGTCATTAACAAGAACTCACTCAGGTGATAAGGAATCATTTTGAAGGGAAAAGTCATCACCTTTGAAGAAGTTATTAGTCGCTCTAGGTTCAAGTGTTGAAAATGCAGGGCCACCACTGAGGTATGACTGTGTTGGTGTGGTTTTGACATGAAGCCTGTGGGTTTGCATAATTTAGACATATCCTACAACCCCGAACTAAAGGAAACAAGGCTCTCATGTTGAAACAGGCCACATGGTGTGAGAGGAAGCATTTGAGAAACAGGCAGCATCCTTAAAGACCTGGATGGACAAAGGTCTGCTTTCCACTGGGACGTATGATCCCTCCTAGTGCAATATGGAGTGGATATCGATAAGCCAAGGAGATGTTAAAATTAGGTGGGTTTTCCTCTTTGTCTATTGAGGCTTACCCTCCCTCTCTGTCCTTTCCAAACCTCATCTCCCACCCAAAGAAAGGATCAGGCTGTCTTTCATACTTTGTCTGTGTCTCCCCCATCTCATCTCTGTCTCTGTCAGACTGTCTCTGTCTCCTGCTATCTTGGCTACTTTTCTCTTGTTGCTGAGACAAAATACCTGATGCCCAAAATTAAGGAAGGAAAGCTCACAGTTTGTGGAGGTTTCAGTCCATACTCAGCTGGCTCCAAGGCAGAGTGGCACATGACAGAGAGCAATACTTCATGGTGGCAGAAAACTGCAAAAGCAACAAGAGCGAAAGGGAGGAGAGAGAGAGAGAGCAAGCCTCTTTCCTCCCCTTATATTGTATGCAGGCTACCCGCCCCAGGGTGGATGTAGCATTCGCACCCATAATCACAGCATTGGACCATGAATCAATCACAAGCTCTACAAGCCTGTCCCCATGACTGCATGGGGAACATCTAGACACAAACCATAACGTTCCACTCCTGGTCCCCCAAAGACTCATGCACATCCCTTTATGCAAAAGGCATTTTAATCCATCTCTAAGAGTTGCCAAAGTCCTAACATTTTCAGCATTGCTGAAAAGTCCAAGTCCCCTGTCTCCTCTGAGATGTTAAGACATTCTTCACTGTG